>WFKH01011801.1:29192300-29222752 GCA_016163765.1 Magallana hongkongensis
GACTGTGTTGTACATGTAAGTAAGGGGAAACAGGGACTGTGTTGTACATGTAAGTAAATGGGAAACAGGGGCTGTGTTGTACATGTAAGTAGTGGGGACAGGGACTGTGTTGTACATGTAAGTAAAGGGGAAACAGGGACTGTGTTGAACATGTAAGTAAAGGGGAAACAGGGGCTGTGTTGTACATGTAAGTAAGGGGAAACAGGGGCTGTGTTGTACATGTAAGTAAGGGGAAACAGGGGCTGTGTTGTACATTAAAGTAAAGGATGTGGGTGGATATAGACATATAAGAAGGGCTGGGTTTTGGGAACAGTTTTGCTCTGTACATGTAAATATGGATGAAGCTTGGGAATTAGGGACTGTCATCCATGTAAATGAATGTGTTCTGCTTGTCCACCACAGACTTTATGTGGTTTATATTTTATTTTATAAGAAGGAAAAAATGATTGAGAATTGTATAATAGTTATTGAATTTTAATTGTTTTTGTATTTTTCTAATTAGCACAAGTATTTTATGAATATTAATTGGTTTTTGTAGTCTGTAAATACACAGTGCATGAGAGATGTGTACAGAGGGCGCCAGCGTGCTGTATTACGACGTACGTCAAATCTAAGAGAACCCCTCAGGTATGTCACGCAACTGACACAGGCAGTGGGCCAATCACACAGACATACAAGTATCTTAGCAACCATGCACTTGTTACTTATGTAGGGGAGTTTTACTCTAAAATCTCATTTGTGTTATATTCATATATAACTTTATTTTAAAAATGTAGACAATCTTTAAAACCTGAAATTTGAGGAATTCTTTTTACTACTTTTCAAGTTCAACAATGAAAACTTTCGTTTAACCTCTTGGGGAACAGCAATCAAAAAGGAATATAAATATTCAAAATCAAACCATTATGTTTATGTAATTATATATATAAGAACATATACCATGCATATAACACAAATGATGTAGTTACAAATTCTTTCGATCATCCAGCCTTCTCATCAAATTAAAAATCTGTTCATATACAGTACTTATTTTCCATAGGATTTTAAAATCACAACTCATAACTACTTAGTACTTTATTTTCCTTTTAAAATATTAATTATTTTAATTACAAGCATGTATGCTAGTACATGTACATGTATGCTAGACAAAAGGCAATGTATTTTGTGCTTTTGGAACAGCTAGACTGTGTTTCTCTAACAACATTCAGTTTAAGTGTTCTGTGCAAGCTAGCTGTCTCTCTATTGACTTCTCCATTATGAAAATGATTTTCTGTTGGTAACTTCACTTTTTACATGTAATCCATGTAGTGAATTTACTTATCATATGCAAGTACCCTCAAGGTCATATGGGTCGTTTCTGAGAATCAGTTAAATTAATACAGTTTTTTTTTCTATGAATGTTCGATGCATAGAAGTAGCTTGTAATGACATGATGAAGAAGTCAAGAAATGTGGTGCATATTTTGATAAATGATAGTGAAGCTTACTGGTATTTTAATTATTTAGAAGAGAGAAACAACTCATATCTTGGTCCTTGGTTTGGTACTTGCCTTGTGCTTTTGTTTTGAATCTACTTGATCATATTGCCATTAACTTACACCTCCTTCGTTACCCACAGGATCGCCCACAGGTAAAATCACTCGCTCTAGCTCAGCAAATTGTAGATTAATGCATTATCATTACATTTTTATCTTTGGTTGAGAATATTATTTTTCTTCTTGAATGCCTTGAGTTTTGTTTTCTTTTTGTGGAAATATATAAATGTATATATATACACATCAGTGTTGTGGTTTGGGATGAGGTCAGTTAAAAACCGATGCTTGAAAACAGTCAGTTGAATTTTTAGAAGTATGAATTTTTTGGATACCTTGCTGTTTCATTATCATGTAGATACTGTAAACCAATTTTTATTCGCAACGACTGTATTTCGCGATTTACTTCCGATTAACTGGGTCGCGACAACTAATGTTCGCGATCTAGCCTTATTCAGACCCGTGTTGTTATAACAACTAACAACAAGGACTGGTTCGTGGCAAGATATATTCGCGACGACAAGGCTCTCGTTAACCACACAAAAATTTCTCGCACATGAATAAAAGTTGGTTTACAGTACCTTTTGCATGATATATCTGTTCCACATACCTATGAAAAAGTAACAAATCAGTGGTTTATAAGTTGACAACTCTCACTGATATGAAGATGGTGTGTGTGTGTGTGTGAATAGTTTTATACATGAAACATATTAAACTGAATAACCCCCAAAAATGATTGGGAATTCTTTTAAAGGTGTTAGAGGGTACTTGAAGTGATAATATTTGGATCAAATGAATTTCTATTTAGTCTTGATCTCAGTTGTAAATTCTAGAAATATCTTTAGATTGAGATTATCTTATGATTGTGAACAGCAAGGTACCATGAAATGAATAAATGATTTTAAATCCTTTGTGTGCCGAGTCAAAAATATAAGCTTGGAAATTGTAAACTTGAGGTGAAAATTGATATGTATAAAACTGGTCATAATTAAATACAGAACATGTCCACTGCATCCCTGTTACTTTCATGGTGAAGGACTACTGCTTGCAGACTCTTTTGATTCATTTAAAATATATATAGAAAACTAATTCTGCATATACATGTAAACAGATGCAAAGAAATGCATTGATAAAACCCACAAAAAATTAGGTAAAATTATGTAATTGTATCAAAGCTACAGTTAGTTTATTCTAAGAATATATTTATTAACCCTAAACAAAGTACATGTATTATGAGTAAGTAACTTGTGAAAAGTAAATCATATTTCAATCAATTTAAAGAAATCGATAAATTATTTTGTGAAATTGTAGTAAAAGTCATTTTAATCATGCATTGCTGCAGTAACTAACTACTGCAAACCTATAGAGTTTAGCTGTAATCATGTTTTCATGCCTATTGTGCTGTGCTTATTAACTGCTAATGAAATCCTTAATATGTATATGCTGTTAAAACAAATACTAATCAGTTGAAAGGGAATGTCTAAGCTAGATTTTGATTGCACAAATTTACAAACATTTTACAGTACATGTTAGACTAATATGTACAAGTACTTTATGTTTGAAAAGTTTCAAAACCTCATGCCAAGTCATTATATTATTAATTTTTTTTTGTTTTATTCAATTTTGTAGTTAATAGCATGAGATATGTACAATACACTATTTGATTTTCAAGTTTAAGAGAACACTTTATATATACATTTCACTTGGTTTGGGAATTTTTCTTTAAAATTAGTTTCTTCTCCCTGTCTTTCAATCATCATGTGATATGAGTTTCTTCACTAACACCTTTAGTGACAATTTTAATATAAAGCTTTTTTTAATGCACTTTAGTTTTCAAAAGGTTGCATAAAATATCCCATTTCATACCATTACATGAAGAAAAAAAAAGAGAATGCATCAAATGTTTCAATCCCAGGCCATGGGCAAATATTTTGCATGATTTGGTGAAGGGTATTTTGAACTCTTGATTATTTCTTTGTTATACATGTCATGTAAGGATCTCTTGAAAATCAGATAAACAAATAAAAGATTTCAACATGATGATTATTAAAGATTTGATTTTTATTTCTGTCAGTTAAATGTGATGAACAATTTTGTAATGTCATATGCAAGTTGGGTAATAAAATGTTTGTTAAATGATTGATACTTAAAATGAAAATTAAGTAATTGAAATGTTTCGTCACCAGAGAGAGAGAGAGAGAGAGAGAGAATTTTAAAACAGCAGAGAAAGATATAGATAATGTATCATAACTTACTGTATTAAGCAACAAAGATAGAAGAGCCTTTAACACTTAAATTATCCATATTTAGTCATGCCTTACACATAACCTATTGATTTTAACTTAATTGATCTGTCTAATAATTAAGACATGCCTTATTGCTGGTAAGGTTGTTTGAAAGTATTGAATGTTTTCAAGTTTAAATTTAGATAAAATACCTAATAAACTTGCATGTAAGAACATAGAGATTGTAGTCCTCAAGCTTTATGCTTCCACCTGTAAATGGATGAAAGTTGGAATGTTGACTCTGATTTGTTTCTGTTTTGCAGACACTGAACCATCACTGGGTGGAAGGCAACTGTCCGGGGCGGTGTGACAAGTGTAAAAAATCCATCAAGACGTACAACGGGTTAACAGGGGTTCACTGTCGATGGTGTCATATATCTGTAAGTACATACATGCAAGAGTTGGCGTTGCTGTACATATTATTTTTCTCTCTCTCGGTGAATATGTACTCTGTGAATAATTGAAAAGCATTAGTATTAGGGTCAAACTGTATAAAGAATATGTAATACTTTTCTACTATAGATGGTTCCTTTGAAGTCCATTTCTTTTAAATCATTTGTTTAGTGAGTTTCTGTTTAACAAGTGGTTTATTGAGCTGTTAGGTGTAGGTGATAGCTCATAACCATATGTTTTGTAAGCTCATTTAAATTGGATCAAATGCATTAGACATTATTATAGCAGTACCTATTTTAAAAGCTTTGTTCAGACTTGTTAGCATTTCAAGTTAAGTAGTAACTATTTCAAGTTAAGTAGTAACTTCATGCATTTTATTTGACGTTTATACCTACCTAACCTACCTACCTAGTTCTTGCTATGCCCGGGGGCACAAAGGGCAAGGACTAGACTCCTCCACTTGTCTCGTTTATAGAAAACGTTTATAGAATATAGTTTTATAACTTCTTGTAGTTACATAACAAATGCACATCACAAGTGAAGCCCGAGTGTGATTTGGGAGAATTCCGAGAACACACCCTCCCCCCAACGTCCATCTGTCCAGCAGTACTGGTAAGTGCTGTAGTAATGGGGGTTACAAATGATGAAATAAATATACACTTTCCAGTGGGGTTGGCTGGCTCATGAATCCAAACAAATCATGAAGATTTTTGGTAGATAAACTTTAGAATGAGTTCTAATTTATATCATGTAGATACCAGCTATAATGTTAATATTATTCATCAAAATGATGTTAACATTGTATTTTTCAGTAGATATGGAATTTATTTTTACAACATATACACATTTTATATACATGTATATTTTTAATTGTCAGTTGACAAGAAAAAAAAAAAGCAGAATGTTCCATCGAGTAGATAAGATCATGATGAATTTACCTATACAAACAATCATTGCAGGGTCCGCGATCAGGAAAGAATGAGAAGAAGGAACTACAGCGAACAGACTCGGCCACTTTTGATTGCTCGGTGAGTTCACACCAAGGAGAAAAAATATATCCTCCATGTAATTCTGTTGTATTTTATTGTATTTGATATAACTTTTAAACAAAGGAAGAGCCAAAACAACCTTATAAATTTTCTCTCTTCCAAGTTGAATCTTTTTGTAGAGAGGGTGGTATTTATTCTTAGTATTAAATAAAAGTATTCCCAGGAGAGGATATACATAGGCTATGCCTGTTGTCCAATCCTATTGAATTTATTCAATAAAATATGTTTAAATTCAATAAAAGTATCGATGTCTATGAGATTTTGAAAAAAGGAATTCACAGGAAAAGTTCTTCCAGAAATGACGAAAATCATTATAAGGGGAAATAACTTGACATTATCCTTTCTGTCTCATGTCTCAATTTTGGCTGATTTCTAGAGAAGACTTGGTTGTTTTTGCTCTCTGATCCTAGAGGAGGAGGTCAACACTTATTTGCTCCAATATTACTTATAATGTATTGTATTTTGGGTTTACATGTACTTACATGCATGTTAATGTTGTCTGTTGATCTGAATGAGCATGTGGTATGGTCTCCTCGTGCATTTTTAGCAGAAATCACACAGATTAAATGATTCTGACATTTCTTCTAAACAATGCTTTGGTGTTTAAAAACGACATCTTTTGGAAAAAGGTTTGGGGGTGGGTGCAACATAATTGTGCCTTAATTGTAAGACACTTCAAGTTTTAGCGTTTCATTTAATATATGAAAACAACATGATGCTGGGTATGTGCTTTAATGTAGGAAAGTTAGTGATGATAGAGAGAGAGAAAAATATTTTTAAAAATGTTATTTTTTATATTTTTAGAAATTAAGCCAAAGTATTTATGTTGTAAGTGAATGCTTTGTGTGAAATAATTGCACAGTACTATCATTGAACTCTGATATTAAATCTAACTCTTGTTTACAGTTGTCTTTCTTGAACCTGCTCTTGCTTTATACTAACTGAACCTTTGTTTGCTTTTTCTTTAGCTGACTTCCATTTACAACTTTTTGATAATATTGCTTAATAACGTGCTATTTGATTGGCTCAGAAATAATTTAGTTGATTTAATGTATCATCCAAAAATGGATCAATCAATGCTTATAAAGTTAAATTAAGTTACTTATATGGGAATGAATTAAGTTATATTTTGTTTACTTAATAAGTAATGGTAGAAATTAAAAGGACTATGAATAAAGTAGTCATTAACTTATATAGCTGGGTAGTACATGGTTAACAATTGGCTGTTTACAAACCTGAATATGTCTTAATTAACCTAGTTTACACTCTCAAAATTGGATATAGGTATTAGATTTATTCGGAACTTTTTTTTTGAAAGATATCCTGTTATAGTGAACAAAATACATTTTCACTTTAAACTATATACAAATCTGCAACCCCACTCCTTTTTTAATAGTTCACATTACATATAACACTCAAGTTAAAAATAGAAATCCCAAAGTTACCTATACACCTGTCTGTTTTCAATATATATCTACTCTTTGTATGACATGCCTGTTTATAACTGCAGTTGGCAAAGATGTTTCAGACATTAACTCCTTTGATAATTTTTACATGCATTTATTCTTGCTATATATACTGACATGCAAAAGAAATGCAGCATCTCGAGGGGGAAAATGACACTTTTAGAATGAAAATGAATTGTGAATAATTTTTTAAATGGTTGGTTGATTTACATCACATGACTTGATGGATGTCATAATCTGATTGAGAGTGCTACAGATGTATATACAGATGCACCATATCAACTACAAAGGCTATTTCAACACAACCCTAAGTTTTTAATGATGTTTCTTAGTACTTACATGCATTATGCTCTTTCTAATATTCAAAGACATTTACTTAATACCAATATCTAATCTGTTAATCAAGCTGTCCAATTTTTTTTCTTTGAGAAAAAGCATTTATATGATTTAATTGTATTTTGATGTTTCTTAAACAGTCATATGAATGAGAATTTTTTTTAACACCCACATATGTAAGCAGCATGCATATAATTTAATGTTTCAATATTGCATAAAAACAATTGTATCATATACAAAGCATCTTGCTTTCAAAACTGCATTATTTAAATGATTTCAGTGCCACTGATTGAGTCAAATTTGAATGATATTGATAACGTACTGCATCTTTTGCTGATTGTGGATGTATTTTGTAGGGTCAGAGTTCATTTCAAATCACCCCTGTGCCAGGATCTCATCCACTGCTAGTGTTTGTGAATCCCAAGAGTGGGGGAAAACAGGGAGCCAAGTATGTACCTCCTAACACAAAAGATCATTACTCACAGAAACAAGAAACTAGCTATAACTAGAGTTTGATTATAATTGAATTTTTAGATTTTGCTCTCTGGTTTTGTTTTGTATAATTTGATATCAATATGTTTATTGCTTACTACAGATTAATAAGAAAATTCCAGTATCTTCTGAATCCACGCCAAGTGTATGATATGATCAAGCACGGGCCAACTCAAGGGTAGGTTTGGCAGGAATACTGTAAACAGGGTTATTTTAGCCTCATGTAATTTTGCCCTTCTACACTTGCAAACAGTTTCCCCCTGTCTTGAATTTGTCCAGACACAGTTGTGTTTAAAGAGAGATAATTTGAGACATTGGAATTGGCCTACTCTTTAATTCGTGCACTGACAACGAGGGTGAAATGGGCGAAAATAAAATGGGGGCAAATATTTCCCTTTAACAGTACAGTTTGTACTTGTTATTTAAATTCCCAGTGAAAGATATTAGATTTAAAAATATGGTGCATTCATTATGCAGAATTTCACCACAATCAAAATCTAGATATTTTAAAACGTTTTTTCTTTTTTCTGTTGATTGATTAATTACTACATTAAATTCAGGAGTTGCCTTTTAAAGTTTGTTTTCCCAATTTTGGAAAGTGAAATTGATTGTGGAATCTTAACAGATTTGAATGCTAGTTACTCTATACATGTACTACTTATTAAAATAGCTATAGGTTTAGCATTAATAGATCTTAAAATTGATGATATTGTATTATTCAAAAACCAAAATGAAATAATTTATCACTTGTACTGATAGAGAATTAATGACAATGCATGTTGATTTTTAAAAACTTGGAAAAGTCTGAGAGCTGAAATGACAATAAATGATGAAACCTTTGAAATGTTTTTTTCAGGTTGCAGTTCTTCAAGGATGTGCCTGGTGCCCGTATCTTGGTGTGTGGGGGAGATGGAACGGTGGGCTGGCTGATCGACGCCATGGACAAACTGGGCATGGTGGAGCGACCCCCCGTAGCTGTCCTACCCCTGGGGACAGGGAATGACCTAGCAAGATGTCTGCGATGGGGAGGAGGTAATATATGATATGTTTTTTGTACAAAAGGTATTGTATTAACTGATATTTTCGGCTTTCTGAAATATATGGATTTTCAGTTGTTATCATCAAAGCAATATCATCAAAGCAAAGCATCATCAAAGCAAAGCATCATCAAAGCAAAGCAAGATCAAAGAGGTTGCTTAGAGAATGTTGTATTGTATTTAGTAACAGTAAGGAGTTGTTAAAAGTCTATTTTCATTGACACAGAAATATTTGGACTGTTAACTGGAATTTTTTCTTCATGTTTAATATTTAGAAATAGTCATGAATGATTGATTATTGCCCTATCAGTTGGTAAACTATTGTTTTCAAATCTTAGGCTATGATGGTGAAAATCCAGTGAAGATCCTCCAGAAGGTGTCACAGAGTGCAAAGATAATGATGGACAGGTGGAAGATTGAGTTCAGTAAGCCGGAGGAGGGAGAGGA
Organism: Magallana hongkongensis; assembly: GCA_016163765.1. Classification (NCBI taxonomy): domain Eukaryota; kingdom Metazoa; phylum Mollusca; class Bivalvia; order Ostreida; family Ostreidae; genus Magallana; species Magallana hongkongensis. Next base: position 29,201,337 of record WFKH01011801.1, read on the forward strand.
GGAGGAGGAAGGAGACCCCATTCCATGCAATATCATCAATAACTACTTTTCCATTGGTGTTGTAAGTATTACGTGAATAGGCTGAACCACAGTATTAAATTTAAGTGTAATTGTTTATAGGAATTGCTTAACTTAAGATGCGTATTGTAAATTTAAGTTCTAAAATTTTGATTAAAATCATCCAAGAAGATACTTCCTACAAATTTAGAAACAAAATACATATGGCCATCCAGCAGTTGCATTAGTTTTTTTTACACTAAAAGTTTAACCCCACCCCGATCCTTCAGGAAACAACAAGCATCAAAAAGTGATATAACATTGTTTTCTTACAAGACTTCTTGCATGTTTTCTTTAATTTTTCACCTCATAAAAGTATTCTGCTCATTTTATGGACAGACACCTTGTAAATATGAATGGGAATTTAGGTATTATTTTGTGTCTGCCATATATAGAATTGAGAAGAATTGTCTTTCCTTACTTGAAATTTTGAGCAAGTTCAGAAGAAATTTTTGAGTTGTCTTTCTTGGTTTTAGGATGCTTCCATAGCTCATAGATTCCATCTCATGCGAGAAAAACATCCAGAAAAGTTTAACAGCAGGTGGGATTTTTTTTGTTTAAATTAATTGGTATCTGGATTGCATAATTTGCTTGGTAAATTTGTTTCTTGTGTTGTTTTGTTTTTGGCTAAATGTTTTGTATGGATTGCATTTAATTTGATACATACAATCAAAGCTGGATCGGTGTGCATGTGACGTTTGAGATGTAATTAAACTTTGAAGTTCTTTCTAATGTTTTTTACAGGATGAAAAACAAGATGTGGTATTTTGAATTTTATACCTCAGAGACATTATCAGCCACATGTAAAAATCTCCACGAAGAGATTGACATAATGGTGAGCATAATGTTAGTTTACTTGTAGTCTGAACTTGGTTTTGATATTTTGAGGTGAATCATTTGAATTTACCGTAATTACATGTATTTTATTGCTTAAGGATAATTATATTATTCCTTAATATAAAAAGTTACAGTTGAAATAGAAGACAAATGACCAGATTGTTTAATTAGAAATAAATTTTTGCACAAAAGTATGATACACAACATGAAGATGTAACTATAAAAAATAGTGATGTTTTTTTTGGGGGGGGGGGGGTACAAAAAACTACTCACTGGTATTTGTAGTTGCCTTTGGCTTTATTAATCTAAGCTTTTGTTAATTTTTTTGTTAGTGTGATGGATATGCCTTGGATCTAGCCAATGGTCCAAGGTTAGAGGGTATAGCACTTCTGAATATTCCAAGCATATACGGCGGTACCAATCTATGGGGAGACAACCCCAGCCAGAAGAAGCGCAGGAAAGCCCAGAAGGCGGCCAAAAAAGACAAGGACCGTGAATTCTCCACCAGCAGCATGTCCTCAGCGGAACTCTCCATCGCCGTGCAGGGTAGGTGTTCTCAATCACAAACAAATTTATACTCTCCAACAATATCCAATTTTTCCATGCTGGTTTTTTTTTACAATGGTGTCCAGAACTGTCCATTGCCCAACAGGGTACCCCGGTATGTGGTCCTCATTCACAAACAAATTTAGTATCTCTATCAACAGCCATGTACTTCCACAGGGTCTGTATCCCTAATTCACACAAGTTTTATACTTTACATATACAGCCAGACATATCTATACTTTATATATGTAGCCTTCATCCACAGAAGAGAAGTGGTTGAAGGCTATGCCTGCCCACGTCTCAAAAGAGAATAACTTTCTATTAACACCCATATTTTGCAATGGTGTCCAGGCAATCTTTATCCCCATGTGGCAGAGGGAATAAAGCATCAATAATTTTGTGTATGTGAGTGTTTTGGAGTGTCTGTAATTGAAGCATAGTGTAGTTTATGTAAAAGGAACATATATTTTTTGAGAGGGAAAAAACTGATACATTGAATCTGGGTGTCAAATCTTAGATTTTCCTATTACCAGTATATGTTTATTTGATATTATGACAATTGACTTTAAAACCTTGTGCTCTATTTGATCAAATGTATGATAGCACAATTTACTGAAAAGAGAGGGAGAACTGGAAACGCTGAAAAGTAATGCGACTTTGATCGGAAATTGTGATGAAAAATTGAGGATCTTGAATGTGTGATACCTGTTCCTCTTTTTATTAGTAGAGTGCATTACTATAGATGGCTTCGTGTTGAAATAAAGAAAAAACCCCAGTATCATTAGCTAGAAAGTCTCAATAAGCAGCGCAATAGTCTGTAGATCCCTGCTTTTTCTTGAAATGTGATTTCCATGAGAGTTGTTTTTGCCATTTGTTAAGTTACATAACTGGATTACATAACAATGTGATAATCAAAGACATTGCTTGATTCTGAGGAAAATTCTTCCTCTTCCTACTGCAAAAAGTGTATAAATTTTGATCCCCTCAAGTCTTACACTCCCAAATGATGGTGAGTTATGCCCGCTAGGGTCCCCCCTCTCCCTAAATGGACGGTAGTAATGAATTGTCATCTGACTCTTGTTTGAATTTGCACTCGATTCAATTAATGGTGGAGAGGAGAAGCTATGGGGACCTCATTTACTGTATCTATTAGCTCGGCTGTTCCTAACTTGACTTCTTATTGTGGGCAAGTTAATTGGAGCCGTGTCTATTACTATGATTTACAAATCTCAAAAAATCGCACACGGGAGGAAGCATTTTGTCACAGGCCTAGCACAAACTATCAGCGTTTAAGCTGTTCATCAAAAATAATTTTGCCGCCGTTCTATAATAATCATCACATCACCATGGCAACAATTTTTTTTAATTGAGAAAGCTCTGTTTGGGCCTGACAAGCTCCTAAATAGAACTATAAACAATTTGTCATTTTGACATGAAAGTCGTTATAAAATGTAATAAAAATTGGCAGGGTTTCGGCTCTCCATATTGTACCTGCATGGTTTGCCTTTTTTTTTTGTATTGATTTCATGCAGTCCTGATGATCTGACATGGTGCATCATTCAGCCTGTGTTCTCTTTTCTTCTCTCTCTCCTCAATCTCTCCCTATTCTATCTCTTCTCTCTCCTGCATTTTCTCTCAACCTCTCCCTCATGTCCTTTTTCTAAGGTGATATTCTGGAGTTCTTAAAATAATATTTAATCAATGTCATTAGTCATATTTTTTATTTCTTGAAAAAAAAAGTCCTAAGATGTTGCTCTGAATCAAGGCTTTGTCCATATCACACAATATCTCGACCAAAAACCAATATAACAATTTTATATTGTATTAAATTTCTGATACAGAGGAAAAAAAGAATGAGGCTCTTTTCGTGCAAATTAAGTGTAATTCCCTGACAATCACTCGCTATTTGAAGATCAATTTTCTAGGGAAATATGAGTGTCGTTTACTTCTTCATCAGTTTATGAATTACCAATAACATGAAATTTTATCAATGCCATTTTCTTTTTTAAAAGATGAAAATTGCTTAATGGCCTGAGCATGTAGTTAGTGAAAGACGGCCACCAAGTTATTAATGAAAGTGAAATGTGATGAAAAGATAAGATTTATTTTTTTGCTCCTTCTAATACTTTTGATAATCAAATGCTCAATCATCCTGCACTTTTAAGTTTTGAGAACTGAATTCAAAATAAAGATCTTGACATTTGCAGTGTTTTAACAGCTCTATAATCAGAGTAAACACAAATGCTTTTGGATCACCATAATTTTAAAGCTTAAGTCCATATTTTTTTTTGAAGTGGACATGCATATATTATATAAATATATTTACATAGATCAAGATCAGTCTACAGTATTTTTTGAAAATTGTTCTAACAAAAAGGCTTAAATTGTTAGATTTGTACTGAAGAGTTAAGAGGTGTACATTGTACTTGTAAATTTGTGAAATTTTTAGGGAAAAAAAAATAAATTTACATGTTAATTGTCTTATGTAAACATTTTTAATTTGTTTAACCCATTAAGCCCATACAGAATATTAACATGATTAAAAGTATTCCTTTCAAATGTTTTTGATTAAAACATAGTATTTAGTCAATGATATTTCAAGAAAAAAAAAGGAAATGATCTTTGGATATGCTTGCAAAGAAAGCAAAAAAAACAAAACTAAATTATATAGTATTACCAAAAGCGAGTTTCTTCATTATAAATTGTTTTGTAAACATGCAGTTTTACAAGCATTTAATGTGTACTTTATGCTGTTTTAATTTATGCGCAAACCTAAACAATAAAAAAAAAATCATCAGAGTTAAATATCAAGTACTAACAACCTCAAATGGCAATTGTTCTGTTCATTCACTTTTATGAGGATAGTAGGAGTAAATGACTTTCCTGCCATTAAAAACACATAAAAGTATTGGCTTTTCTCGACCGTGCAGGTATTAAATTCGCCTGAAAATGATCTTGTTAATCACTCTTGTTTTCTTGACACACGATCGGATGATTATCAGGTCTAATTTTTATTTTCAACTAAACGTTTCCTGCAAAATAAAAAGCCTCAGCCACTTATATGTTGCAATTAAGGGGTAATACCTTAGCTAATTTGAATATACTTCGATCTTACCAATTACAATAGAGAGTCTCTCTCCCATTACCTTGGCTCCATTCGGTTTAAATGCATGGAGTTAAGATTCTAATGATGCATTTTTTCCCCCTGTTATAAATCTGTATTGACAAAATTAATATTCTAGGTGGATTTTTTTTTTTCAAGAGAGGAAAAATGTCTTTTACTTGTGAAGATTATCGCCACAATTATAGCCACATGAATAAAAAGTCACCATGCATTCTCATCTTAAATGTGATTTGCCGTGGATTTGAACAATGGCTAGCTTTATTTACACCGTATTTAATCTCCTCATTTGCATACATTGATACGAGTATGGGGGTAATTATCATTGGTGAAAAAAAGTTGAAATGTGAAAACCAATGAATAGAGAGAGAACATAAAAAAGATCAAACAGGGGCATTGTTTCTCCACTGTTAATACTATTATGGGTTGATCATAAGGCGTAAGATAAATCAAGTATGTTGATAAAGAAAAAATACAGGAAATCAGGCAATGATATGTATATTGGGGGAGAAAATGGCACATAAAAAAGAGCAAAGATATATTTGTTTGAACTTAGTCACCTTTATCGTTTTGATAATTTATGGCTACCAGTTAGGTCAAGTAGATATTTCTCTAGTCAAAACTTTAACATATTTTCTTTTTTTTGGGGGGGGGGGTATCTTATCAACACAGTAGGAGGAAATAATTGGTATTTGAAAGAGAATTGATTGAATTTAAGATAAGTTGAGGCATTTAAAGTTGCAAGATGCTTTTTTATTTCCCTCCTTTTATTCCAGCCTCTTTTTTTCAAAATGCAATGTTGTATGTATTATGGTTTAGCAAAAGGAAACTTGAGAATATTATATAGTTGTCATTTAAGTGGTACCAAAGTTGATAATGCCAATTAACATATAAAGGGAAAAAAGATTAACAAGTGTCCTGCTTCTGATTCTGCAGTACAGTTCACAGAGAATTGACATATTCCTCGATTTTTTCCTCTCTATTTCAATATATGAAGTCATCCACGAGAGAACAAGCGCTGTAATCCCATTTGACGATCCACATGCTCCCACAGACATTCCACAAAAAATGACAGATCCCTAACGTGATTAAGATCTTAACTTTTTTTTGCCTTTGACAAGAGTTCTATGTTTAATATTGTTTTCTGTCATAAATGTTCATCGTCGGAAGTTAATATATCAAGTCTCCTGGTGTGATAGGAAGTCAATAAATAAACCCACTGTTTCAGAAATGATTTTTAGCAAGGAATATATCATTGCCTCGTAAGAAGCCATTTTCCCGTCCATGAAGCCGTTAGGAAAAGAGCAAGGAAAAAACTCAATAAAAATTGGCGGTGTTTCTAAATCTGATTCACGTTCAATGATGTATGCAATTAATTAAAATTGTGTTTTAGCTGTCAGCCTTCAACAGAAATGTAAATGTGGAAGTAACAAATGAATTAAATGCATTGTTACTCTTACAGTTAAAAAAAAATGAAAATGCTTTTGCATGATTGTCATTAAACATAGACCAAATATTTTGATATGAAAATCATTTGATAAGAAACGGAGTTGCACATAGTAGTGCTTACGTGCTGATTAAGAGAATAGACCAAAAAATGCCCTGAAAAAATACTCTGAATGAGTAAGAGAAAGACTGATCTAATCTATTGAATTTTAGAAATTATATTTTTTTGTTACTTGTTACATTTATTTAAATGTTTCTTTGAAAGGTGTTTTGTTTTGTTTTGTTTTGTTTTTTAGATTTTTTCGGAGGGTGGGGGGGGGGGAGTTGTTATGTGATCTTTTTCATCAAAAAGATTTTACACAAAACGACCTTGTATCCTTATCCATACAAAATGAGATTACTTATAGGCATATAGGTGCCTGAAGGAAACATTATTTAAGAACCAACTTTTGAAGGTGGATTTCTCTATCTTACAGATGTTGGAGACAGCATGATAGAAGTGGTTGGGCTAGAGAACAGTATGCACATGGGTCAGGTGTATGCCGGCCTACGGGCCTCAGGGAGGCGCCTCGCTCAGTGCACACAGGTTGTGATCAGGTGAGTCAAGGTTGACAAGGTTTTTGCAACTGTGACCTCAACTGATTTAATCAGAGGTTAACAGGATTTTCTTGACTTGTTGGTGTTAGAATTTTAGGGATTTTTATTTATTTATTGTGATCGGCTTCAGCCATATGAGGCATCCAGCAAATTTTACTGTTTGCGCACGCATTGTGCCTTGAACTACTTTATTTACTATTCAATGATAGCTTCATGTAAATCTTTAATTACATGTAGATTACTAAAAACGTTATTCTAATGCGTTTGCCTTGAAAGTAAAACATTTATACAGTTACATACATGAAGAACCAAATCACGTTTTTCTTTACATGCATAAGAATATTAATTGGAAGTACAATTCACCTACAAAAAGTAAAGTTTATTCATGCCTTGCTATTTTGGAAATCAACAAAACGGTGCGATATATCTTACTAGTATTTATCATGTTTAATGCATGTACTGTAATGCTTTCGCATTACATTTACAAAACTGATCAATGATATTACATGCCGATTATTCCTTTAAAAGGAATACTTGGGTTTTTTTTACCACTGCATCTTATTAATATTGCAGGACTAGAAAAAGGTTCCCCATGCAGATAGATGGCGAACCATGGTTACAGCCACCCTGTACTGTAAGTTCTTAACTCTGTTTACTGTTATTAATAATTTTGTTAAAGATTACCTTACGTGTAATTATTATTTTTACACTTATTTATAGCATATGCAATATGTTTCATTTTAGATAAATATTACACATAAAAACCAAGTACCTATGCTCATGGGACCCCTTTCCACGAAAAAGTCATCCATTTTCAAGATTTTCAAAAAGTAACGGCATTGTAAGTATAGTTGTATTGGTTACCATATTAATTACATATATGTATAAAGTTTATGAAGTTATTATAAATCCGTGAGGTCTTAACAGCATTGACTTCTTCTTTCACAGATCAGAGAGAAAAAAGAAACAAAAAGCTATCAATGGCAGCAGACTACACAACTTACTAAAACTTTACCCCTTAACAAGATGGTGGACTCTGGGAGACCTAGTGCTACGTTTCTTACTGCCTCACATGATGACTCTGTACAGTGTAGTGGAGCTACCCTGTATCACATCTACATGTCTGCATCATCAGGTGCAGATGACTCGTGTTTCTGTGAATCTTGAGAACTTGTTTTTTTTTATTCTGTTGAGTAGAGAGATGTGCTAATTGTTGGTCCATTCCGGAAACAAGAAATATCAGCAGGAAGTAGTGATATTTTATCATGTGGTCAGATCAGAATTTTTTTTTTCTTTTAAATTTTTCTCTTTTTTTCAGTAATTTCATTTTTCTGAGTTTTACTTGTATGTGCCATCATATCATGGCTGTTTACCTCATGGTCAATAGGAAATCAGGCAAAGGAAATGCTGGCTAAACCAAAAAGGGATACAACTCATTGGAAAACCCTATCAACCTTCATATCTATACATAATCTTTGTGGGTTCTCGATACATAGTAAGTGTATTGGGACCGTTCCCTCCTTCAGTAGTGAAGACAATGCCCCATTGTTTGTTTTTTGTTTTTTTTTGTTGCACTTGTTTTTTAAAAGCTGGTGTATTCTAGAATCAGCTCTGTATCAGCGATGCATGGAATTGCTCAATTTGTGTTGTGTGATTTTTCACAACACTTTTTTATTTTCCACTTTTATTTAAAAAAAAATGATTTAGGAATATTAGCGGTGCTGTTTCTGTTGTAAATTTTTCTTAACTGTTCAAATCTTAGCAGAATGATTTTTGCGCACTAAAATGCGTTTGTATATGGGGAAACAAAATAAATGGTAATCAATTTTGGTTAAAAAAAAATTTAAGAGATTGATTTATCTATATTGTGGTCTAGGTTGATTGGACAAATATCAGAAGTACTGAGTACTGTTTTTAAAAAGGAAGAAAATGGGAAAAAAAAAGAATCAAGCATAATATGATGTACACTGTTGCAAGTAAAAGCAACTGGTGCGCTAACTTTTGTTTTTTCATATTTTTTTTTTCTGACATTTTATTGGGGTCATAACCACATATTTTAACACATGTACATGCAGGTCTTCTTGTGATTGCTGGCAATTGCAGTGTAAATCATGTACATGACAAAAAAGAAAAGAAAATAACTTTCTTAAAAAGTCGTGTGTAGTATCTGAGATACGCTACGAATTTTTTCCAATTTTTTTCTCTCTTCTTTGATTAACTAATTCTTTTTTCTTTGAAAATGAACAAGCACAAAAGAAGGACAACAAAATACATTGCACTGAATTTAGGTTGTTATTCCGTTTAGGATTGGGGAAAACTTGATTTAAAACTGACCATTGTTGATTAGATTTGATTTTAGATGTGAAATGAGTTTTATGTATGTGTAGTTAGGATATTGTCTTCCGTCATTCCAAACAGCATTTGATATTTGAGGACTAGAGAAGTGTTCGTGTTTCATACAAAATACATTATTGCTCGCCTGAAGATTTTAAACTGGTGTCTTGAGGCATTGTATTTTGCTTAGGAAAAAAAGTCTTGCCTGCTTAGTTGATACAATTTTATATATACAGTATATATTTAAATACATATGGAAGAATCTAGATTGAGTCATATTTGCAGGATGATAAAGTGGGTATCATTTAGACCAAAGACAAGATAAATTAAATTTGTTGGTTTTTTTTGTTCATTTTTTTTAAAAAGCATCATCATATTAGTATGGTAAGAAAATGCAATTTTTGTAAATCTGGAAAACATAAAGCATTATGAATTTGTTCGACATGAGCATGGTCTTTTAATAATGATTAAAAAAAAAAATTCATCCGCATCTGTGTGGGTAACTAAATATATATTCTTCCAAGCTCCTTGTAGTTGATGGAATGTATATTATATATAAAAGTACTTTTTATAATGTTAACTTGTAATCTTTTTAAACTTAAATATTGTATTTTTTTCTGTAATGGTTCTAGCCTTTTGGTCCTGTCTTTGTTAATTAACCTATTATGGTCACAACTGTTTGTAAAAACTACCACAGTAAAATTTTAAAAGATATATTACTTTTCATGTTGACTAACATTATTAATGTGTAAACTTTAATGAGATTAATCTGTGTTACCTGAATTACAAATATAAAATCTAAAGTTTAAAGAAAAGCTTTTAGACAATAGTAAATTAAGAATATCTCATCTAACAACACTAATATGATGAAACCTTGGGTATTTTGAAGGATACTATTTAATTGAATAAAATGCTTCAGATGTCAGTTTGTTAACTTAATGGGATTTATACTAAATCGAATAGTTCAAATGTAAGATTTTTTTATAACAAGTTAACCATGTTAGAATTTTATTGAAAATCATATATATGTATTGGATTAACAATCGTTGATTAGTTTTTAGGGACGCTGAAATGGTACATTGTAGTAGAAGATCGCGTTGAAATTGTAATGGTGAAAAATAAAACTACATTTGTAGAAACTGAAAACGACTTAATATGATGAGAGACCATGAGTGTTTATATTATCACCTCGCTACTACGTCTTCTAAATGTTGTCTGTGTAACTTCAAAACCCAAACTTATTGGTGGTGCTTACATATATATATACATGTACAAACACAGCATTTTTTTTATAACATTCATGATTCTATTATACGCTACATAGAGAGAAAAAAAAACCCAGTTCAAACATGTCTGCGTTGAATTAAGAAGTGTACCGATTGATTATTAATATTTATGCCGTCATATTTCTTTCTTTTTATGTATGATTTCAGTGACACCAAGATGCTTGTTACTGGTTTTTCTTTCTGGGTTTTTTTTCTTCTGTGTGTGCGAGTTGAACAAGATGCTAGTTATAGATATATTTTTTATTGTTGAGAATTTAGTCTGACTTTGTTGGGTTTTCTTCATAAAATGGCAAATACCAAAATGTCTTGATTTTTATATAATCATACAAATGTGCTCACCCAGTCTATTGTGTGTTTTTTATCTGAGTATGAAATAAAAAAATTAACATTTTTTTTTAAATCTCTGTTCCTATTATCACGTGTGTGATGTGACTAATACATAATGCTTAACTATCTATTTGATTTGTTTTATTTTCTTTTTTAATTTAATATATAATTATATAAATGTATTGGATGTTAAATTAAAGAATTGGTCTCTGCTTTGGAGATACAAGAGATCTCGCGAAGATAAGAAGAAAACAAAAAGCATTTGTATACGTGTTCGTTGTTTTATTATATATCATCATAGAATATATCTATATCTATATATATTTTACTCGGTAATGTTAACATATTGAATTCCTTCGTTACCAAATAAATATTTCACGAGTCTGTTACTGAAGCGTTCTTTTATTCTGCCAACATACATGTATGTGTACATCTCTCTCGCTGTTCCTGCCCACATATTTATGTATTGGGGGGAGGGGGGGGGGCTCTTTTGGGTGATGATGGTTTGAAACCTATAGAATATCAAGTAGCTGGTTCTTTAAAATTTACAATGCTTTGTCTTAGTTTTTTTTTGTTTTTTTTTACAAACTGTACAATACCATACAAGTATTAACTTTAGCTTTGCAAAGAAATTGTTTTTATTATAAAGTCGTGTAGTCGTTCATTGAAAAAAAAATATATAACTAAATACAACGTCTTCAGAATGTCTACCAAATTTTAATTTTCCTGAATTATCTTCAAACAAACCAAATTTCTTTTCTTATGCAACGAGTGGATTTCAAAGTGGTTCTGATGAGAGGAATTCCTGCTCCACTGGTCTGTCCGTAGACAGCATGGAGCTGGGGTAGAACTCCCTGGATAAGATAGAACCAGTGTCGGCACATTCCGCTCATAGCAGATCTCTGACTCCCAGGGACATGCATCTCAGTTTCACGGAGCTCCAGTGGCACGCGTACGATGTTTACCCGAGATAGCCCCACTGGGGAAAGATTTAGAATAGGATTAACAGAGATTTGAATGCGTCCAACACATTATAAAGGTATCAAGCGCCGAGTCGACCGCAAAGAAACTAGAAGGCAGACGACTAATAGTCGTTTGATTTTTGAGGCGATGGGGATGGAATGGAATTCGTCAGTTGTTCAGAGAGGGGATTCTTGGTGACACACTGAAGCGCGTTCTTTCCCCTCTAGGAGGTTCACAGTATAGACACCAATTCTCCTCTTTTCGCTAGGTATAAAGTAAATCCCATGTAATCCCCCCAAAAATCTTCTAATCAACTTATTCGAATTGGATAGACCCCCAGACTGAAATGAAGAAAGACCCAAAACTGTGATTAAGTAGTTCAAATACGATGATATGAAAACGATTTGATTCACGTCTGTCCTTTCTAATAATTTTGTTGAGATAGGAAACAAAATAAAGTGAAAACAAATTTCCATTGTTAGAATAAAAGTGGAATTAATTAAGAGGCTCTTGATTGAAATTCCTTTAAAATGATGTCACCTTCGCGCGGAACAGACCCCAGTACGGTCGCTAAAAGCAGAAGTCAACTTCTCGAAATGATACGCTTGTTGTCTGTCCAAGTTATGAAAACGGCGGAGAAATCGCACACCTAAGAGAGAAACACCTACTCCGTCTGAGTGCTGTTGCTCTAACAGTCTCATCGTTTTCGTGAGAATTTGGAATACACCTAACATTTAAAAGTGTCGTTGCCTCGTGGCCTGACTCTATTATGCATCTGCAAGTATGTTTGCAACAAAACACAAATAGAGAGCTCGACGGAAATGTTATTGTGTGGCTGTACACAGGGTAAAAGGCGACCATTTAAAACCTCAAATCTAAATACCCTGATTCTAAACATTGTTGGACCAGAACTACATTTTTTTCTGGCAAAGTTTTTACCATTAGTCTCTCAGGATAATGGGCATATATTTTGGCCCCTATCTGTAACATACCAATAAAGTTTAGACCTTTGCCAGCAACATTTCCATTGCATACCTAAATTACTATCAATCCATTTTATTTTGCAATCGAAGAATGCTATTTACAACTTTGTGAAAATCTCCAGTATATGTAGTTATTTAGAAAATGGTATTACATGTGTTATAATTTGTCCTCCTAGTTTTATATGCATGTACTGTTAATAATATTCTCACAGCTATGTTTTTCATTGCAATGAGAGTTTCGTTATTTGTTTTCTGTATAACTATGCAGAGATTTCTCTCAAGCAACCTTAATTATTGGTGTATCCATGTATGAGAGACAAAAATTAAAACACTTCAATTCAAAATCAAAGACCAAAAAGAATTACCAAACATATAAGCGAACAAAAACAAAACTGTTCAACACCCCCACCCCCCCCCCCCTCCCAAAAAAGGGAAAAAAAAGATTATTTTTTATACTCCGGAAGAGGCTGGGAATCTATTGCACATTTCGCTGCTATGAAATGACTGTCCCGCTCTGTATGGTGTGTGGTATTATTGATTCCATTGTCCTGTCAACGTCTCGGTAGTTTTGTTCACCTGTCAGCAAGAAATAATTTACTCCTGTAACATCTTGGTTGTAATGTTCGAGGAGACTGACAATTCCTCACCCAAGTTATGCGTGAACTTGTGCGACTTGTTTGACTTTCATGACAACTCGAGAGTTGAAGCGATTTTGCAAACGATAGATGAGAGCTATAGAAACAACACCCGTTACCTGTTTTTGGTTTTTATGGGTTTGTAGTTGACAATAGTATATTCGTGTATAAAATGATATCAATATTTGCTGCGAATGGATTTTCCTTACATTTTCAAAAATCATTTCTTGTCCAGTTTATTCAAGAAAATGAAACAGCAAGGTTTATTACTGTATAAGAACAAACGCGCAGACGTTTAATAACGCCTATATTTAGCTGCGGGCATTAACTTGCGAGTCCAAAGTTAAACCAACCAGACGGATCTTTTAATGTAAAAAGAAGAGAGTCAAGAGAGCCCACCAACTATCAATCACACCTTAGAGACAGGTTCAGGTCATTTTTACACATAATTTAAGGACTTCCCTATGAAAACGAGACCTTAAGTAACCTTCAGCTTCCGAGCCCGACTTAATCCTCCCATAGAACGTGTCGAAAACAGGCTCCTCCAAATGACATTTCTCAGAGTAATATACAGAAATCCAAAAAGAGTGTTTACTTAAGTAATGTATATGGAACCACTTGTCTACGGTTTTTTCTTTGATACAAGGAATAGTTAAGTGCACCTATCAAAGAAGATGTATACTACAATGCGTATATGTACGACACCTTCTTAAGTCAACATGATTTTGGATGGGGGCAATTAATAAGCAAGATGAAGTTTATTTGCATTTGATTTCTTATTAAGGACACTTAAGAATCTGACGATCACTTAAAGGGTTGTTCTATACCATTGAGATAATTCTCTTGCACAAATGGGCAAAAGAGAAAAAAATAATTTGGAGGATAAAAGCTCAGATTTAAAGCTCAGAAGGAATGAATGAAAAAATTGAAAGAAAATTGTGTTAATATACATACATATTTTTAAAGAAGAAATAAAATGACAATTTTCTCAAAATATTAGAAAAAAAAAAATTATTTCATAATCATACTATTGATATCATTAAAACCAAACTGAAGCAACAATAATTTTGCAATCTGCAATGTGCATTTTTGTGCTATCGGTTTTTTCTTATATTTGATGAAAAAAGTAATAGTTTTCATCTAAATTTCAAAACAATAAATTTTAGGGTGTTTATTTTTCTTTGATTTATTTTGCAGTTTTAACAATAAACCAACCTACCATGTAAAATATGACAATATAAAAAAAACTCCTTTTATTGTTTCAGTGAATTATTAGTTATCGAAAACTTAACGTTGTTTAGAAAATAGAGCACAAAAAGCCGACCATACTCGAAATTTTAAGAAAATATGAATTTCTTGTACATGATATCCCAAAGAAAATCTCCGCAGTGTTCCAATAGAACCTTCTTTAGAACTCTGTCCGAATTCCCGTCTCTCCAGGACCGTTCTCAAAGACTTTAATCTCGGCCCTGTGAAGAACCAAATTTGGCTTTTAACAAAACGACACAAAAGAGATTCCGCCAACGACCTTGCTTCATTGTTTTTGCATTAAAGTCTATCGTCGGAGCCTGGTGAAGAATAATTTGGTCATTTATCACAATATCGCCGTCAGCAACAAAGTCCTCGGTCTTGTTACATCTTAACCCCAGATTGCGATAGGTATGGGGGTGTAAGAAGGTTATCCTGAAAAACAGGGATGCAGACACCTTGAAGATTTTTTTTCGTTATTTTGCAATAAGTCAACAACTAGTTATGTTTAAATCTCTTTCTTTCTGGTTATTGTATATAATGACAATATATCTGATGTTCATTTATTCACTGAAAATAAAAGGTGGATGATGATACCCCTAAACAATATCTGGGTCTTTTCTATAATAAGTTTCTAACACTAACTAGAATAAATATTAATATTAAATTAATAACTAATACTTATGAATATGTGAATAAGTTTTTTTTTTAAATAAAGTTCTCATTATCTGCATGGATCATGTGCAATATTTTTGATTTGCAGACTATACCATTTATTGTAACGTGTTTCAAAAGCCTATCTGGTTGTTATCATGAAATGAAACTTCGCATTGTGTTCAAATTGCACCTTGCACATGAACAGATTCAATTTAATTTGTGGTGACGACATAACCTTATCCTTGTCTGCAAATAAATAAAAAATAATAGTCTTTAGAAATGTGTTAATATCGTAAATTTTGCCATCTTATGAAAAAAAAATGTGTTTCGGTCGCAATGTAATTTAGAAACTTCCTAAACGTAACGAAATCCCAAGTTTTCCAAATGACGATATCTTCTCACAGAAAGCGTTATGCCATAGCTCGTACATAGCACAATCGCCCCATTGGAAACTCTTAAACGATAAGGGGTGTTAGTTTAACCAAGTATCCACCTCTAATGAGCAAACAAAATTTCACTTTTACCCTGCACAAGTCGATTCTTAATAGAAGCCCGAGTATTATCAGGAATGGAAGGTAGAAAAAAAAGAGAGAGAAAACGAAAGTTGTGGCTACCGAGGGATCTTGACTTGCAGTTTGATAATTTTGATGTTTATACTTTAAAAGTTGGTCTATTTGTAAACTAACTTTTATGTATGAACACCAAAGAACTAAATCTTCCAAACAAACGGCCCGGCTGAAATGCCATCAGAAAGAAGATACATTGAGATTTCTGAATCGCCCATAGCAAAATGTCATTAGTGGGCCATTATAAGAAGAAAAGAATTTCATAAAATCCAAAACAAACTTATTAGTAAGCTGAGAAAAACGTTGTTGGTTCACGATGTTGCGGATATATCTTGGTGTATACAACGGCAAGCAGCTCCAGAAATCAACAATACTGTACATATACTATAAGTGTAATATGTTTGTGTTTACAAGAAAAAATTAATACTAACCTCACAAAATGTTATACCAATTTTGCAGCATTAAGGAGTCTGGGTGGGTCAACAAATTACCCATCAGATCTACCTAAAAAAATTACACATGGTTTTAATATCTATTAAGTATTATTTCGTAAAGAAACCAATCTCATATCTTTGCATTAAAATATTTTCCTACATGTACATCAGTGTATGCGGAGCCGTTCTTTTCAAGGAGATCAATATGACCAAATATGGCCACGCCTATCCAGCCCTAATATAATGAACGATTAGGCATTTCAATTTCTTTTGATTATAAGTCTTAAATAAGGGATAGAGTAAAGAAAAGCGGGTTTAGTACATCAAATTCTTAGTATTGCATTGTCCACAGCATAAAACATATTAGACGTGTTTTGGAGAAATACAGTATATTTTAGTTTATATCCCCATACATACGTGTTTGAGGTGACGAGGTCTCGTCGATTATATCTTATCGACATTGTTGAACTAAATCTTTCATCCACAAAAACGAGAAAATCGTTGATACACTGTACCATTATTTAGGTAAACTATATCAGTTAGTCTTGCTATGGGGGATTTTCTCACATGAGGCGCATATACAAGGCGTTATCCCTTTATAAACACATAGATCTTTACCTAAAACAGCATGATATATTCATCAACTTCTGCATTACTATGATCAGCTCTTCACAAATACATGATAAACTCGGACCCGATGGTTGTACGGAATAGCTGGAATAACCTAGTTCGTTTAATGCTTTTTTCTTCAGACAAACAGATTTGCTGTTCTATTTTGGACTTAGAAAAC
This sequence comes from Magallana hongkongensis, assembly GCA_016163765.1. NCBI lineage: Eukaryota > Metazoa > Mollusca > Bivalvia > Ostreida > Ostreidae > Magallana > Magallana hongkongensis. The sequence continues at coordinate 29,218,164 of WFKH01011801.1, forward strand.
ATAAACTAAGTTTCGGGATTCTAAAATCGGCACACATAACGGTTAAAATGGATCCGCAAAAACATTTATACAAGCTAGACTTGTTTTCACTTTAGGCAATTAACATGCATAATCATCCTCATAAGGTCTATCTCTTTGAATTGACATCTCGTTTTATCAGCTTTTAACACTTACCGGGATGAAAATTCCAATAAAACAGCCGATGATATTGTAAATAGAGAGAGCAGACGACAAAAGAGTCTGCGGAGATCCCCGGATGTAAAAAAAATATTGTTACTATAGTTCGTTACTTAGAAATTTGATTGATTTGTGTCGCAGACGATAGCTTAATATCTCGTGCAAAGAAAGACGTAAAACTGTCATTTGCTACAGACGTTTCTGACGTAGGAGCTACAAAAAGTAACATTTGATATTCTTATAATTCACCTATATATTTTCTGCTAAGTTTTAGTAATACATGCTGAATAGAATGTATGTACATGGACCTAGAAAGTGGTTGCGTCCGATGATTTAATTTATTTTTTGTTGGTTGGTTTAAATTTGGAATTTTTTAAAGATACTTTAATATATAACTCTTTGCAAAATAGATAAATGGAAAACAATCTCTATATTGCATGCCTGATCCTTTGCCAGTTTTGGCGTAATATCTTTTTAAAAAAAAAAAAGGGGGGGGGGGGTTCAAAGATAAGATTCTTTGACAATTTAAAGGGAAATAACTTTTTCACTGGTCAGTTCATTTCCTTTGCCAAACAAACAGATGGACCGTTATCTAACGCCACTCTCGTCCGACAGCTTAGTGTCGGGGTTTTGATGTTTGATGACTTATTTGCTACTTATTTGTCAATGAAATGTTGTCTTGAAATGTGAAATAAATGTCTTGGACTGTTAAAGTGAAGCACTCAAGAGGCGTGATGCTATCTATCAAATTAAGTAATGGCTCCTTGTTGTAAATAACGGGGTGACACTTTGTAGAAGTACTTTTGTTATTGACACCAACTGATTCACCAGGACACTGTTTTTTATTCAAAATACTCCAATATCAAATAGAACATTATGATATGTTCAAAATATCACTATACAAAACCCATGAATTTTTTTTTAAATTGTGATAATTCAAAACAAAACTGAAAAATAAAATTCATACGATTAAAATAATTTGCAGATGTTAAAAAAAAACCCTGAAATTTAGTGGTCCTAAGAAGACCTTTGTTTGAACGTTTAACAATAGATACCCTTATTTCTAATAATTTGAATAAAGATTTAAAGCTTCGTAAAGACCTTCAAGTTGCCAATATTTTAAGAAATATCTTACTTTGAGTACTTTGAGGAAATGGACAATAATCTTATTTTATATAAAATTTTACGCACTAATCAACTAGACTAAATGTTATTCTCACATGCAATAGTTACTGAAATATAGGATGCGGGATGACGAAAATATGTTAAAATTTTCTAAACTTCGTCGCAATTTTACGGAACATGGAATGGAATTTTAAACCTCCCGGTACAGATAAAGACAATTTTCTTTCAAATACTCCGATAAGATGGATTTGGTTTGAACATTCTGATTAATTATGACATGGCGACAAGAATCCTAAATACAGTCTATAATCAACTGTAACGAGCCGCCGCAACCTTAATGATGACGTCAGAGAACTCCTCCTTATGGACACGAGCGGCCGACACATGATAGCAAAACCGTCGTAAAAGGCTGGTCACTTGGTTTCCCTAATGACCCAAAAGTCAACACAACTTTTAACATATGTTTTACTTTGCAAAGAGACTGGTTAGATAAACAGAAATATTAAGGCTAATTATACATTCATGTTCCATCGCAGCCCCGCCACTTTCGGTTGAAGTTTTCATCTCTCCAGAAAGAGAACTTCTAAACACTATGTTATCTCGTGCTTTTGATCCTTTAAGCCCGGTGAAGTATTGGAACAAACAAACAGACAAACAGGACAATAATGGGTTAGGGTAAAACCGGGTCCACCGCGCCAGGATCTGGTAAACTGAGAACAAGAATTAATTTCCAATTCTGGCGTTTTAAGCTGATGCTCCTTATTGCAGTATCAAGATTGATTGTAGTTTTTTTGCAGACAGCGCTGGCATTTTTTGCACAATTCTTAAATTAAAGGCTTCATTTTTGTCACTCAGAGCTGATCTTCACTCTTTATAGATAAGGCATCCATGCACTTGGCCTGTACTTAAGTCGACTGAAGACACATTGGATAAATTTACTTGTAAAGTACTGGCATTAGTTAATGTATATCATATAATGAATTAAAATGTACCATGATGATACTGAATTTGAAAAAGGAATATTCATTAATTGTAGGGATAAACGAACATTAGACAATTAGTACCACTACTCAATATAGATGCATTGCATTGCAGTGTTTTCAAAGAAATAAGATTCACCTATTATCATTTTTGCTCGTCTTCGAAAAATACACAACTAATTTTTATTTTCAAGCCCTTTGTTACGATGCTTTGGCTTTTTCGTTAATGAAAAAAAAATTGATAGCTGAACTAGACTAAACTCGGGTTTCCATTAAGAAGAAAATTGTGTTCCAAGACATTTGACGTCATCGGAGAGGGTATCAAACTACTTATCCGTCAGCATACACACAATGATTTGGTGTACTTAGAACCCCAAAACCCACAAATGATCATCGGATGACAACATTTCTATTTATGCAGAAAAACAAACAAAAGTTGTGGAGCTGGATGAGCGACGCATCAGCCGTTCGCTTTCAACCTCAAAAGCAAATCTCTATGCCTTAAATGGGCAGCGCCAACTGCATAACATTGTGTCGCCAAAACATTGCCAGCTTCAAAGGCTGAAAAGGTGCCCAATTAATAGTCATGCCATCTAGTGATTAATTTGTATATTGCAAACATCACATTATTAAAGTGTACAAGGGGCCTATTCTATCATCTTGGTGACGATAGAAGTATGCACAACGAAGCTTGGCGAAGGCGGCACAACGAAAGGGTTTTTTTTTCGTCGTATTTAAAAAAAAAACCCAATTATCTTCTCATTATGATGCATTGTTTAAAAAAGGACAACCTTTTTGACATTTTGTATACGTAATATATATGCTTGTGTCATGGTGTAAAATGTTGATGATTCCATTGGATAAATTATGAATGTTTTGTCATAAATTGTTCGCTTGGTTGTTTTACAGAAGAGAAGAAATATATTTTTAAACAAGAAGAAGCGGACATGGAATCTAATACTCTTTAACTTTAGGGGTAAAAACATAATCCAGGTATTTAAATGATAATAATGATTTAAGTAATAAAAATTAAATTCTATATTAAAGTGTTCTGAAATAATTAAAATGATTTTGAAATTAAGATTGTTTGACGAAAACTTTTGAAAAGTCTGAAAGAATAAACTTGTCTATAGTTAAAAATTATCGTAATTTATATCTCTCACTTTGAAATCAAATTTTGATGGCTTTTTGATTTACCAGCTAGCCTCATTAATCATAATAACATCACAAATTAGCATAATGTTTGTTGTTAATACCAATTTTTTTTCGTTTTCAACGCTTTTGTTGATCTTTTTAATGAAGTCAGTGGTATTCACATAAACTGTGTATAAATACTTCCGAGAAATAAGATTTAAGGAATTATATATTTTTTTTTACTAGTGTTAGTATTTATACATGTATCTATTAATGCCATATACTTACCGGTATATACTTATATACCTTAGATAGGCAACTATCATACTCTATAGCCCAAATAGCGTTTGGAAAGATCAACATTATATGAGTTTTACAAAGGGTGGAACTTACATATACATCTAAACAAATATACCAGGTACATCCAAGTTTTTTCTTTGAAGGAGAGGGAATTCAGAAGTTTTCCGAAAATATTTTGAAAAAATAAATAAATGCTATAAAAAAAGCTGTTCAATCTAATTCAGGTACGTAGAAATCAGCCAGTAAAAATAACCATATGCATTCCATGCCGATATATATAAATTGTTCAAGATACAAGAATAAAGATTCAAAATAGTCTGGATTAATGATTTAGTTAAGGAGCATACTAGTGGGTGTCGGTGAGAGGTTTATAATGTGCTTGCATGTCAAGTGCCGAGTGGAAAAACCGGATGAATCTCATTTAGGCATCAAAAGAACTGCACCATATACCATCCAGCAAATTTATATTACAACCTAAACAATACTCGACGCAACACTCACTGGAAATATCACTTCTAAAGCACGGCCATTTGATTGCTTACAAACGATCCGACAAGAACATGAAGTTGTCACACAAGATTCTCTAAGTGATCACTAATTACAAAGAGCTTTGTTTTGACTCGAAAGAATTTATTTTTTCAATCTTTAGGGTTTTCTTTCATACTGGGCATCGTTGGTGGCTTTTCTGCAGTTTTCCGTTTTTTCTTGTCTATATATATTTTTTTTCTTTTTTGGGAGGAGTACCTTAAAATGGGAATGACAAACAAAATTAATTTAATTATTGCTTAATATTGATGTAGAAAATGGTGAAATTAAAACTTTTACAAAGTAAAAATAAAAAGATAAATCACAGCACTAAAAATTTAAAAAAAA
>WFKH01011801.1:29222852-29245217 GCA_016163765.1 Magallana hongkongensis
GAGAGAGAGAGAGAGAGAGAGGGGGGGGTTATACATATATCCAGGGCATGAAAATGTAGAGTAAAGAATGTTCGTTAATTAATAAAGATTTGTGCTAGAAATGTTTGCTATTAATTCACAAAAACAACAGAGCAGTTTACTACTCAATATTACAAATGAGCAGCGGCGTTTCATCACAGAGAAGAGAATGCATCTGTCGCTTCTAGCTATTATAACCAATATTCTATTCAAATAAACCGCTATTTTAGCAGCTCTATCATTCGTTATAGTGTATTCATAACATAATTATTGATTTGGCTTTCCCTCCCCAAAAATTACAATTAAAAGAAGCATGCCGTTAATACGAGAGAGAAAGAAGAGTTATTTTGTGAGTTCGTTATAAAAAAAAACCCTGACATTTTAATTTTAATTTCTATAGTATCATTTCAGAATCTTTTATATTAGCTGTTTTTTTCTGAGTTTTATGGCGGAACCATTGGTGTAAACAAGCATGTTTCGAGTTTCTTGTGAAATATTTACTCTTATCGTAGATTTTTTTTTCCTTCCCGTAAAATCACAAGCGCAAAAGTCCGTCCCACGTGCATCAAGAAGTCATCAGCCAATCAGAGAGCACAGGAGAAGAAGGCGAAGTTAATGATCTGTTTTTAAGGTATCTCAAAGTTTGTGGCCATAATCATTGGGATGACACTGTATTGAATGTGTATTATCACGGGGAATTATCTATCGGCTAGATCCTTGCTTAATCCGCCACAAACGACACAGGTAAGAAAGCGCTCTTCATCACACAAGAAAACTTTTGGTGTGCGAGATTGAAATATGACCCAGCTGCAGTGTATTCTTGAACTTTAAAGGGGTAAATTCGATTATTTTTCTACTATGCTACAATATTTATACTTACTAAAAATGTTAAATCATATCTAAAACTTACATTTTTAACTAATTTTTGTAATATGCAAAATACTTTTTCCCTCTCTGATGAAAAAGAGATTTTTATATATTAGATTAGAAAGATTCTGTTTCACTTTATGAAATGAAATATTAGATTTTTTTTAGATATAAAAAGATTTCAAGTAAATCTCAATTTTTTTCTCTAAATCTATCAATCACCGACTTGTGCGGTATATTGACAATTTGTAAATACAAATATCTCATGATATCGCACCTAAACTGTATTATGAAAAGGTCTTTATTTTTTCTTGTTGTTGAATTAAAAGAAATAGTTACAATTATTTGTACCGTACCACTGTATGTATTAGCTACACTTAGTTACAACCACTGTATGCATTAGTAAGAAATATTTCTACCACTTTATGTATTAGTTATATTTACAATTTGTTTGCATGACTACTATTGTTATATGAGGAGAGGAACAAATAAGTTGAAAGAACTTGTTTCCGATCTTTGGGTTAATATCAATAAAATATGTTCAAAACCCAAAAAATAATCAACGAAACTTTTGTTAGAATTAGAATTACTCGGATTTGCATATTCCAAATCTCAGGTTTTCATTCTTCAAAATTTTTCCCCATTTCTCGCCGCAGATTGTGAGTTGATAATTAACTCGATATTGACAAGGTTGGCGTCAATATTTGTTTGCACCCTTGTTGGAGGTAAAATTATATCATTCGCAATTATGGTGTTGACCATTCAATAATTAATCTGGGAGAGCAGATGCTCTCTTAACTTTCCCAGATAAACTCTTAGAAAAGAAATATTTGTGGTCAACATTGAATGTATTTGATATTAACAAGTATATATTCATTTATTTTATTATACCTACCGTATTGTCTATTCCTTTGAAGGATGTAAATTCTATTTCAAAACTCATTTTTCTTTTTAATGATAGTTTTTAAAGCGATTTTTTATATTTGTGCAACTGCAGTAATTCTTATATGAAAAGTGTATATATGGATAATTTTTGTTCAGGATTTCATCGACTGTGATTTTGTGTTAATTTAATGCATTTTTTCTTATTTTTGAATATCTTTGATAGGAAAAACATATGAAAATTATTTATTAGCATTATTATTAAAATTTAAGCTGACTTCCATTGAAAATATAAAAGGTATATAGTTCTGTTTACATAATAAAAATGTAGAACAATAATGGTAGTATACAGGAGCAAAATTATTTAAACAATGAAGAAATGAAGCGATTTGTTAGTCACTTAGTCAACAATACACAGGGCTTCTTAATCATGATGAAATCCCCAAAATTCCTAAAATACATCAGACGTTGTTAGAATAGTTTTTGGGGGCTGGTGTGGTGTGATCTTCTAGGTAACAAAGCTACTCCAAGATAAACTTCACTCGGCCCGGCTCTTCCCTTACAGTCAGGGTTCTAGTCAACTAGAACTTTTTCGGTGAACTTTTTCTTTGACGCTGCAACCAATTTAGATCGTCTGACGCCACCCGAATGTAACCTTGCGCCATTTTTATGCCATTTCCTGCGACTGTGAATTTTAACTTTTTTTGGACATTGTGATTCTAGTCCTTAATTATAGTAAGCAGTGTGTTTTAAAAGGAGTTAGTTTTTGTTTTTCTGTGGACTTTCTTTGTTTGGAAGCAATGTGTATAATAATATGATAGCAAATGTTGGTGAGGTAAACTGTTACAATTTTTTGGAATCTTTCATTGAATTTTTTTTCTCTCAGATTGCTCAGATGTAATTTTGTGCTGACTCGGGCGATGAGTGAAACAAATGCACACTCTGCAAAAGAAACCGAATCACAAACTCCTCCGCAGACTGACCAAATAGTCCCAACCGCCATTCCTCTGGTAGGTACATCATCTTGAATTATTTTCTGATATTAATTATTTTTTATTGGTATGTGTAAAGCTTTTTTAACAGATCAATTGCCCCAAACCCGAATTGTGACAAGACAATCATTTATAAGTAGTGTGCAACTATATAAATGAAAAGGAAGAAATTAGATTTAAAACAGTTTTATTATAATGCACAAAAAATTACAATTGCATTGTTTATGCACTTTATTGAAATAATTTTGATGTCTTAATATCTTTATTTTAGAAATACCCCGATAACTAGCTTATATTTTCAACTGTTGATATTTTATTAAAAACTTAAAACTAAATATGAATCTATATTCACTCAAAGTCATTACACACAAATCAATTTGACTTGTTTTCACCAATTTCTTATCAGTTACACTGGTCTTGTTATCCATACATAAAATAGTATTATTTTGAGCAAATATTATCTTCAACTTATCTTTTTTTTTTTTTTTTTTGGTTAAATTCCAAATTATCCATCCATTTTGTTTGTGTAATAAATTGGTTGTAAAGTTTAAAAATAATTAAATTAATATTAAATTTAATTCGTGTATTTATGATGAAATTTATTAGCATTCATAAGTTGTTACTCATTTTTTTAATTTCTAAAACTATATACATCTATGTTGATTTTGTTGGGGTAGAGTTTTTTATTGCTATATGATTGCTTTATTCTCTTTGTTTGTAAAATGTCACAGGTTTTTTTTTCTGTAATTTGGAAGACAGAAATGAAAAAAGAAAGAAAGAAATCTGATATTACACCTGGAATTTAACAAACAACTTTTGTAATATCAAACGTGTTCTTCTCCCGCCAATATGATCGATTTCCTCACGTGCATGCTATGTCCAGAAATTCGAAATCTAGTCGGGAACAGAAAATTAGTAGTTGTAACAACTCAATTCAATAGTTTCCATTATCCGAGACTCATTATTGGATATTTTCACATTTGCGGGTCACATGTTCTCAAGTCTCGCGCGACGGGAAGTCGCACGTGCCTTCAGTCTTCATCTTTCGAGAGGTTTTTGAAAAGGATTTGATGCATGTAAAATACGTTTTCATGTTCAGCTGAACAATGACTAACAATGGAAACTAGCGGACAGACCACATGTGCGCATGCACTTTTAAATACTGCATTTGAAGGGGGAGAGAGAGAGAAACATACGGGCGTTTTTCTTGAATCTTTTGAAGAGTTTTCACTTTGATGTCTTTTTACGCTGCCACGATAAGATTAAGTAATCTCATCAGTCAGTCTCGTCCATAAACTTTAATTAATCAACTGTCCTTATTAAGTAAATAAATATGGCCGATAACCTGAACAGTTGATCTTATATTAGAATAAACAAGTTATAAAACCTCGAAAATGAATGTTAACATATATATAAAACATCTCAATGAGTCTACACATAACTTTGGTGTGTTTTCCTCATTGAAATGATGTCTGTCTTCTTTTTTTTCATGTATACATTGCAATAATGAGAATATTAATTTTGTGTGTTTAGAAAAGTGAACAAAAACCCCAAGAGAAGAATTCCGAAACGACAAAGGAACCCGTCAAAAAGAAGGGCGAAAACGAGCTGGTACAAGTTTCCGAAGGTATGTTTAATTGTACGTTACTTAAGTAAACCTTTTGAAAATTATTGTCAGTATTTTGAATAAGAATGATGTTCAAGTCTATTTTTTTATTTGAAAACCCAGATTTTGAAATTTTGATTAATTTAAACATAATTATAATTAAAATAAAAAAAACTCGGTCATTTAAAGGATTGGGTCTTATAATATGATGTCAATCCTTGTGTGGCTGTGTCAGATATCGGCTGTGTTCTCTTCACTGCCCATCTTTCAAATCTCAGCCTGCGACTCCCGCAGTCTCGGCAAATAGCTTGTGTTAATAGTTTATGAATATTTCATTTAGTGCCGCTCCACAAAAATCTCGCATCTTTGTAACTGTTTGATTTGTCTACTTTAGCGAGCAGCTGTATAAATGATCGAGCTAAATTAGGCGACAATGCTAATTAGTGTTAATTTGGTCTTGCGGGGATTTTCATATTGCAAATGAAATTTACAACATATCTTGAACACGGGCTCTTAAATATTGAAGAAAAAAAAATCGGCTTCCGGGTTTGACCTTTGAAAATGTTCTTGATATTCTATTCAGATTAAGTTAGAATTATTATCGTCATGTTTCTGTTTCTTTTTTATTCTAATTAAACAATATTTTTTTCATTCTAATGAGATAGTGTTTTTTTTTAATATCATTGTAAGTTTAAAAAAAAAATATAAATATGCGAGCATGTATCTTTTTATATTTAAAAAAATGCTATACAATGATACAAAAATCTATTTGTTTTCACTTTATTTACCTGACATAAAACAGATGAGCCGACATTCTTTTGAATTTTTTTTTTACAGAGCTATTTCAAGATCTTAGACAGATGCAAGAAGCGTGGTTAGCTGAAGGTATTTCTTACACATTTTATAGAGCAGATATTTTCCCCCCAAAAACCCCAATATTTTGACACTTTGTATGTCATAATTGCTGTGAAAAACATGTGATGTTTTTGGGTCTGATTCAAACACATCTAAACATGCAGTGTCTTTTACAAAAAAAAAAAAAATTAGTAGGAATAAATCTGTTGTAATGGATGCCAAACTTAAAATGCACGTGTCATCAAGCTTGTTACAATAATGTTGGATCAAAAATCAAATGTGCATACACATATAATTGATATATATTATAAAAAAATTTAAACTCTTAGAACCAACTTAAAGGTTAATTTTGGACATATACAGACAAACAATAACTGCAAAAAAGTGACTTACGAAAAAAAAAATTTAATCAACTTTCATGACATTGCAGACTAAGCCATATCTCGGGTTCTATCGACAGAGTTCATTAATTGGTGGAGACATTAATGCCTCTAATACGAGCCTTAATCAATGCGCAGAAGCCCCTTTCGTCAATGTTTACTTTAATAGTCCTTTAAAAGGCTAGTCCTGCGATTACAAAGCAACTTGTTTGGCTTCCGGGGTTTTTTTTTGTGCCAAAGAGACTCTGGGACCAAAAAAAGAAAAAAAAAAAAAAAAAGTGAATTGTACGAAAGGATTTAAAAAATTCTATGATATACATATTTTTTTTAAATATTAAGTTATTAACGTATATTATTGAAATGTTTTTCTTTTTGTTTTCATTGTTAAAAATATTTAGGTGTTCAATAGAAAACTTTGTTTTATTTGCTTTGCGTCTCATTCTATGATTAATTATATCCGATACCATGTTTTGTGTTAATTCCAAGAACTACACTTATCTCTGGATGAAAACGATATTTTTTTCATTCATTCTTCACTTTTGGGGCTACTAAAATAATTACGGTGACATTTTCAAGATTCATTTATATAACATTCTACAGGAAATGTCAAAATTATTTATGTTTCATATTTTTTTGAAGTTAGATATCATGTTTTTAAAAAAAAAAATCCCTATTTCAATTCTTTTCCACCTGGAACTATTTTTTAAAATACAAGCTGCTAGGAATTTTTACATCATTTTTAAAAAACCTGCCTTGATTTAAACTATTCATTGTATGAATGCTTTTGTCCAACTGACAATTATTTCGTATTTTTTCAGCAAACCAGTCGGACGAAGGGGAACAATATGTACCTGGATACAACGGGGGCTCAAAAGGGGGCAGAAGTTCCGGTATGTTACATGCAAATTTTTTTAAATTAAATTTAAAATCATAGTTCGAATGCTCTTATTATCCGTGTGTATAATGGTTACAGTTCGCCTTGGGCGTCGTGAAATTTTTTTAAACAAAAAGAAACATTTGGCTAACTGATATGATGAAATGTTTTATTTTGGTGATTCAAATTATCACCCTAAATTGTAAGTGTCTGTGTGCTAGATACATTTTGTAATGAATGAAGTGCAATTAATATTACCGAGTCATTAATCGATAAAATAATTTATGTTGTTACTGATGTTAAAAAGATTTTTTGAATCGGATTAAATTGGTGCAAATTAATTTTCCTGTTCAAAGTTTTAATGCACACACATCATGTACTAAGAATTTTAACGTGTGTGAAAGTCTGTCGATTTAATCACGCTCGCTCCGAACTCCGCCCGAATCCTGGTGAATTATTTTTATCTATCTTGTCTATTCTGTATCAGGATGGCTGGCTAATGGTTTAAAAATGACAAGTTCACACAGAAACTTTGGCGGGGTGGAGTGTTGTTTACGTACAAATCGACTTCGTGTTCCCAACCAGGCTTGGTAGACGAAATAACACGAACACCATTTTTCTTACATGACGAGAGTCATTTTAAAAATGTTGACAGTACTATTCGTTAATGTCTTTAAAATTCTTCATTTTTTGCCCTGCTTTTAAATCTAATACATGTCTAACCATTAAAGTTTTTAGTGACTTATATACTAGAATATAAGTCTATAGTATTTCGCAAGATATCTATATCCAAACGAGGTAATTAAATATTGAAAGTACTGGTATTCATTTCTTGTCACATTAAGTAAGTGACAAATATGTTAGAATCTTAATTTGTAAGCATATTCTGCTAGAGAGATTATTATTCTCCATTGTGCCAACATTTCCCGCATAACTGTACTCTTATTTTAAATTTTTTAAAATAAAAATAATAATAATCAATAATTGACTGTAACGTTATTTATCTATGACTGCAACATTTCGAAACAGACGACTACAAAAATTAAATACATGTATTCACAAATCACAACATACAATATAATTAAATATTTGCTCGAGATGTTGAAACGATATATCAGATATGTAAATTTTTCTATTCCTGTGTGATCTGTCATTGTTTTGCTGATCGAAGAAGGTTCGAAAGGAATTCGCGACATCTATTGTACATAAATTAATCTCGGAACAGAAGACAACTCGGTGTTTGTAAGTCAATCAACGCGAACAAACACTAAAATGTCAAGCTAATCACCTTCTGACTCGTCCACACACACGGCCCGGGGTGGACATGAGACAGATGACGCGCACGGAGTGTAAAAACCAGCTACTTATAACCATTTTCATAACTTCGATGCCAAATTTATTCCCTAATCTACGTTATATTCCAAGAGCTCTTGGCTTCTGGAATATGTTCCCGATCATTATACAGGGATATTTATCAGGAACATCCCAGAAAGGCCAATAGGATCTGATAAATGACCGTATCATTGACACCCAAAGCAACGGCTCTTTTGCTAATACATGGTCTCGGAGTGATAGGCTTTAAATTTGTTTGCTCAGATTAAAATTCTGCGGTTGCTGAGAAATTCTGAAACTCTTGTCGCAGCATCGGGTAGTGTGTGTTTTGTGTGTGTCGTATGAAGGTAGCTGAATATTAAGTTTATTGTTAACGAGAGGGTGTTTATCAAGTGCTTGAACATTACACTTAATACCTGTACCCTCCTCTGAACAGGAAAATTTATGAAATGCATAGTTAATTATTGCCTAGCTACATGTAATGTATCCAATATCAAAATTGTCTGAAATACGAATCTGTACTTTTTATGATAAAAATATTACAAATTCAATAGCATACGAATTTCAAGAAAAATATTTGTATATCAATTTTTCCGTATCGATTTCCAAAGAGAACAAATATCAAACAATCGATCTGATTTTAATTCTCAGTAACGTTGCTTTTCTTATTAATCATGATTAGACTGTATGGAGGTATCATTTTAAGCTCAGCTGCGTAACCGAGGGAGTAACCCTTAAACAACAATAAAACTCCAACTTTTCTCACATGCATATAACACGCTTTGGTAGTTATTATAGCTCCCCCAGCAATCAACCCATTGCACATGCTGTAGGTATATTGCCTTGAATTAATATGGCCTGAAAGTGTCAAAAGTTTATACCACCCTAGTTCTGGGAAACAGCTACAGAAAGGCAGTAATTGTTTTCAATAAATTCTCTCATCATTAGTGATGTCATTTAGGTTTAGCCTTATCTAAAAACTAAATTCAGCTTGACGAAATCTTATTTTTATTTTCATTGTATATGTATATATATGAATTAAAAATGAAGACATTTACATCTAATATATATTTTTCTGCAACAAAACAGCAAAGCGTTTGATTTTGGTATTAACTATGGACAGAAAATTTAAATGTACCAAAGCTGGTTGCAGTGTACACAACAATCAACATGAAATAGTAAAACCATTAAAATGACATTCAAATTCATCTTTAATATGAAGACGAGAGATATCTCTGACAAATTTCACATAACCCACATGTCTTTATTAGCCGCTCCTAGCCACTGCAGCTTGATCTGTAAGCTTCAGAGTGAGTAGATTTTACGTGCAATAATTGCCTCTCCCTAGCATCTGGTTCGAAAGCATTGGAAAGCAGAAGCGCGAGCAGCTGGTCTCTTGGACACGGTGTGATGAAGCAATTCCTACTGAAACAAACCCAAAGATCGTTTTAAAAACTTATTTTTGTATCATTTTTGGCGAATCCTTGTGTATCCGTTACATATCACGCGCCCCACTGACTATTATTATCATTTTATGCATAACGTTTGGAAATGGATTAACCTTCCCTTTTCTTTAGCCAATATTTTATCTGTTGTTGAAATATTGCCGATTGTTCTACTTTACTCAGCCTTTAAGTTACTTTTTTCTTCTTATTCCAAAACGTATCCTGAATTGTTTTTCCTCTAATACATATATGGGTTATTATACTTAGGAATGCACAAACATTAGTGATAAACTTAAAAATAATAATTCAAAAACGAAATAATTCAACAAACACTGCAAACAGTTAAATTGTTAAAAAAATAATATAACAATACCTAATAATAATGATCTCATTTTTAAAATATCGCTTTAATTTACAGTCATTATCAAACATCAAAAGTAGAATAAACACGACGATTATTAAAATATTAACAATATTATTGTAATGAAAGTCTGTAAAGCTTGAGTGTTGAAGGTGCCAATTTAAGTGCAGACTTTCATACACTCATAAATGGAGCGAAATAAAAAGAAGGTCTGAAGAAAAACAGCAATAAACACGTCCAACTTGTCTTGGGGTAAAATAAAATTTTCTCCATTGATCAAAATAACATGAGGGGATCGACAGATATCGTAATGATGTATTGACTCTCGGACAAAATCTCGCGAGCAGAGACTATATGATCTGCGACCATAAATTATTCACCCGTTGTGGAAAGCAAATAAGGCAAATAAACGGGGCGTCTTTAGCATCCAAACAAGATTCTCAGAGAAGCTGTCAATCAGGTCGTATACAGCTCAATTATCGCGTCTCCCTGGGGTCCCTTTTTTAAGATATGTCGAGCTGCGCATTTCGTCACTTTGTGCTTAAAGCAGGTGGACAGTCGAACACATTAATTCTTTACGAGCTTGTTTTCTAACGATATATCCTCTACACTTTTAGCAAAATATAAATTGATTAAAACTTTCAGCAATATTTCCTTCACACACTCTATCTTAAAGAAATGATCAAATAATTGGATGTCGTTTCAATATTGTATTTAGTTTTGTTAGTTTTGCAAAGGAAGATTTTAAAACAAGTAAATTATATCCCAATTTGCATAATTGTTTCATATAGCTATTTCTGAGTTGAGTTTCAATCGAAGTATACTTAGAGAACAATTAATTTTACATGTAGTTAAAACTCGGATCTTTGTTTTCAATTTTTGTTTCTATTTCATCAAACCAGCGATCTTACATTGGATGAAACGTTTCTACGATTTTCATGAAAATTTCATTCTTTTATCATCGGTTATTTTGCCATTGCAGTAATGACTTTATCTTAAATTCACACATATTATTACTGATATAGAAGTCATGCACACAAGTATATTATAAATATTGTATGCCAAAAAAACTTGATCAACGGCAATTGTATAAAATATTTGTTTGTAAAAATTCTCAAATAACTGGACTACTAAATCAGAGACACGTTATAGTTTCTTCATACTAATGACAATATTTAATCATCGCGCACCAAGACTCGTCACGCAAGGTTCTTGAATGTTGTTATCAAGCAACAATAACTAATACCCAAAGTGAAAAAGTATTAAGCCGATTGCTCTTTTTAGACGACACAAATTGCCAAGGTATTATTTACTGGGTATTCTGCGAGGTATTTTTCATAAAGACCGCTGCCAATATTTCGTGTTGTTATAAGACGTGCGTGCCAGAATTTAATTACCCAGATTGGTTCTAAACATCTTTATAGAAATTGGTTTTATTTTTCACGTGGATTTGATTCCAATGAGTTAGTGGGTTTTTTTTTTTTTTATATCTGTGCAAGTTACAGATGTGTGTGTATGTATGTTTTTATTTTTATTTTTTCATTTTGTGGTTATTTTTCCCTCCAGCAATCAGTGTGCCAGATGGCACTAAAAACCGAAAACAGAGGCGATTGTTTTACTTTACAAGTGGTCATGAAATTTTTGTTCATACAATCAGTTTTGCAATTTTACAAACGATGACAAGTTTTAAAAAAATTCAAGCCATGTGAATTTATATAGAAAACATCAACAATTAAATACACGTGTTTTGAAATAATAAAAGAAAAATATATCAAAATACAGCTGTTTTCCACGTATCAGTATTTTAATCATTAAATAGTGAGAGACGATCCAGAATATTTGCATAGGATAAGAAAAAGATTTTAATAATTCTTTGACAATCTTCTACTATTTTTCAATTAAACATAATCATCAGGCAATTTGCATTTCAGATCCGTATTCAAAAACAAAATGTGACAAGATTATGAACTGTGACAAACAGTGCCACGGGAACCCACAGAAATCAACAACCAAATTTGATTTCCCAGAAAAGCGCTTCATCGGAAGTCCTTGTCAACCGCCAGCGTCACCTAGCGGTTCTCTTGGTTCTACCACTTCCGGTAAGGACAATAACCAATCTCCTATGACGTGTGAGAAGGAACTGACAAGCTCCCATGCCCCGTTTGCAATGACGGCAACTGCAAATTCCTGTAGCTACCCCAACACAAATAGGTAAAGTAATGTTTTTGAACCTCTATATCAGGTATCTGCATAAAATAAATATTTGCCTAGTATTAGCCAAGTATTATCATTCTAAAGAAACCTGAGAAAATGGCTTAATCAAACAAATTAAAAAGATATAAATACTGAGTGGTTTTATATATAACTCTAACAAGTTACTTGACTTCCTTTCGACGATGAAAAGATTTCTTTGTATTCATAAATTATTAATAATGAATGCGATTATTCATTTAACTTTTACGTGGAACTTGTCTACCTCTTAACAATGAAAAATATTGCTATGATATGCATTCATAAATTACAATGAATGAGATTACTACACATTTTTACTACAATATTTCTGATTTGCAGTTATTCCAGATTCCGAAGGTCACATTCTGACCCCGACCAGAACTTCCTGTCCACGGACAGTCACTCCGGTTATCCTCGGTTCGTATCCTCGCCTTATGCACACCCGTTCTTTAAACAAGACTTTCGGGATCGGTCGTACGACATGGGACAGTTTCCCAGAAATCATAGCTACCCACAGACGCCTTCCGCCTCGTCCCCGCCACATGTGACCATTAAACAGGAGCCCAAAGATCAGGGGTTTGAAACAAGCGGTAAATTCCAAAAAAAAAATTCAGTTTGTGTTTTTAGATGTTGAAAAAATTACATTGAAAATAAAAAAACCCAAAACGGCGGTTTTGATATAAACTGTATTTTGTCTTTGTTCCTCATTGGCAAAAGTCAGTATCAAGATATATAATCGGAGTTCTTTTGTTTCCTTACAGTTGATAGGTTTCCAGCATGCAGTGGTTTTACCAGACCTGATATTGCAAGGCATGGAAGTCCCCAGGAAGGTACATAATTATACTAAACAATGTTAAACAAATGAAACAATAATACAGGCATTGCAACAGTTGTCAATATGTATCTATTTACTTTTATGGTGTATCAAAATGAGTCCTTTGTTTGCTGTCAGTAGGGTTTCCTTGCCCATACCAAAATGCCATGAGGTTTTTCTGTCAAGAGGATTCATCATATTTAGATCGGATCAGAGAAAAACACAGAGAGAGATGGGAGGGTAAGAGGATTTTATGTTGTCATTAAAAAGTTTATTCAAACCTCTTGACCCGATTAAATATTTACCTCTAGAAACAATACCTGTGCAAACCTCTGATGCCAATTGGAAAGTAAATACGGCTCATCGACTTGTATGCAAATCTATTCAGTAGTGATTTCGTTATTCTGAGCATAAACAGTCAGTTGATCTCTGATTGCCAGATCTAATTTAATTGTCGCTTATGTCCACGGGAACTCAATCAAGGGGTCCCTTATATCACCTAAAAACTAATTCAATTCAATTAAGTTGCTGAATGCAGCCGTCTAAAAGGGGATCAACGAGTATTCCTTAGCCTCAAGATGTGATCCCTCGTCTTATTTACTTGACCAAAGAAAGCCTATCAATATCTCTCTGAGCAAAGTTCAGTTTGTTATTCCCGAATTAAGCTTTTTTATTAGTGTGTGCAATGAACGTAATTTTGCTTGGGATTGGCGATAAAATTGTGCTTTGTGGCCACCAAAATCGCTCTATGACTACATATCCCGCCTGTATTTATCGCCAAGAAAATATTCTTATGACATTTTCTGGCGACAGAAAAACCCAGGCTCGTCACCGAACAGGGAATGTGCAACGTGACAGAAGAGAAAATGATGAACACCCTCTTAACAAAAAGTCCAAGCTCCCTGCATTGTGCATCATAATGATGGTGTAAATCAATAGGAAGGAAATGCATTATTCATTTTCTTGAAGAACTGCCTTAATGACGCTGTCAGCGGCTCTATAATGTATTTGTCATGAACAAAATGTAGCCGAGTGTTGCTCAATTTCGATCGCATTTTCCATATTTCAACAATATAATTAGGAACAACGAGGTATTTCCTCGGCCATACCAGCAGAAAAATCTAGGGAACTTTACGAGAGAGCGTTAAAGATACATGTTTAGTCCATTTAGCCCAAATAACTTCCTTTTTGAATATCATTGGGACTATAATATACCTGATTTATCTAGAATTCAATAATGTAATTTGATTTTCTCCATTTGACATTTAGAGAGTCAAGTTCAGTGGAATCAGAACTCATGGTGACTTAGTTTTTGTAATTTCTTGGGTACCCCAGATTATCGAAGAACTTACATTCTCAACGAGTTGTGAATTACAATCTTAATTTATATTAACATTTAAGAATCAATGAAGTTAAGTTCATTCATGGTAAATCCATGGTAAACCCATATCCATGGTAAATCCATAGATTCTGAAACTTAATTTTCTATCTCTATGAGTTGAGCATTAATGTTGCAAAGATCTAAAATGGATAAGTTATAAAGAAGGAGATCTTAAAAAACAAATAAAAGAAACATTTTTCATTTTCCCAATTCATATTTTTTTTTTTCTGAAATACTTTTTTCTGTTAAAAGATTATTTTTGCACTAATACTTAGTACACATGCACGAGGTGAAAAATACGTGGTTTGTTGTTCTAACTTAATTTAACGACTTCAATTTAATTTTCAAGGTTAAGATAATAACAATAATAGCCAAGTTGCAAAACAGCAGCTGATATTTTTAGTATCAAATAGGTAGTAAATAGATGGATTTGATTAATTACATGAAGTAAAATAATTGATTAGATTTTGGAACTAGAGAAAAAAATGAACATAAAATGTACTGAAGCGTCAGGGCACGATTTTGAAATGAGATTAATCATTATTGAAGTATATCATAAACTTGGTTTTAATTTGCACTTTTTACCGCGATCGACTTCTTCAGTCACTCAACATTGTTTGCAGAGCCATTCCTCAGATATCACAATGGTTTAATAGCTGTGTTTGGGAGTTATAATTACCTTTTCTAAAGTTTCAAAGAAACCAATTAGCGTTATCAATGGCAGAGGATACTCTTACAAGAAATTCATATCGCATATAATCCAAAATTGGCCCATCTTCCCTAGTAGATTAAATCTTCAGCCAAAGTTTTCATTTTCGTTTGTAAGTCTTCTTGTGATTGGTTATCTTGGCAGTTTGTGTCATCAGACACTGGCAAAGAGAGAGAGAGAGAGAGAGAGAGAGAGAGAGAGAGAGAGAGAGAGATGGTAGTGCTGGTAGTGGCAAGTAGAATATTTTATAACAGACTACAGTAACTGTATACTTAATACTAATGCCCCTAATATCGTCTATACATTGTGGCCAGTTCCTTTGAGACTTATGTATCAGCTAGTCTTTCTGTCGGGACAAAGATGGAATATAAGTTGTGCAATCACTTGACTAATGGTGTTGAATGATCCAAAAGGTTATTCTGTTATCTCAAAAGAATAACTATACACAAAATATAAAATTTGATTTTGTCACATCTTTTCCGATTTGATGAATGTCACGAAACTGTATAATCTTTCTCTGTATTCTTACTTAAAATTATGTAATGGAAATAGCGGTGTCAACTTTAGAATGAAAAAAAAAGGTCAAAGGTTTGTTTGCACGTAAATAGTTTTGGCTTTTTGTACTAGCTTACAATGATGGAGTTTTAAAAAAGAACACACACACACACACACAAAATGAAATAAAATAAAAAAATATGATGAATTAATTCTACATCTTATGACTTTTGCTCGATTTTTTGTATCTTATTTCTTATCCAGAATATTTATGGTATCCAGCTGTTGATCAAACTCAATATGTTGTATGATTCTAGTCATACTTAATCATTAAATTGTTATTTCAAAGGGGTGGATATTAAAGCGGAACTATACCGAGACTTCTACTTTGACCGCTTCCACAGAGAGGGGCAGCCCCCCACGTACCAAAGAAGGGGGTCCCTCCAGCTGTGGCAGTTCCTAGTGGCGCTTCTGGATGACCCGTCAAATTCCGCCTTTATTGCTTGGACAGGGAGGGGACTAGAGTTCAAGCTTATTGAACCAGAGGAGGTAAAATTGCCAAGTCTATTATCTTCTGATGAACATGAACAATATCAAACTTTATGCTTAATTGTAAAGCATTGTTTAAATATAAGATGCTTTCCGAAAATATCTTTTTTCCTTGATGAATCCTGTTTTGGTTTATTTTTTATAAAAAATTTCATGTGAATATCTGTACACCAAACTCTACCAAACATTTATGTATAAAATATTCTGTTTTGAAATTCATTCATAAATGTATATACGTTGCAGGTTGCAAGACGGTGGGGGTTACAGAAGAACAGACCCGCAATGAATTACGATAAACTGAGCCGATCACTGCGATATTACTATGAGAAAGGAATAATGCAGAAAGTGGCTGGTGAGAGATACGTTTACAAATTCGTGTGTGACCCAGAAGCTCTATTTTCCATGGCGTTTCCAGATAACCATAGACCCATTCTGAAAACGGACTGCTACTCTGAGGAGTTTTACCGTTCAAACCAATCAATTGAAAACCAAACAATGACATTCGAGCAGACGAATGCGAATCACATGACTGGTCACATGTCAAGTCACATGACCCCTAGTCCGTTCACGCCAAATCATCACGTGTCAATGCACGGACTGAACATGATTTCCTCGCCCCCGTCATCAGGTTCTAATATGCAGAGCATGGAGCAGCATCGATTACAATACATGCATGGCATGCAGCGTATGTACAACACTGGACCTTACCTCGACAACTGTGTGTACTAACAACGAATGCAGAAAAAACATACGACCGATGCATATCGATTATATTCGGGGGATAATATTTATATATTTAATATATTTTGGAAGGAACATGATAGTTTTGGTCATCTTTTAACTATTTGCTGACTTTTATGTTTCTTATGCTTGGTATTTTTAACAATTATTTGTTGATTCTGATTAAATGAAATTGCTTTTTATTTTTGTTCTCACACTACTTCTTATCATCAAGTATTCTTTTTTCAAATTTTATAATCCTTTAAGACGGTAGAGGGAATGAATGATTGTCATGGTCCCAAATCTTGACACATGTGATACTAATAAAGATTTAAGTATTCTTTTAAACTGATTTAAATCATAAAAATATTCTCAATGAGACACTCTTCGAACATGTGAATATTAATGCAAATCAAAACGCACTGCATATGTTATGTAGTTTTAATTCTAGATTGTGTAAAAAGATATAAACTTATTGTATAAGCATCAAAGCTATAGACGAGATGGTTTGAAGATTGTTAAACTGTCATAATTTGTGACTGGTTCCAAACAATACCAAACATTGTTAATTATTTGGTTAAAAACTTTCGTTATTCGTTTTCAATAGACTCTTATAGACACTGAATGCATAAGCCGTTGCTTACTCTATAATCTGGACATAATTAAATACTATTAGTGTGAGTAAGTACAACATTATAAAGGAAATAATATTCAACATTAAATAACATGTTTTAACAATAGTATTCATGTCAAACATTATACATATTCATTTGTCATATCTGTCCAGAACTCGTATGTCTTTCTCTCTTTGGGTCTTGTCTGTTCATCAAATTCAATGTAACCTCTATCTCCAATGAACGTGCTCTGATCAGCATCCGAATAATCACGTGACAAGAGTGTGAATGTGTCGGCGATGGGTGAGGAATATGACGGAGGAGGGCTGTACGGCTTTGCGGGAATTGGAATGGATCTTTCAAAATCTCGGTTTTGTGTAGGTTGAGGTTTTTCTTTGTGAACTGGTGATGATAAATCAGCTGCGAAAGTAATACAAAAAAATGAATTTGTATTAATAGGTTAAGACTGCCTTTTTTGCTGTGGTTATTATATACTAATACGAATTTTTATAAAAATTCTCCAAATGGAAACCTGAAAAAAAGAGTTATACAAGCAAGCAAACACTCCAGAAACCACTGTCTGTCATTCTATCTTCATTTGGCATAAACAATTTAACTGTTTCATGTATGACAAGCAAGGTTCGTTTAATATGGAAATAATGTACCTCTCTCTTCAGCAGGGGTTCGAACCCTTGTCCAATGCTTTATTTCCGGTTTTGGAGCCGGTCTTTCTTTGGCAGGTTTTGGTTTAATAGGTGGTTCTTTAGGCTTGGGTTTCTCCATCGGCAGGGCTTTCGGTTTTGGTAACACTACCTGTACAGGTTTAGGTCGCCAGGTTTTCTTCCGTTTACTAACAATTTAATTTGTTTTTGAATAATTACCTCTTTTTATTATAAAATTACTATTAGAAATTATTTTAACGACTTGTTTTACAGACAGAAACTGACTGAGCTACGTCTTCAATTAAAATCAGGTATATTTGATAACCAAAAACTACTCACCAGCAATCACACTTCGGTTTCTTGCATTTGCAATCCACAACACACTTGTAACAGAAGACGCCGAAGAAGATCATGGAGAGGAGTCCGCATACCAACGCTGGTATGAACCAGGCCATATCGGTGGATTTATCCAAGAAGTAATACGGACGATCGACATAGCTTGGGGCCATCGTTGTAGCGTACCTTGGTACGGTTATAACAACAGGTACTGATGCAGAGCTACCGGCTTGATCTGTGGCAGTGAGAGATAAAGTAAACGTTGCCGCGGTATCATAAAGATCGGTAACGTTCTTCACGTAGATGCTACCATTTTGAAGGACGTCGAACCGGTCATTGGGAGCCAAGGAGTAGGAGTATTTCCCGTGACTATGTGAGGAGAGGTCCTGGTCAACAGCTTGGAACGTCTGTACAATTTGTCCGGTTACTTCGTACGATTGTACGGTCAGACTATAGCTAGCTTGTGCAAAGGCCGGAGTGAATTCATTGTCATGGCGGACATGGAGCGTCACGGTACAGTTGTCCTTCAGACCGTCAGCATCCGTGACCGTCACGGTACAGTTCACTTCACTCGGTGAGACCCCATCGTCCAAGTTGTAGTCCCCTTGGAAGCTTATTGTTCCGGTAGAAGGTGATATGGAAAACCGGTTTGTATCACTACCACAATCCAAAGAGTACGTCTTTGTATCACCACTGTCCGGATCGGAGACTTCGTACCTGATCGTCGGAAAGCTGCTGCCATCCTAAGAAAATTATAAAACAGAATAAATAAAGAACGATAAAATACTTTTGAATCTACTATAAAATATAATAAAATATTTTCCTTAATGAAGCACTTCAGAATAAAAAAAAGTTTTTTTGAGTTGCAATAGGACATCTTTTGGCATCATCGGTTTGTTTAAAACGTTTAAAACGCAACTCGATACATGGTCAGCAACAAATTTTATCAATCGTCTTAATACGATACCATATCGTTTATGTCTGCTTTGAACACCTACCGCTCCCTCAGTCCGTGAACTGGAGTAATGGGTCTGAGAGAACACAGGGAGCTCGTTCACGTTCTGAACCTGAACAGACAGATGGTCCGTGTCGTACCACTTCCCATCAGTCACCGTGATGTACATCAGGAAAGATGGCGGAGTAGGGAGAAGCTCGTAGTTGATGTTGTTTGAGCTAGACGTATATACTATGCCAGCTAGAACAAACAAGCAATTTCAAGTTAGACTAGCAATTTCAAGTTCGGCTAGTAAAGTATGGTCAAGATTTTGCCAACTGGAACATTGCTTAAGCTTATATTATTTTCATTTATAGCACGTCCACTTAGAAACGTATATAGCATCTATAGATGGGATTGCTTGAGATATATAATTAAAGTATTGAAACGGGTGTTGATTTTCGAAAAAAAAATATGCCCATTTCAATGACAATATTAATAGACTTATTCTATAATGAAGTTTTTGAAATAACATTCAACTACAGTAAATTCATACTTTATTCACAAGGCACTTAATCCAAGTTACAATAAACTATTGTGCTTAAGTTTGGCTACTCTACTGACTATATTTGTCAGACCAAGTTAATATTTGGATCAATGAAACGATTGCTATGCACAAATGAAAAACGATAAATTTTAACACACGTAAAAGTTAGTACTAATAATGGTACCGTACTCGAACTGTTCACTGTGAAATACTGAGCGGCCCATTCTCTATCGAAGGACGCTCGAAAAACCTTTGGATCGGACGAGTCTGTATCGGTGACGGAGGCTTGGAATATGGATGTAGCTAGTGGTAGGTTCTCCAATACATTAATGGAATCGGGGAGATTGGTTAATACCGGGTCATCATTGATATCTATCATTTTAAAAAAAGTTTAGTAAGTATTTCCAAAATGGACATTTCATTCAAAAATATTATATTTGAAGACATTATGCAATATGATTTATTCCAAATTCAGGTAGTTGTTTTTAGAATATTTTCCATCCACATATAATCTGTTTTTCAGTCCCCCTAAAAGACCACAAAAGCATTTTAGTGAAACCAGATTGCAAATATCTCACTTTATTCTTTTGTCAAGAGAAAAAAAAAAAATGTGAAAATTGATTCAGTTTAAATATTTATTACTGACAATAGTAAACTATGTCGTTTTAGAAATAATTATTGACTTTGGACTATAATCTTACTGATTATTGTGACGTCAATAGTATTGGGTCCCACGGTATTCCATCCGTCTGAGACTTTGACGTTAATGTTATATCCCGCCGTAGTGTGTCGCAGCAGACGATCAGTTAAGACTACTTTTCCATTGTAACCATCTACAGAAATGCCAGATCAAAATTTGTCTTAAGTTTACATATAATTAGCTTCATAGGCTTCCAAGCAAAATTGATGCACATAAAAAGGAAAAAAAAATTATTCACTATAAAGGCAACATGGACAGTAAGTCGCCGCTAATATAAGCTCTTTGTCTCGGCCGGAAGTGACTAAACTTACAAACTACGCTTGTTTTAAATTATATTTTGTTATTTCAGTTTAGTTTAATTTATAGATGAACATTTCTATATTTTCTAAAGAAATATATTTTCGTCTTTGCATAAATCAAATTTTAGCAACTTCCGGTTGAGATAAAATATACCAAAATGGCGGAAGTTGCATGCTTTTTTATGTATTAGAATGCAGATTACTGATATACGATGGATTATGCACTGAATTAGTGCTTATTTCAGACGGATGACTAGTGAAATTGACTAAATCATGTTAATTACAATCATTTTTAGATCATAAAAGTGTAATGATTTATATCACAGTTTATTTGCAGAATTTGTTACTTACTATTGAGTATATCGAATGGACAACCAGTCGGGGTACAGGACAAAGAATACGTCAGTTGTGTACTATCAGAGTCAGTCGTACTCACAGTGAATATGACGTCACTTGTTTTGGCTGTTAACGCATCAATTGATACAATCCCTTCAGAAATAGAAAAAATGAAACACAAATAGCCTGTAAATTCTGATTGAAGAACTTAATATTCCAATACATATTTTAATATTAATTTTCTTAGTTAAGTAGTTTTATTTTCATTTGAAATTTAATCGAAAATACCTTAAATGTATTTATGAAAGATGAGAAAATCGTATAGTAAGTTCTTTGAGTTACAGAAGTTATATGTGACTTTTTGAGCTCACAGTTTGTATTGTCAATGGTCGGGTCGTTGTTTTTGATGACGTCTACTGTGTACGTCCCGGTAGCTGTGGCTCTTCCGTCCTCACATTCTATGGACAGGCTGTAACTTGATGTTTTGGTGTAGTTCAGCTGAGGCCAGTCTATCAGGTACACCCCGTAAGCTGAACAAAGAGAGATAACTCTTATAGGTATAAAATGGCTGACCGATGCCGACAACTTTTCCCAATGGCATCAAATCCGATTACACAAACTGTTAAAACTGTATTATTATTATTTTGTAAAGGAAAACTTTCTAGTTTCAAAATTCACTTCAATTTGAATCCTTTATTTGCTCTTCTTTTCTAGGATAAATAAAAATTTAATCTAAAAAAACTGCCATGAACCGAAGCCTTTTTAATTTCATTTCCTGAAAGAAACATTTCCAATTAGTTTTCTTTTCAAAGATAACGTTTGCGGTGTGTATTTTGCTATCGAAATGAAACACATCACTATTTATAATAGCTTTGCTTTATATTTAATAAAAAATTAAAACAAATATAAGGCGGCGTGGAAGGACCAGATAAAAAAAATAAATAAATCTTATTTGTTCAGACGAACTAGTTATTTGTTCGGACGAATAAGTTATTTGTTCGGACGAATTAGGATTTGTTCGGACGAATTAGCTATTTGTTCGTACGGAAAAGTTATTTTTTCCGACGAATTAGGATTTGTTCGGACGAATAAGTTATTTGTTCGTACGAATAAGTTATTTGTTCGGATGGATACGTTATTTGTTCGGATGAATTAGGATTTGTTCGGACGAGTTAGCTATTTGTTCGGACGAATTAGCTATTTGTTCGGACGAATTAGCTATTTGTTTATAAAAAACAGTATTTTTTACGAGTAATATAGACTATCTGATCTGACAATGATGTAGATGAAGAAATGGGGTTCTGTGATCAAGCCACCCCTTTCATAACATAAATGTAATGCGTGTACTAGTCACTGATATTTATACAATATCTGCCATATTTTGCTGCCAGAATAGAAGCTCAATTCTCCAAATTTATCACAATT
>WFKH01011801.1:29283721-29295586 GCA_016163765.1 Magallana hongkongensis
ACTTCCGGTTTTATGAGCCGATGAAAATCGTCTATGGGAGTTTCTATGTTAAATTCAATTCACGCATGTAACGTTTTCTCAAGCAGTTTCCAAGCAAATATTTTTATATTTCATATTTACAATGAGGGACCTAATGCGCAGACCTGAAAAGGTCCTGGAAAAAAAATTTCGAAAAATAGGGGATCCCAAAGGGTCAATATTCAAAACAGCCCTTTAGCTGTAACTTTTTTATTTTTAATCCGATTTTCAAAATTTTTTCGGTTAATAGTCCAAAAGGAAGAGTACAATTTAAAAATTATGGTCCGAGGGGCCACTTTTTGACTCCTTATAGGGGTTTTAAGGGCCTGAAAATGATAACATTATCACAATTCAAAAAAAATAAATTTCAAGAGTTACCCCTCTTTGCTCAATGAATGATTAGCATTAGAGCTATTGGCATACCAAAAGTCTTGAATCATAAATGAATACTTTCTTACATATGAATTTTTGAAACTTTTCTTCAAGAATTAAAAGATATATTTGGATATCAAATTCTGGAGTTGTCTTTCTTTGGGCATTTAAATTTGTTCTAAGTTAATGTGTGGGTATATGTTTATGACATTTGTTCTCATTTTATCATACACAATTTTTGAGAGGAAAAAATTAAGAATTTAAATCCGGGATTTAAAGGGCTGTCGAAAAGCCCTACCTTTTTGTTAAAGACAAAAACAGGTCTAGTTGTTATTATTTTTCTGAAGTATTGTTTATAATTATCACACCTCTTGTAGTAGAACATTTCATATTTGCCTCTTCCGAAGAAAAGAATTGTTTTAAACAAACATTTAACATACGTGTGCCTTTTTAAATACTATGAATAGTTTTTAAAGATATAGCAATTATACTGTTTTCCAATCTCATATTCATTCAATGCAATGTCATTTCCGAAAAGTTCACTTATCCAATAGAGAATAACGATTTAATTTTTCATCAGTTTGTGCGTCCCTCAACATCAACATATATTCGAGTTTACGAATCCAGTGGTGTTCTCGTGGAGGCCATTGACGCTACGTCATCCGCTGTTGTTTACCCACAATCCATAAGTGGAAGACAACTGTCCTTCACGACTGCTTACAATTACCAAAGAGGCATTACTTATTATATACGGTTTGACGAAGGTATGGAAAAACATGTATTTTGAATGCGATTGAACTTCATCTCATACCAATAAAAATTCTAGTTTCATTTTGAACTGTTTATAACTTTAATGGGGTATTGTTAAATAAAAGTATGTCATACTAGTATCTGACAATACTCAAACTATTTATGAAGACCTCTTGAACTTGTACAAGTAAGTAATATATTTTTCAATTACTCACAATAAACGCTAAAACTTAAATCTTTTTTCCTGATATTAATTTTAGGTTTAGCTAATAAAGAACTGGGTTGTAGCGTGAAGTCACCTGCTATTGTCAGTACAACATTTTGGACTTTCTCAATATGTAAGATATTGTATATTCATGAATGAAAGCAATTTTTATAGATTACGAGAAAAAAATATTTCTTAAAACACATTTTAACCATTTTCAAGTCTTTGTTATTAAGAAGTTGTTTTGATTAACTATCCAAGACTTAGTACGAATTTGATTCCTAAAAAATACAAGAGATGAAGAGTTTCTTTTGTTTTGATTTGAATGCAATATTCGCACTTCTTTTGCAGACTACGTTCGCTGCAGTGATAACCCATGTTTGAACAGTATTGCCTGCACTGATCTGGCGGGAGGAGACTATTCTTGTCTGTGTTACTCCGGGTTCACGGACAAGAATTGTAGTACAAGTAGGCTGCTTAATGTTTTCCTAGAGATTTGAAATTCTGTAAAGATATTCTAAGATAATAAAATTATGTTTTGACATCCCCCCCCCAATGTGTCTGACTTAACTACGCATTATAAAAGTGTTTCACTTTTCAACTTTTCAGTTAGACAACTCACTTTTTCCTTACAGATATCAATGAATGTGCTTCTAATCCATGTCAAAATTCCGGATCCTGTATAGACGGCATCAACTCCTTCTCTTGTATGTGTGCCATAGACCATTATGGACCTCGCTGTGAAAACCGTATGTAGTTAGACCATCCATTGTTCACTGACATACACTTCAGTTCTGGATTTTTACAACAGTGATAAATAAAGCCAAAATTGAAAATGAAGGAATAATATGCATATGTTTTCACCAGATAGACTTCACTTGCTTTTTTAAGGTTACATAAGGTGTAGGGACGCTCCGTGTGAAAACAACGCTACCTGCTCTGACGTCATCAGTGGATACGTATGTCATTGTCCTAGAGGATATACTGACGTCAACTGTTCTACTGGTTGGTACCTAAGTAAACATTAGAATCCAAGAAGCAATGAACCAAAATCCGTTAGGCCTAAAAAATGGTTTGTTTCCGCTTTCCCGACCGACCCTAGCTAAAACCGCCGACTCAAAACTTTTTTTCAAGGATTTTTGACTGAAGATCGTCAATTTCCGTTTTTGTCCGGTTTGGAAAAAAATTTACTCGAAATTTTGGTCACAGAAACGCTTCTAGCAGTTTTTCTTTTCAAATCAGTGTAACTGAAACGTTTGATTTTAAATAGATAAATTGATAGATCGTTTTTTTTTTCTTGTAAGGCCAGCTAAATAGTCTTGTGACATCCATGAGAAGATATTTATAGAAAGGTCTTGCATATATATCCGACTTTCAGCTTACACTTCTGCCAACTCTCATACATTGTTGGCCACTTTCACAAAACTTTCAGCCCTTAATATTAGTGATCACCTGTTACGGTAGATAGGTTATCCACGTATCCACAGAATCACCACACAATACCGCTCTCTTTTGAGCGAGATAACTGTTATTTTTAAAAAGTGAAAGTATACAATGGCTTCCCGTAATAAACTTCGTTAGAACGACTATGCCAGGGTTATTGTTGTATATACATGTACTGATGTAGCATGTATCGTAAAAAAATAAATATCAAAGAATTCGAGTATTATTCAACTTATCATAAAGGTTAAAAGTATTTCTCATATTATAAGCTTCATTGTCAAACAGGCAAGTATACATACTGCAATAAAAGTATAAAAAAAATTTAAAAAAAAATATAAAAAAAAAACTCCGACCTACCGACCCTACTTTTTTTCAGCATGAAAGCGGAAACAAACCATTATTTTTTTAGGCCTTATACAGAATGTGTCATTATAAGATTCGAATAATATGGATATTACATATATAGTTTATTCTTTGTTTGATCTCCTTTGATATCCTGTCTTGTCTAAAATTTGTCTAAAATTTGCGTCCTATTTACAATTCGCTGACTTTATTCACTGCTTAGCCAACGCTTTTAAATTTGTTGTTTTTCTCCTATTGTAGATATTGACGATTGTGAATCTATTCCGTGTAAAAACAACGCTACGTGTATAGATGGAATCGATGAGTTCACTTGTGAATGTTCTCCAGGGTACTACGGTGATAACTGCACTGAAAGTAAGGTTCTTATTCTAATATACCCACACAGCAATTATTTGTTAAAAAGTCATCTAAATCTTTTCTTAACTTCGGTTAGATTAATATATACATGTAAACCATTACGATTATTCCAAAAATGTGAAATTCTTAAATTAAAAATAAAGTTGATTACATCCAGCAGACATATGTCGATACTTTGGAAACAGTTTTGATCGTATTTATTTTGTTTTAGACATTTATCACAGACTAATCGTTTAATATCATGTGCTGTTTTTAAAAAAAAAAGAAAACTTAGTACGGCTTGTGGATGGTACCACGCCCTTTGAGGGGAGGGTAGAGATCTACAATGAGGGGGTGTGGGGGACGGTCTGTGACGACTTTTGGGATGACCGTGACGCAGCGGTCGTCTGCGGAATGCTGGGATTTTCCAGGTAACAAAAAACCTTAAAATATACCTTAGTATTCTCCATCGGTCAGTCATGAAATGTACAAGTCCAAACAATTCAATGCATAGTTTCCTAGGTCGACTAGCACTACATTGCTGGTATAATTTATTGGCAATTTTAAAAAAAAATTAATGAGAAAGATTGAAAATGATTTAATATTTTATCTTTCAAATATAAAAATTTTCAAAAAAACCCTCTCTAGATAAAAAAAAGAAGTTGGCCTAAAGTTAAAAAAGTCATCGACGTTGTTTTGTGATATTAACAGTGAAACTGGTGTGAAAGATAAATATTAAACTATTATGTCCAATCGACAAAAGAAATAACTCAATCTAGTGGACACTGAGCTAATTGATTTTATTATCGACACTGTTGAACTGTTGAATTGTAGGTGTTTGAATTTTTTTGAATCTATAGAAAAAATGCCAAAGGCCTGTGCTGTGAAATCTACGGCAAAGGCGGTCCACAGATATGGCTGGACAATGTTGAGTGTTTTGGGACCGAAAGCGATATCTTTCACTGTCAACACATCGGATGGGGAAACCATAACTGTGACAATCACGAAGATGCCGCAGTGCAGTGTTATCCTAGCGGAACTGGTAGAACAGAACAAGTTGTTTTTACAATTTTTATCCCTTCGTTCTCTGCTGATACAGCGTCAACAATTATTTCACTCTTTCTTTTTAGTTGTGTTTCACCAGGGAAAATTGCTTTGACAATCTCCAATTAATTCTATTTAGAAACCAAATAGAGTATGCGTGTATCAGTTCTTTTTTAAACTGTAATTTAAAATTGTTCACCCTGTTTCGTTATTTTTGTTTGATACAGGAACACCTATAAGACTTGTGGGAGGACAGACACCGTTGGAAGGGAGAGTTGAGGTGTATTACAATGGTGTCTGGGGAACCATTTGTGACGATTACTGGGACGACAAGGATACAACTGTCGTCTGCCATTCTCTTGGCTTTTCAGCGTGAGTTAAGCTTTTAATATCAATACCTATAAGAGGACTAGATGGTTGTGACGATTTTTATACTTTATTAATCTCCTTCAGATAAAAGCTTAAACTTCTTTATATAAAGATATAGAAAAGTATTCAAATTTTAAAGCTAAAATATTGGAAATTTCTCTTCACTAAACAATAGTTTATATGGTTTAAAAAATCATATCTAAAATTTTAAAGAAGATCCGTTGGTTAGCTTGTTGACCACCGAGCCTCCTTCAACATTATTCAACTCCAAAATAAAATAAAAATTTTTAATTAAGCAGATTTGTCAGCAGTGGCATGACTGATTATCGTTAATTATCGCTAGAAACATGGGACTAAACCAAATAATCTGTACCATTTGCTAGTAATGATCTAAATAAATTGTTTTAAAAAAGTTAATCGTTTGATTTTTGTTGTAGGCGTGACGCAATTACTATGAGCTACTCTGCGTTCGGTTTAGGAAATGGACCAATCCTGTTGGACGATGTTGATTGTTTGGGAACAGAAACCGATATAGGAGTTTGCAAGCATCGGGGATGGACCATTCATAATTGTCACCATGTAGAAGATGTGGCGGTCAGATGCTCGCCACCAGAAGGTAAGAACACTCAAGCATGTATCTTTTATTTCTTAATTATATGGTTTATAGCATTTATGTTCAATATGCTTAAAATACATTTGAGGTATAAGTTATCACTTAAGCTTTTATATTATTGACTCAAAACTTTTTTAAATGTCTGTTTTTAAAGATATCTTAGACAATGATAAAGTTATGTTAATTTATGTGCTTGTATTATTTCTTTTATCAAAATTGAGTGTAGAAACTACAACAACTCCTAGTCCTAAAAATATAACGACGCCGCAAACAACGAATGCACAACATATCCAAACCTCAACTACAGAGTCCAGCATAAGAAACAGCAGTGAACAGTCAAAAACTAGCACAACAGCTGAACAATTAACAACAACTTCTGCAGATACCACTAAAAATCCAACAACAACAACTGAAAAAATAACAACAACTACAACAACTGAACAACCAACAACAATCATAACAACTGAGCAACAATTAACCACAACATCAACAACAGAACAGCAAACAAAAACTGAAACCACTGAACAACCAACAACAGGAAGAGCAGCAACATTTTCTTCCACTGACCAGCCAACCATAATTACAGGTACTGAACAAACAAAAACTAATACAACTGAACAAACAACCTCGACTTCTAACATTGAGGAACCAATTCCATTTCCAACACATGATCCACCTTTTGGACATAATTCAACAACCACATCAACACACGCATCATCAACAACTACCACATATGCTGAACAACAACTCCCTCTACAATACACACAGCTCCAACTACGACCACAAATCAGTTTACAGTTATAACCACTAAAACACAAACACCAAATTCTACAATAAATGACAATCCCACCACTAAAAATGTCACTGAGCAACCAACAACAACACTGATAACAGTTAAACAATCAACATTGAACATTCAACCGCTTGTCATCATCTGAACATCCAAACACATCTACAACCACTAAACAACCATCCACTTCTACGACTGTGCAAATAGGTCAATTCAAACATC
This sequence comes from Magallana hongkongensis, assembly GCA_016163765.1. Classification (NCBI taxonomy): domain Eukaryota; kingdom Metazoa; phylum Mollusca; class Bivalvia; order Ostreida; family Ostreidae; genus Magallana; species Magallana hongkongensis. Next base: position 29,290,247 of record WFKH01011801.1, read on the forward strand.
TGGTATAAATACATTGGCAATATGAGGCAAAGCATTTTAAATTTTATCTCACCTGAACCGAAGGTTCAAGAGAGCTTTATTGATCACCTGTTTTCTATCATTTGTCTGACCGTCTTTGGCACAAAGCATCCTTATGGGAAGCGTAAACTAAATTGTAAGAATTAAAGAGTCAAGTTCTTTTAAAATGGTTAACTGTGAAAATACGGTTGATGTTTTAAAACTTTTCTCAGTAACCTTTGCATAAGGAATACCAATATTTACAACAAAACTTTTATGTAAAAAATAGATTTTAAACTTATAAAACCTGTAAACCCAGGACCAATCCTGGGACCCCAGGAAAGTTCAACTTAGAAAAAAATATTCTAACATAACTCCTTAAAAGCTTCATTGTATATAATTTATTTTATAACATTGCAATACACCCTTATAGAGTTTAAATTATAAATTGTTCCAATCATGACTCCTGAAACGATACAGGGGCCACAGGAAGAGCTACAATATAGTAACTTTTTCAAGAAAAAATAATGCTATAGTCAGTGATATTCCTATTTTATCTTTTTGATAAAGTAAAAACAAATTTTAAAAAGTTTTATTAATAATCATAACGTAATTTCATTTACAAATACTAACTATCCCAGGAAAAGATAGTTAGCAGTACAAACATTTATAAATATAGACCAAAAAATCAATTCAAAATATTCAAAGCATTTCTACGAATTGCATAATTTTATTTTTAAACACATATGTATTTGGTAATTTTAAGAGTACATCACATTTGTTTGTATGTGTTTTTTTTTGTAAGAAACCATCATATGTTGTGTTATTGATTTGTTCTGAGATCTACAAAGCATTTTAAATTTATTAATATTATTTGCTAATAGAGACAAAATTGTATTAAGAAATTGTGTTTTTGCGTAAAGTAAAGATTTAACTTGTTCAAACCAGAGTCCCCTGACAAATAATTGGGCACGAGGAGAGGTTTTTGAGATGAAGAGTAAAACAAAGAAATTTTTTCAAACAGTTTTTTTCTCAAGAACATTTGTAGAATAACTTTCGAGCATTCTGATATGATGTGGATTTTATAGTTCAAACCGTTACCCCGGACCATTACTGGAGGGTTTCAAAGATTAGGATAGCAAACCTAAGGAAAATTCTGAAGTATTTTTCAAAGAACTGAAAAGTCACAGTTTGTGATATAATTACATAGATCTTGATAATTTGTTATATAGGTATATGCAAGGCTCATGTTACTTTTCTTTTAACGGTTTAAATCACAGTTTCCAGACCCGAAGGGAGTGGCATGCGCAAATCCAGAAATTTTTTCCAGGGGTTGGGGGGGGGGGGGGGGAAATGGGTTTGGGGGGGGGGGGGGGGGGGGGGGGGGGTAATTGAGTTTGGGGGTGGAGGGTCAGGGGACAATTTTTGGTAATTTCACAATGGGAATTTAATAAGTTTAAGTTTCCCGGAGGCGGGTCCGAACCGGGTCCGTATCCGCGCATGGGGGGATTAACAAAAATTGCTCAGAACTGTTGAGATATTACTTTGAGTATACTGTTATAATGTAGACTTTATATTGTTCAAACCGTGGATCCTGGGCCATATCTGGGGCACCGAGGGGGGAGGTTCAAAGTTGAACGGAGAACATTTACTATTAAGAACTGCATTCTACAAATTTGTGATAAACTAGGTGCAATCATCCTTAGATTAGAATCTATATTATACAAATACAGACTAATACTTGGATCCCAGAGGTTAAGTGATTAACAAAGGACTATATAATGTTCAACAAAGCAATATTTAGGAAAAATTCTTTTAAAAAATTAATTCTAAGAAAAATGGCTTCAATTTGTGATACTAGTAGTTCTATAGATGAAATCACCGTAATTGAATATAGATTATAAATGTTCAAACCATGCCTTCCAGGCAAATACTGAGCCCCGGCGATGCGACCTTGATCTCGTTCATTCAACATGTTATATTGTCAAATATGTTTTCTAATATGAATCCACAGATAAAAAAAACGTTCATTTCTGTGTGAACTTTTTTACGGGTATAAAGGGCATTATTTTGACGTCACAATGATCAACGCATGAGTTTATGGTTTGACAGTTGCATATATTAACATAAAAACACCGTTATGTTTATGATTCTATAGGATTTGTCTTTCTCAAACGTAAATATAAATAATAAACAGAAACGTTTAAAGGTTCATCGGGATATGAGCTTGGTTGGTACGTGATTAAATCTCCTAAGAAGCCCTTCGGGCTTCACATGATTTTATCACGTGACCAATCAAGTTCATTTCCCGGTGATCTTTTTTTGCTGTTAATTTCTTAAATGAAAAAATCAAAAGGATACAAGAACTTTATTACGAAGTATTGTTCAAGAGAGGAGTGTGGACAATTGCCTCTTGTTTATATTTATCAATTAAATGTATCCGTCTGTTTCATAAATTATTACATATTTCAGAATATTCATACATTATAAGATGGCGTATAAAAGTGAAAGTATACTACAGTAAATAAAGTCAAGCTATGTAAATACATACCATAATTAACGTTTGACATGAGGTTAAGTCGAAAAGTAAAGTTATTCATATAAGAACTGCACAGATTACGTAAATAAACTAAATGCAACCAAAGTAATTCAATCTGCTTTTGAAGAATGTAAAAAGTAAATATTTTTTAAAGTGTTAAAAGATTTGATACTTTTAAATTAAAAAAAATTAACAACAACAAAATAAAATACAATTCCATTGGTACGAAAATCAATTCAAAATTTACTTCAAAGCCAGTCCAGATTATCTCAGTTGCTTCAATCTGCATACTAGGCTTAGGCGACAAGGATTGTTTCACGACCCGTAATGCCTTTATATGACCAATTTGGGTTATAAGGTCTCTCTAATACCACACTCTCAATACTATTCCGAGTCAATTTCGGTTTTTAGGACCCCATTAAAGACTCCTTCGTCAATACCGATTTTCACCCCAGATTCTGATATAAAATATTTGTTTACGTTTATTCATATTAAATGGTTTAATTAATTTATGTAGCCAGAATATCTTTTAAATTTATCATATAATTATATACAATGCAATTAAGCAAGTTAAGATAAAGGATTATTAGGCCAATAAACAAAACTATCAATAATACAAATGTGATTTTGAACTAAATTCAATAACATAATATTTCACATTTTTTCTTTCTTTAAAAACATATAATTAACCATAAGGAAAAAAATATGAAGACATTTTACTCTCAATTATTAAGATACTTCTGTTCGGCTTGTGGGAGGAGCGACTGAATATGAAGGTCGATTAGAAGTGTTCCACAGTGGAGAATGGGGAACAGTCTGTGATGATTTATGGAATGATCGAATTGCTACAGTTGTGTGTCGATCTTTAGGGCTACCTTGGTAAAGTATTTTTCGTATCTAAAAATGACGGGTTGGGGGTTTGAGTTTGGCAAGTCTGATCATTTCAATATTGCCAAAGTATGGAGAAAGCTATAAAAATGATTAAAAGGACATGTTTAAAGTTTAACTTGAATGGGCATTGGTTAGTTATGTACCAACAAAAATTAAATTTACCAATGTTGTTGTTTGGATTCATAACAACTAGTTTATTGTCTTGTGTTATGATTGAATTTTAAATCAGTACAATATTCATTTATGATATAAAATATAAATGTTAACATTTTATTTTATTTTCATCTAATATCGTTGTGTAAAAATATTCAAATTTTAAATCGGTATCAATAATCATAACCTCAATTCTTTTTATACTTAATTACTGGTTTATTATTTACTACTAATAACTAAACTTTAAATCAACGCAATATAAAGTTCTGATTTGAAAAAAGAACGTTAACATATTATTTATATATCAAAGTATTTGTTACAAAAACGTTTAAAGTAACACATAGCAACTATTGACTTCAAATACTTAGGAATACATCCGAAGCCTATTGCTGTGCCAGAAATGGACAAGGATCAGGTCGTATTTGGTTGGACGATGTTCGTTGTGTTGGATCTGAAACAAGAATTTCAGATTGTAGCCATGGGGGCTGGGGATCGCACAATTGTGTCCATCATGAGGATTTATCCATCAACTGCTTACCGTCCAATGGCAAGTGGATTTGTTTTATATTTTTGATTTCTTGATAAAATTCTGGTAAGTTTTAAACATTGATTGATGCGACGGAAAATTTGAAGAAATTTAATGTTTATTTCTTATATGTAACATTCATTATTCCAAGTGAAATAATTTAAGTGATCAAGTACTACAATTTTTTTCTAGAATATAATACAAATAAACTTAATATTTTTATCAAATTGTCTTGAATACAACTTTATTAACACCAACTCTAACTACAACCACAACAACAGAAGCTACGACTACGACAACAACAACAGAAGTTCCAACTACAACCACATCAACAGAAGCTGCAACTACGACCACAACCACAGAAGCTCCAACTACGACAACGACAACAGTTGCTTTAACTACAACCACAACCACAGCTTCTACAAGTGATCATACCACTTTCCTCACGACAAGTAAGTATATTAAAAGATTAGGGGTCATTGAGTTTTTATAGTTCAATTTTTACTGTTTGGATTATTTCATTCAGATTGTTGCGTCAACAATCACGTTGATGGATTACTAGACCTATATGTGGCATATCAGGATTGAGCTAAACAAAATTTATCAACGCTCGGCTTGACACGACAAGAGACATCCTATTTAAGTTTAACTCGTACGACCTTCAGAATTCAATTTTGATACCGATCGATAAGCAAAAAGTAGTTGTACATACATGTATCAGTTTATCCGGGCCCATAATCTAAACCGGATGTCCACTCAGGCTTTTCGAGGTTTTAATTGATTTGTGTATATACGATACTAATTTTATTTATTGTTTACGAATGATACTATCATTACTATGATATCCCATATTTGGTTATAAGCAGTATGTGATAAATTCAATGATTGGAACCCTATTTTTCATTAATTGTTTTCCTATTAAAGTGAAAAGTAAACACGGCATTAATGATATATATATATATATATATATATATATATATATATATATATATACTGATTATACAAATAGACTAAAATATATTGCCATCATACTATCAAGGCGTTAGACTTTGGAATAAAATGTTATTGATCATCTTAAATAAGAGATGAATACTATAATGCTGTATATTTCCTAATATAGCGTATTGTGCACACGTCATTAATGATATATACACTGATCATACAAAAAGACAAATGTTTATTGTCATCATATTAAATCAAGGCGTTAGACTTTGAAATAAAATGTTATTGATTA
>WFKH01011801.1:29295596-29307590 GCA_016163765.1 Magallana hongkongensis
TTATTAAACAACATTCAATTTTTCTAGATCGGCTCATTTGACTATATATTTTTTTAACATTAGACAATTCGAAATTAAAAAAAAATTAATGATCTATTGAGCAATTACATTATGTAAATTATATCCAGAGTTTTTTTGTGTGTATATTTGTTTGTTGTGTGTCGTTCTTAAGGTCTTCCTTGGTAGGGTTTCTTTTATGAACAACATTCAATTTTTCTAGGTCGGCTCAATTGACCATATTTTTAACATTACCCAATTCGAAAACGGAAAAAATTAATGATCTATTTAGCAATTGATTTGTATCAAGATATTTTTTGTGCTTATATTTTTTAGTAATTTTCAACCTACCAATGAATTTTTTTATAAACTAAAGAGTCACTAAATATTTAAAATTTATAATAAACGATAATTATTTGTATTCGTTTAATCAACAGGTACACTACCTAAAGTAGTATCGTTCTGAAACAAAGCATGAAGTAATAATTCAAACATGCTTTTCAAATCTTCAGGAATACATCTGAAGCCTATTGTTGTGCCAGAAATGGTGCGGGATCAGGCCGTATCTGGTTGGACAATGTTCGATGTGTGGGATCCGAAACAGGAATTGAAGACTGTAACCATAATGGCTGGGGATTACACAATTGTGGTCACTCAGAAGACCTATCAATAAGTTGCTTACCGTCAATTGGTTAGAAAAATTCATTGAAAAGATAAATCATTATCTAATGATACATATGCACATACGTACCTCGTAATAATCTTGCATTGTGTTAACTAAAATATCAAAAGATTATTAACTCAAAGGTAAAGCCCCTTTCACAATTGGACCACGAGCACTTTACAACTCTGCGATCGGAATTTTTTGGCTTCGCACGAGCTCTCGCATACGTTGCACGAGCTCTCGCATTCGTTGCATGCGCTTTTGTGGTCGCATCAAGTCTCCTCAAAATAGTGGACATGCACACTATTCAGACGCGACCGAATGCGATATTAATTATTTCAATGCAACGCACGAACATTAGTACGAACGTTTTACAACGTTTTGTGTAATCGCAAGAGCTATGCATGATTTTTAAAGATCGTAAGATATATCTCAGCTGTTTATGCGTGTGTTGTGCGACTATGAGACTGTTGCTCAACGTGTCTCATGTAATCTTGCAACGTTTTACTATCACTGCAAGATTTATCGGTTTGAGTTTCCATGCTTTGCCACTAGTATATACTGTATACAGGGTTATTTTCTACTAACGGATTTGCCTCGTCTTGAATTCGCTCCAGCAATGTTGTGGTAAAAAACGATAATGTGAGACATTGGAATTCGGCAAGTGTTAATCCGCTAACTGACAAAAAGAGCAAAATGAGCGAAAATAAAACGGGGGCGAATAGTGTTCACTGTATAAGCGTATCTGTTTCAGGCCACAATTGACCTTGATTATTTTGGCTGTTGCTTTTGTCATCTTCTTGGGCGGTATCTTATCTTGCATTCAGCTATGTCTACTGAAGAGCGTCGGAAACGGGCGGTCTATATACTCCCTCTGACTCGTACGAGCATTCGTACGATGAAACGCATGATCGGACGAGCACCGCTCATCCAATCGCATTGGCATACGTTCAATCGTCGGATCATCTGGTCTTTCGTGCGATCCCATGGCATTATCTTACAACACTCGCTTTCATTGTACAACAGTCGCATATAGACGCAAAATATCGCAAGATTCAATGCGTTTACATCGCACAACGGTTGCTCTGAATCGTGCGAGTTTCGTACGAGTACTTTTCCATATGCGATTATTTTGGCAACGGTTTACGAACAATATCTAATTTTTTCGGTCGCACGAATATTTTGTGAAAGGGGCTTAAAGGCCCTTTCACAATTGGCCCACAAGCACTTTACAACACTTCGCGATCAGAATGTTTTAGCATCGCACGAGCTCTCGCATACGTTGCACGAGCTCTCGCATTCGTTGCATGCGTTTTATTGGTCGCATCAAGTCTCCTCAAAATAGTGGACATGCACACTATACGGACGCGACCGAATGCGATCCAAATTATCGCAATGCAACGTACGAACATTAGTACGAACGTCTTGCAACGTTTTGTGTACTCGCAATAGTGATGAACGATTTTTAAAGGTCGTAAGATGAATCGCAGGTGTCTATGCGTGTGTTTTACGACCATGAGACTGTTGCTCAACGTGTCTCATGTATTCTTGCAACGTTTTACTATAATTGCACGATTCATCAGCTTCAATTTGCCATGCTTTGCTTCTAGTATATATACCCTGTATAAGCATCTATGTTGCAGATCACAATTGACTATGGATGTTGCTGCATCTCTGTTTCTTCTTGGCGGCATCTTCTCTTGCATTCCACTATGTCTACTGAAGAGCGTCGGAAACAGGCGGTATATATCACCTTCGACTCGCACGAGCATTTGTACCATGGAACGAATGATCGCACGAGCGCCGCACTCCAATCACATTGGCGCATATTCAACTGCCCCATCACCTGATCACGCGGGATCCCATCGCATTCTCTTGCAACATTCGCTTTCATTGTACAACTGTCGCATATAGACACAAGATATATCGTAAGATTTAATTCGTTTGCATCGCACTACGGTCGCTTAAAATTGTGCGGATTTCGTATGAATAATTTTTTATATGCGATTATTTCGGCAAAACTTTACGATCCAAATCTTAATTTTTCGGTCGCACGAATATTTTGTCGCTTCTGCTCGTGCGCCAGTTGTGAAAGGGCCTTAAAGGAATGTTCTAGAAAAACGAAGCAAGCACTAAAGTTGATACCCTTTTTAGATTCTGCTGTTCGGCTTGTGGGAGGAGCGACTGAGTATGAAGGTCGATTAGAAGTGTTTCACAGTGGAGAATGGGGAACAGTTTGTGATGATGGATGGAATGATAAAATCGCTACAGTTGTGTGTCGATCTTTAGGGCTACCTTGGTAAGATATCTTTCGTATCTTAAAATGACGGGTTGGGGGTTTGATTTTCAATTTGGCAGTTTTGATTATTTCAACATTGCCAAAATATGGAGAAACTTACAATAAAATGATAAAAAGGACGTGTTTGAAGTTGAACTATAAGTGGACTTTGGTTGGTTATGTACCATAAAAATGAAATTTACCGATATTGTTGTTTGGATTCTTAACAATTAATTTATTTTCATACCTGCACTTTCTGAAGAAAGTTCGGGTATATGGTTGTTGTTACCCTGGTCCGTTCGTCCGTCACGTTCTTTCGAACTCCTCTTACATTTTCAAGAGTAGACAAACCATCTCTTGGAATATGCTTTGGGGTGTCCTATAGATGTGCAATAAAGTTTCGAAAATTTGATGTGTAATCATGTTTCAGATTTTTTTTTATTACGGGGGTCGGTGGGCAACAAAAAATGAATATTTTTGCAAAAAACATGGTTCCCAGAACTCCTCTTACAATTTTTGGAGAAGCTATGTCATCTCTTGGGATATGAGAGGTGCTGTCCTATAGACGTGCAACAAGGTTTTAAAAATTTTAATTTCATCCAAGGAGTCAAAGAGTAGCAGAAAAAAATAATGTTTATCCCTCCTTAAACTGTAAACAAAATGACTTTTTTTCTTAAAATTAAAAAACCTTACAGTTATGCTTTTCGTTATTGTCAAATGATCTAATAAACTATGATTTGTGGTCTAAAAAATTTTATAAACTGGTAAAAAATATTTTTCTTCTAAAAAATTACATTTACACTTTTGATAATTGACTAATGATCTATTGAGATATGATGAGAAGTTTTATTTTCTCCCTGGAGATAAAAAACTAATATTCAAGTTAAATTTATTGACAATAAATGGTTAAAATTTAATGTTTATCCTCCATTCCCATCAAACCTGGTTCTAAAGATTCAGTCTCTTCTTACATTTTTACAGTAGCAAACTCATTTCTTGATTGGTATTTTTCTCTAGATGCACATAACAATTTTAGAAAATGCTTTTTAATCTTTAAAATAAACAAAATGTTATATGTAATCGGGGCAATTATAAAGTCTCCTCAACAAAGAAGGGTCATTATTGGGCTAGGAATTACCCACATGGGTCAAACGCTACATATGAATAAGATAAAATACTTGATTATTTCCAGTTCTGGAAAGTCAGGGTGTCTCAAAGGGGGCATAACCTATATACCATTCGAGGCGCAATGACACAAAGAGCAAGAATGAATATGGTTTAGGGATGGATATCTCAACAGTTATCAAAATATATTATCATTTCCTATTTCAGAGGAGATGGATGGGGGTGATATAAAAACAACCCCTGGGTGTCATGTACTTTATACCATTGCATCATAATACATTAGAAACAAGAACTTATATGGTTTAGTGGTGGGGATCTCAACAGTTTTCAAGATATGTGGTGTTTTCCTGTTTCATGGGGGGTCAGAACAATCCCAAAGGGTCATGGCCTGCATAGCATTTGATGCATCATAATACATTAGGAACAAAAAATATATATGATGCAATGGTTTTTAAGATACTTGGTCATTGGGGTTGGGATGACCCCAGGGGCAGGGGTCATGTCGTAAATGCATCTTGACATGATCAGCAAAATTGGACAGAATGATCACTCAGAATGATAGGGCATATGCAGAATGGGGTCCTAACTCAGTTGTTCATAGTTACAAAAGACTACTACATAATAAAAGTTTACCCTGGTCAACAAAGTACATGTTACTCACACAGTTTGTCAATCATTTACAACAATAAGGAGTTATCATACCAGACTTATTTTTGCCCCAAACTCAGAAATAAAGTGTTCAAATTTCAACTATCAAAAAATTCATTAGTCAATATTAGGTAGATAATTATGACCCAAAAGAATATTTTAAATGCCAAATCAAGATCTTGTTAAACTTTTATAGGTCTTTGTTGATCACATGTTTATGCATAGCCTTTTTAAGACAATCAGTCTTGAAAACTTGAAAAATATTGATACAGTACCCGCAACGATATTTTTTACAATCCTATCTTATCGTGTATCAATCCTATCGTATCGTGCGTGTATACTGTTCTATCGTGCGTTAATCCTATCCTATCGTGCTTTAATCCTATCAGGTTTATCGTTCAATTTTAACAGTTTTTCCGTTTAACTTACCGTGTTAATCGTTTCGTGCCTTTTCATAAGCAAGTGAATTTATTTCAAAGTTAAAAGTCGTTCAGTGCGCCGTATACGATAATTTATCGAACAAGTAATGTAAAATCCTATCCAGCATTATATCATGATACTAATTTCTTAATTCTTTAGATCAGAATTACATGTTAATCATATCTGTAAGCAGTGGAAATAAAAATTAATGTAAACTATCGAAGTTCTTAGGAACAAAGTAACATATTTACCTGTATATCGAATAGATTAAATCGTACGCAGAGTATATACCTACGTAAACATTTAACTTGTATGTAAAATAATTCGTTTTTTATGCGTCTCTTTTTTACAGAAACAAAAGTATTTATGATATATTTCATATTTATTTAGAAAAAGGATTATATTTTAATTGAACCCGATATTTTCCGTATCTGTGATTTGATCTCGTGCTAAAATGTACTCGGCGATCGGCTAGGGTCTGCGGTAATGAAAACAATGTTAACAAATCGTACGCGGAGTGTATGTCACAGGGTCTTGTAATAAAACAACGCTGAATCCCTGGTATGATTTCAGCTACGTATACACTGGTTCTTTATTTCGAGGATTATATTATAAATAAAAAACCTATAAATACAAACACACTCACACTCACAAACAGTTACACAATTCATACGCAACATCGCACGGTAATTTAGAATATTTGAATAAAATGAATTAAAAGTAATTTACAATTAATATAAAAAGATATTACAATTACAAGGTAAACGGAAGCTTACCAGAACTATGATTTACAAAATTTATGACTTATCTGCACAGGTAAGGTAAACTTCACTGTATCTACCATGAAGGTAAAAGTCGTGGGGTTGGGGAATTGGCGGGATTTTCGCTACTTATAGTGAGTTAGTAAAGTCATGCATATTAATGAACTCAGTTGTAAATTTCTATTGGTCAGCTTTAATGTAGTAGTAAAGAATAAACACGTGGTCAACATACACCTGTAAACAAGTTCCTCACGTGACTAACCAAAACTTATTCATACATTCACTCATTCACCTCTCATAAACGCTCGATTGGCAATGCGCGCCAAATATAAATACGCAAAATATAAAACTTTTAAATAACAACTGCGACATATATCTGCGTAACCATTTATTTCATTTATATGTAATATAATTCGTTTTTAATACAACATATTTTCATACAGAAAGAAATGTATTCATAATAGATTTTATATTTATTTAGAACAAGGGTTGTATTTTAATTGAACCCGCTATTTTCCGTGTGATTTGATCTCGGGCTGAAATGTTCGCGGCGATCAGATTGGGTGTTCGGTAATGAAAACAATGTTGATAATACAGATAATTAGGGCTGAAACGATTCCGCGGGTATGTTAAGGCTGCCCGATTGATTTCACAGGGATGTGTAGAAAGTCACTTGTCTGTACTTCATAAGATATGACGTCATAGTTAACTTTGACGTCACGATCTGCATTCCTTTCGATCGTTCTTAGGGAATGTATCGTCACGTAATGAGTGAATTTTATTGTGCATTATAAGACCGCTTCATTCCTTTACATAGTCGTTGTTGTAAATACTAGTGATACTAAACTCAATATCGCCAATATGGAGTATCAAAAAATCAACAGTTTTAAAGCTTTGTATTAGGTAAATAACTATTTATAAACTTATGGTTTTGAGAATCCCCCTGCTACGTGTAAACTAATATATGGTGATATGTATATGCATGTAAAAAACAGCTTGGCGCAAGTGAAAGATCAATACAATCTTAGTATATTTTACGTGAAAATGGGAGAGAAAATAAGTACCAATGTGAATCTTGCTGGGGGAAACCTACCAATTGACCCGATTTTGTGTAAATCGAGCTTAAAAGGTAAAAATGTGCCTAATTTCGATGGCAGTGCGAAATGTTTTGACAATTTTTCAAATAAACGAAATATTTATATGAACCCCCAGCAAAAACTGCAAAATACATTACTTATCGAAGGATTTTTCATAAAAATATTTTTGATTTAATGTCATTATTCACTTGCGCCGATGCGATTTATATAGATTATATACCGTGTTAGGATACGCCTGTCACGTGCTTTAGAAAAATATATTACGTCACAAAAATGCATCAAATATAGTGTTTGATATCACTGTTAATTTATGCAATAAAAGTTTAAAGAAATTCGCTCGGTTAAAGTATTTTTTCGATAATTAAAATAGCATCGTTTTTAGGTATAAATTTTGCTTCGGACAGCCTTAACATAGCCGCGTCACCAAAATATCGAGACTGTTCAATACTTACGTCCGATTCAATTTTCGATTCACTGCTTCGATTTTCGGTTCACATTTTTAAAAATCGGGTTTGGTTTATTACATTGGGTTCGGCCTACTTAATTAGTATTAAAAATCGGTTTTGGATTATTACATTGGGTTCGGCCTACTTAATTAGTGGGAAAAAATGGTGACAATTTCGACGGATACAAATGAAGGGGGCGATCGCGATGTATCCGTTGTGACAGATACAAACAATAATAACTCGTTAAAACCTGCCTAACTGAAGAATCCACCTGCCTTCTATCGTTCAGTGGTATCTGGACAATATGCTTACTTTCTTCCTAATAAAATGATTTGTATTTAAGATTTGCAAATGAACTCCCGATAAAGCAGATTTGCAGCTATAAATCTATCAATTAACCTTGTTAACATAGCATCGCCGAAGCACTAAATAAGTGTGGAGTCAAGTGATCTGAGATACGTGTCTGATGAGAGCCATTCCTTTTTGAAATTTTAAAACTTAAAAGAATGTGTGACCGTTCAAAAAATACATAAAAACAGTTCGACTAAAAATCATTTTAATAAATGACTAATCAATAAAAGTTAGCTATATTCTTTTCATTGTATTCATCATTATTTAGTGTATAGTGAATTATCCGTTTACATTTTTTTTTTATAAAATTAAAATTGCAAGTGTGACTTGCCTAAAATATATCCTTTCTTCAATTGTTTAAATTGTTTCTTCTTCAAAATGTATCGTATTGAAAATATTGAATCGTGGTAAAAGTATTGCAATACGTATTGTATCGTGAGGGGGGCGTATTGTTTCAGCCCTACAGATAATTTGATCATTTAAGCTCATAAATTTTGTTAATAAACTTTAACTGGTCATTTTTATACATCTATAAATGATGCAGCAATGATAAACAACTCGTACTTTGTTAATAACAAGAAATTCCGCGTATATCTTGATTCGTACGTGTTCTTTCTTAAATTCTGCCATTATCAGGTTAATCGTTTAACGCGATTGTACGTTTATCATGAACATCGTTTATCCTTTCGTGTATTAATCCTATCGTATCGTGCGTGTATACTGTTCTATCGTGCGTTGATCCTATCTTATCGTGCGTGAATCCTATCCTATCGTTTTTCTTGTAAAAAATAACGTTGCGGGTACTGTAATATGTCATATCTAAAAATTTCTATATTTTCCAAACGATTCACTGATTAATCAGTCAAAATGAGTTACAAATAACCGATTGGCAATTGATAGACATCCCTAGTATAATATTACATGTATATATATAATTATATATGTATATTGTTAACAATCGGGATTAAATGCACAAATTTCCAGAATTTCATGAGTCATAAATCTTGACCATTCTGTATCCATGGAAATACATGTACCACATATTTCTTGACAAAAAAGAATTAGCAAAATACAAGAAAATTACACTTTTTGATTTTTTTTCTATTACTAATGTGTGATGATGGGGTAGGGGATTTAATAAACAAAAAAAGCTGCCTTCACTAGAAATGTATCTAATCCACAAATCCTGGGGATCGAGAAGGGTTAAGACCCCTTCCTATATAACTCGTATAAACATGATAAGTCTCTACACTTATTCAATGCACACATTTAATACAAAATGTCACAGGGTAAATATAGGGTGAACTCAATAGTGTAAGTCAGCTGTAAGCTTATTTAAATATTAAAACATGATGATACAGTATGCTGGCAAAGGGTGATCACTTATTTAGAAAGTAAATGTAATACTTATGTATACCGGTGTCTCATAATATTGCGTTACTATATGTATTATACTTACCTTTATTGGTGAACATCATAATGATAATCCAATAAGAGCACAATATGAATTCCTTTAGTTGATCATCACAAAAGAGACGTTTATGCATGTTAATTAATCCTATTTTGCATATCGAAAACACATATGTACACCAAGTGAAACCCATCTAACCAAAGAGCTAGGTAAAACTAGTACCCGCTAGTTCAACCTGTAGACCTGTGTTGTGTATATGTCACTTTGGGCAAATATCATTTACTTGTAAAAATGCATGTATTTTCACATTATTATCATTTAAAACATCTTGCACTATTTTATTTAGTTAATTAGCCACGTAAAGCACAAATTTCAGTTTTAAGGTGGTATGGGACACCTGCATACTGTGACGTTCTCCCTATTGAAATAAACAATAAAGTATAAATATGATATTTCCCCCCAAAATAATAATAGCTAACAGCGTAGCACAATGGGTTAGAGCGTTAACTACGTGTCTGTCACTAGAGAGTTCGAATCCTGCTAGGCCTTTTCTAATTTTTACAGATGTTAAAACTTTTTTTCCCCAACTATTGTAACTTCTTAAATGGTGAAAGTATTTTGATTATAACGTACTTTTATCCACATTAATATCGACATGTGTCCCATACCAACGTAAATAATTACATCTTCCTGGCAGTCTTGCAGTGAAAAGCATTGCGCAATGTGTCATTTATTTACAATCTTCTTTGTTACAACTACATGTACAGGCTTTCGTTTTTATCAAAATATTCTGATGTTCATTTATCTCATAGGCAGTAGCGACACATGTACGGATTAAAAACGTTTCAGTTTTTTCCATGGGGAGTTGTGGGGGGGGGGGTCAGAGTAATAATTTTGTTTGTGGGGGTCGGGGTTGGGGTCCGCGGTTTATTTTTGGTAATTTTAATTTACTATATAAATGAATTTTTCAAGGGGGGTGGACCCCCCACCCCCACCCATTCTATAAATCCGCGCGGCCGGCACACGATGATGTTGGCACACAAAAGCAAATCTAGCGCCGGCAACCCGCCGAGGGGGGGGGGGATACTTAAATTTAATTGTAATAATTTTATAGACCATACATTCTATGACATGAAATGTTAAGATTATTGATAAATTTAAAATTCACATGCAAAAAGTTCAACCCCAAATTGTACATAAAGGGCCGCTTATATGTATTATGGAATGGGATCTCATCATTTATGAAAATCATAATTCTTTCAAAGTACCAGAGATTGCATGTGGTCTTCTTTTTAACTAAAACTGGTACAAAATTATGTTATTAAGAATGGATTATTATAAACTTTAATTTTTTCATCGTCCTTAATTAATAGTTTTTAATTAATAGTTTTTGTCTTTATTAGTTCTGATCACTAAGGTTTAAATCAGCGAAATATTCAGTACTGATCTGAAAAGTGAACGTTAACATATTATTTATATATTAAGGTTTTTATAAAAAAAAACGTTTAAAGTAAGACATAACGACAATTGACTCCAAATACTTAGGAATACATCTGAAGCGTATTGCTGTGCCAGAAATGGTGCGGGGTCAGGTCGTATTTGGTTGGACGATGTTGTTTGTGTTGGATCAGAAACAAGAATTGAAGATTGTAGCCATATTGGCTGGGGATCGCACAATTGTGACCATTATGAGGATTTATCCATCAACTGCTTACCGTCCAATGGTAAGTGGATTTGTTTTATATCTTTAATTTCCTTGCTTAAATTCTGATAAGTTTAAAACATTCAAATAATTAGACAGGAAATATACAGAAATTTATTGTTTATAACTTAGATGTAACATTCATAATTCCGAGTAAAATAATACAAATGATTAAGTAACAGCAATTTTCTTATAGAATTTTTTTAGAATAAAACTTAATATTCTTATCTAAATAGACTTAAATACGACCTTATCAACACCAGCTCAAACTACAACCACAACAACAGAAGCTAAAACTATGAGAACAACAACAACAGTTGTTCTAACTACGACCACAACCACAGAAACTCCTACTACGACTACAACAACAGAAACTCCAACTATGACAACAACCACAGAACCTCCAACTATGACAACAACAACAGTTGCTCCAACTACAACCACAACCACAGCTTCTACAAGTGATCATACCACTTCCCTCACCACAAGTAAGTATATTTAAAGATAATGGTCATTGAGTTTGTATAGATCAGTTTTAACTGTTTGGATTATTTCATTTAGATTGTGGCGTCAACAATTACGTTGATGGGTTACTAGACCTATATGTGGCATATGAGCATTGATATAAAAAAATTATTTAGGCTCGGCTTGCCATAACAAAAGACATCATTTTTTAAGGTTAACTCATAAGACCTCTAGAATCCACTTTTGAAACCGATCGATAAACAAGAAGTAGTTGTACATACATGTATCAGTTTACCTGGGTCCATTATCTAAACCGGATGTCCACTCAGGGTTTTCGAGGTTTGAATTGATTTGTCTATCAACTTTACCAATTTTATCAATTGTTTACGAAGTTCACTCTGATATCACATATTTGGTTATAAGCAGTACATGATAAATGCAATGATTGGAACCCTATTATTTATTTATCATTTTCCTATTAAAGCGAAAAGTGAACACGGCATTAATGATTTAGACACTGATCATACAAATAGACAAATGTATATTGCCATCATATTACATCAAGGCGTTAGACTTTGGAACAAAATATTATTGATCATTTTAAAAAAGAAATAAATTACTTTAATGCT
>WFKH01011801.1:29368455-29395026 GCA_016163765.1 Magallana hongkongensis
GCTAATAATTTTGCACAGTACCAGTATTATTGACCCCAAATGTAGACGAATCAACAAAGCAGAAGTGCCTAATGGTGGAAATGAGCATCATGGTTCTGGAGTATCCAACAAATACCTAGGTAAATGTACAAAGTACATATTTTGTAGCTGTATCTAATTACAACAAAAATCTTCTACAATTTGGTGTCTTTTACTTGAATTATAAATTTAAAAAATCTCATCAAATATAAGTTTATAATTTTAAAAAAAATTTCAAAATAAAAAAATTAGGTCTCAACTAACAGTACTTAGTCTTGTAAGATTATAAACATTCACAGCTCTGATCCTGTGAATTTGTTTATATTTGAATCTGTCAAAACCAATTAAATCAAAGTCAAGGGAAGGTTTATCTGACTTTGAAAGAGGTAAAAACAGGATGCTATTGAAATCTGATGGTTCGGTCCTCAGTATAGCATGCCTGCAGGAAGTACGACGGAGAAGTCTGCTTCATTAGTGCAACAAACTCAGAGTTTACTCTCAAGTCGTCAACACGGCTAGCATTAAATAAGTGAGAAACCACCTTTTCTACCAGTTAGCCATGAGAAAATTCACCCAAAAAATATCAGTCTACCATCAATTTGTCGAAAAATGGGGTATAGGGGAATATTACCTAGATAATTATGAATTTTAGTTATCAATTTCATGATTTTAGTTTCTAGAATTCTCTCATGAAAATTATGTATTTCCAATTTGATTGAATTGGTTTAAAAAAAATAAAATACACATGATTACACTGGATTTTAAATTATGCTACTTGTTTAGTTCTTGGCAGTTCATTATTGTCTTATTAAGTCTTTGTGTAACCCAACACTTATTACTCAGGTCTCTTGACTTCTGTAAAAGTCATGAGTGCAAAGTTTTAATCATCAAATAAATTTCACTCATTGTAATTTTTGAAAAAAGACTTTTTTATTGTAGCAACAAAGAAACAAAATAAGTGTAAAAAATAGTCACGACTTTCTTTAACAATCATACAATCAAACATGACAAATTTGTTTCCTGAATGCTTCTAAAACACTTACAAATGTTTGACACACTAATTTAATGAAGTAGCACTTGGGTTGCACAAGAAGTTCCTCTCTTGGGTCTCTGGGGTCATTAAGATTTAATTTGAGAACAGTTACTCAGTATAAACACATTTATGAGAAAACCATGGTATTTGGTCATCTCCGTCAACAAGTACGCGTGCAGTACTACACTGCCAGTGTTTTTTCGGTATGGCAGCTATCAACTACTTAGTGATCTGTGGATTACTCTGCATGTTTGTCCATGGTTCGAAGTGTCCAACGGATTGCCACTGCAGCTATGATGAAGTCGATTGTTCCCAAAACCAACTGTTGGAGATTCCCTCGGAAATTCCAACAGAGGCTCGGACGCTTAAAATGAATTTCAACCAAGTAAGTGTTTTGGACGTACGGATAACATTACCCCTTGGGCGGTTAGTGGTGTTGGAGCTACAGAGCAATCAGCTTCATGGTATAGGAGCAGGATCCTTTATGAGATTGACCAACCTGGAAAAACTGGATCTCACCGACAACTCTCTGACGACACTCAGTTCGAAAACATTTTTCATGATGAAAAGCCTTAAGACTCTGATTTTAAGCAAGAATCATCTGGTTGATATCGATGGTGCAATTATAAATCTTCCTGCCTTGGAACTGCTTGACCTGTCTTGGAATAATATAACCAACTTGTCAGCTAGATCTTTTACATCTCTACCTAAACTTAAAATGCTAAAGCTAGGTTATAATGCCATCTTTTCTATTGACATGGACACATTCACAGATCTGACATCCCTCCAGACCCTGGAACTCACCAATAACCCACTACACAGCATTGATGGAGTCTTATCCACACTGCCTAATCTAAGAATGCTAAATATCAAGAATTGTTTACTCGAACATTTTCCCAAAGAATTGCCAGAGTCCGTTCTATTCATTGATGCCAGTGAAAATAACTTGACAAGTATAGGACACAACATTCATCGCAATGCAGTAATTCTGAGTCTTAACGACAATGACATAACAGAAATAGAGGATGATGCTCTTTCACAGTTAACGAAATTAAGCAAGTTGGAGCTCCAAAACAATTATCTGACAGAGTTGCCAAAGATTCCCCATTCACTTCATTACTTCAATATTCAAAACAACCTAATCAGTGAACTGGATTCTAATTCATTTTCTGAAAATTCTCAGCTTGAGGAGTTTTATCTGCAAAAAAATCTAATATCCAACATAACTCACGGGACTTTCAGGAAAGTTCCTTCCCTTAAAAAGCTAAGTATAGGAGAAAACCTTATTCAGAACATGAGCTCCAAGTTGTTTTATAATGTGTCTAAGCTTTCTTATCTCAACATTGACAAGTTACACCTTGTGGAAATTTCGGAAGATGTTTTTGATAACCTTGAGAAGCTACTAACCCTGTCAATGTCAGGAATCACTATCGCCCAAAACTCGATCAAGGGAAATTTCCTTCGACCTCTATCGAAATTAAGTACTCTAGATCTCAGCCACAGTCCTACTTTGGCCAAGTACTTGTTAGAATCTTCTGTGATGCTGAGAAACCTGCGAGACATAAGTGATTTGAACCTAATGTCTAACAATCTCACCACCTTACCAAACCGCATAATGGGCAGTCTGCCTCATATTGAGGAACTGAACATCTTGGACAACAATTTTCATTGCGATCAAAGATTAGTATGGTTAGGACAGTGGATAAAACTTGGAACCTCTCAGTTCTCCAACCCAGAAGATATTGTCTGTTACACACCACAGGAACTGAATGGTCAAACAATTAGTGAACTTAAAACATCAGACTTTGTCCCAGCAACGACTCCTTCACCAGGCCGCGGTACAAGTTTTCACGCTGTGACGTATATTCCCACGGAGAAACCCCTGGGTCCTGACAGCATGTCCAACGAGCAGACAGCATCCTTGGCAACCACCAACACTCAGTTCATCGCCCTGACGGTGTCAGTTTCTGTCTTCATTGTTCTGGCAGCTGTTGCTTTCGTCATATTTCACATCTGCAGACAGACACGAGGTCTGGTCTATAACAGGTCCACCATCATCAATCACCCACCCCCTGTCAACTTTTTTATTTCCAACGAGGAAAATGCCCCAGTTCCTCCCCCACCCAGGCTGACACGCGAAGATCGATGCTCAGTGACCTCACAGACATCAAAGGACATAACGAGTGAGGAGCAAGGGGTCAAAGTGTATACATGGAGTGGGTAGCTTGGTTGTACAATTATACTGTTATTCAATAACATGCAATATCAAGAATGCAATTAACTAAAATTTTTTTTTGATGTGAATAAAATAAATCCAATATGAAATTTTTATGTGCTATTAATCTTCATATAAATTTGATTTCCAAAATAACTGAATTTCTTCAATCTCAGAATGAAATCTGATTTTGAGATCATAATGATCTTAATCATATAGAGAGTACATTTTGTTTACAAGTAGTTTTTGCTTAGAAAATGCATTGGAGTCATTTCATTTCATTGGGCCTCATGTTCATGATGAGTAGTTAAAAACACCTTATAGGTACATTATTCTGTGTATACAATTAGGGGCATCATTTAGAGTAAACAAAGATAATACTAAGTACATGGAAGTTTAAATTCATAAACATGTGACATCCCTTATGTGACACCCAGGAAACCCAAAAAGTTTGAGCTTCAGTAACAACTACTGGCACTGTAAATGTAATTGGCTAAAATTTAACGTTTTCTTTTCGTATTTCCTTATTTCTTGATATTTTTGGATAAAACCTGACATACTTTAAATGGTGAACTCCTTGTTTATCCATCTGTTAGATTATATCATTATTAAGAACTCAAAACATCTTGTTTTTGTGCTTTTTAGCACGCCCCGAATTTACCGAGTTTTTACGATTTACTGTACCAGTTATTGGCTTCCCGATAATAACATAGAAATATCCCTGTACATGTTGATTTGATACTCTGCAAAATGTAATTTGAATTATGCCCCTTTTGGGGTCTGACTAAAGGTCATAGGATTTATGATACATAAACAAAACTAATAAAATTATTCATTTGTTATCATATGGTAATACACAAAATCGTAGACTATTTAATACATAATATTTTGCAATCAGGCGTCAACTGCGCTATGAATCTCTCAGAATTTAATGAATTCTTTTTGTTTCTATATGTTATATGTATTGATATTATATGTCAAATCAAAGAAGGTATATAATAACGTATCACAAAGAAGTCATATTCTATTTTTAACTTATTACGTCACTTCCCCCCACTGCTCTGAAAGTGCAAAGATGGAAATCAGCGGTAAACAATGATCGTTTAAGCTCATGGTTAAATCATATTCAAGAAATTTTTCAAGCAAACTTACTTTTCTTTATTCGAAACAGACGACTGCATTAAAAAATCTCGGATGCGTACACCATGTACACAGAGATGGTGAATGCACAGCTCTGATTGCTAAATAAACAGTTTATAGCAATTTCAAATGACCATTTTAATACAATTTATTTATCAACGGACTATGAGCAATACTTTTTCTGCTAAATACACCCAAACAATAATTTTTAATTGTTTAGAAAATGCGGTAAGCAAACAGAAGTAGCGTTTCCGTATAAAGGCTATGTACCGAATTCGATAGCCAATGTTCTACCTGTTTAAAAAAAGTGTCAAAATTCCATCGGGGTGCATAGTACGCAATCCTCTCTCACAAAGAGATTTTCTATATAAAAGTGTATATTATATTCGGCAAATTACAGTAAACGAGGGACGTATATACCAAGTTAGTATATATATATACATGTATATATACGTCCCTGGGTAAACACAAACATCAGAGAAACAAATTTCAAGATGATTTACAAACAAACAAAGCTTTGAATTCAGTCTGCTTTAATGATCTTATTCTTAAAATGCTATTTAATAACTACAATGTCAGACAGCCAGTTATCTACAAATATCCTGTGCACGCCAGCGGTTGAAACTGTCAAGCAAAGCGTGGCTTCGTCCATGATCTTTTTTTTACGATGTTGTATAGACAAGTTACAAGCGATATTTTTATCTATTAAAGCATCTTCGGGATATAACATATGACACTTAAACTTTGAAACCAATATGATCGATATATTTTTTTTCTGCAAAAATAAAAATAAAAATAGAACATCGATAAGTGCTTAAAAAATGATTGAGTCAGGCCAATTTTGATGGGTCGGTCGGAGTACATCAAACAAATAAATTTTTAATTTAGGCCTTACCATGTAGTTTTCAAGATTAAGTTAAAATTATTAATGGATGACACACAGCAATTACCCTAAGTAAAAATACATGTTCAATATATGGTCATATTTATCACCCCCCCCCCCCCCCCCCCCCCAATTAAAAGCCTCAACTTCTGCCCCATGGTTGGGCAGTAAATTTCACAATTTAACATCATGATATTATGAACGTAATAACAATGTATGACTTGATCTCCCACAACTGTGATAGTACAGAAGAAAATATTATTAAATCGATACATTTTTACTATGTGGCCGTAATGGCCCTGCCCTAGGGCCTGAACCCCTGACCCAGGGACCATGATATTCACAACTTAAGTAGAGGACATCATGGACATCATAACCATGCATTTAGTTTTTCTCAAATATATATGGGAGTAGAGAAGAAGATTTTTAAAGATTTAATATATTTTCACTATATGGCCATATTGGCCCCACCCTAGGTCCTGAACCCCTAATCCAGGGACCATGAATTTCACAATTTAGGTAGAGGACTTTGTGGACATCATAACCATGCATTAAGTTTTTCACAAACATGTGTGGGAGAAAAGAAGAAGATTTTCTAAGATTTAATACATTTTCACTATATGGCTATATTGGCCCCACTTAGGGCCTGAACCCCTGTCCCTGGGGTCATGAATTTTACAATTTAGGCAGAGGGTTTCATGGACATCATAACCATGCATTTAGTTTTTATAAAATATATATTGGAGTAGAGAAGATTTTCTAAGATTTAATACATTTTAATTTTATGGCCATATTGGCCCTACCCTAGGGCCTGAACCTGTCCCAGCGGTCATGAATTTCACAATTTAGGTAGAGGGCTTCATGGACATCATAACCATGCATTAAGTTTTTATCAAATATACATGGGAGTAGAGAAGAAGATTTTCTAAGATTTAATACATTTTTACTATATGGCCATATTGGCCCCACCCTAGGGCCTGAACCCCTGTCCCAGGGGCCATGAATTTCACAGTTTTGGTAGAGGGCTTCATGAACATCATAACCATGCATTTAGTTTTTTCCCCACATTTGTGGGAGTAGAGAAGAAAATTTTTGAAAATTTGACCTTTTTTACATATTTGGACCCTAGAGGTGGTAGAGCCATGAATTTCACAATTTAGATTCCTCTTACCATAGAGATGCTTCACACCAAAAATGGTAACAATTGGCCTTGTAGTTTTCAAGAAGAAGTTAAAAATGTAAAACTGTTAACACACGATGGACAACGCATGACACACGACGACGGACAAAGACCAATTGCAATGGGTCACCTGAGTGACTCAGGTGACCTAACAAAAAACCTTTATCTCATAAGCAGAGGTTAAGCAGAACATTAGGGATCAATGGATATAATACTCACTAAGTAGCTAGCTAGGTCTAACGAGATTTTACGCACAGTCATGAACTCTTGAATAAAGCTGTTTATCTCATATGCAGAGGTTTAGCAGAGCAGTAAGGGTCAATGGATACAATACTTACTAGGTAGGTCAGACAGGAAGATTTCTCGCACAGCCATGAACTCTTCCTCTGGCCCGATGTCCGGTGCTCCAAACTGATCTCTCTCTGGCCAAACCTCTCTACAAAATGCCATAGTACCAAGAGTCATACACACACAAACATCAGGGTCTCACAACATAACCATTTGCAATGTTTTTACTCTGAGATCTAAATTCACATGCAGTTGACCTATAAATGTGATATGTAAAAGAATGTCTCCCATATCAATGAAGAAATGATACATGTACATGTATGTACCATTGACTGATGTGCCACAAAGGCATGAATCTAGAGCTAACTTAGCATTTTATTTTTACCTGGCTGCCCTCAGCAGAGCCAACGCTTCTCCAGGGCGCTGATCTCGAAGTGCATCCTGGATCCGAATCAAGGCATCCACCCTGTGTGACATCAAGAATCAAAACCTTAACACACTGGACAAACTTTGAACTGCACTTGCCTAATACACATGTAAATAATTATAATCATATAAGATGATATGATTTAATGTCTTCCTTGTATCCAATGCTCTTGTGCCTCATTTAATGCAGTGACCAAGGCTGTTTAAATCGGGAAAATTTTCAACATTGTGTGGATATTGCCCTAACAGGGAAAATCATTTAATATAAAAACTCTTCATATTTTGAGTCTCCAATGTTTTGTTTCAGCACAAGGTGTTACCTTTGGTGGTCAATATCTACTTCTGATGCCGCATCAAATGGAGTGACATCTGTAGGCAGTTCCCCTCTCCCCTGTATCAAGGAGGACAGCTCTCCAGAGATGTCATCCCATTTGTCCTCCAATTCCTCGGGAGTAGGCTCCCT
Organism: Magallana hongkongensis; assembly: GCA_016163765.1. Classification (NCBI taxonomy): domain Eukaryota; kingdom Metazoa; phylum Mollusca; class Bivalvia; order Ostreida; family Ostreidae; genus Magallana; species Magallana hongkongensis. The sequence goes on from WFKH01011801.1 coordinate 29,376,102, forward strand.
TGGCTGGTCAGGTGCAGCTAATAACAGGAAAGGAACAAAAGTTAAAACAAAGTTATGTAATCGGTACAGATAAATGGATTCAAAATATTTTGTAAAAATTCACCATAATATTAAACGTGTACAAGCAGACCATAACACACCTTTTGGTTTGGACTTTTTCTTCCTTTTGGTTTTCTTCTTTTGCACAACAAAGTTGGAACTCCCTTTGGTCATTTTTTCCAGCATTTTTAGAAACAGATGAGTGGTTTCCACTAAATCTTTCAAAAATGACCTACAGAGCAATAAAACATGGGTTTGTGATGTGCAAAAAATAATCTTAATAAATCAGCTGTACTAACTTGTATTCATCATTCAAACAAATACATTTACACTACTGTTCAATATACATGTACATGTACAGCAAAACTCGTTTATCGCGAATTTCAAGGGACCGTAGAAAAAACTTCGTTATAGCCGTAATTTGTTATACCGTTATAGCGAATTTGTAAGAAATCTTATAGCGAATTCGTTATAAAATAATTAGTTCAATCTATCGTAAGTTATAAATTCAATATTAATGTCATTTACAAAAAATGTCAATATACTATTACCTACCTCTCTTCAATTAAAAAAAAATTATGTATAATATATGAGTTTTAGTATTTTTATATGCATCTTAAAGTTTTATGTATCTTCAATGAAATTTGTAATCGAAAATATTCGTTATATGAATGATTAAATGCGTTAAAATTTTGCCAGCGGGGATCTGAAAATTACTTCGTTATAGCTGTAAATTCGCTATAACAGTGTTCGTTATATACTGCAATTTCCTATAGGTTTAGATAAGAAACTTGCCGGGACATGCGTAATAATTTGTTATAGCCGTAAATTCGTTATATCTGTGTTCATTATATTCGAGTTTTGCTGTACCTGTATAATACATGGCAAGAATTTTTAGTTTAGTTCAACACACTTCCATCTACATGTACTGTATGTAGCAATCTTGACTGATCTTTAAAGTTAGTGTAAGAAAGTATTTGAACTTTTCCTGAAAATTCAACAATCAAATACACATACCTTGACTGGACGCTTTCATTGAACTTTCTTAGCAGAGTCAAAAAAGTATCTCGAAACTCCATCATATAAAATATATTGTCTGCAACAAAAACAAATAATCATAAAAAAACTGAATCACAAAAATGATCATCAAATTATATTTCATACACATAATTCATCAATGACCTACTTTTGATGACCTTTGCACTTTCCACCAGCTGACTGTTGCCAGAGCGATCCATAGAATCTAGAGTCATCAACAACTCCTGGTACGCTTTGAGAGCAAGGTGTACCCTACACAAACAAAAAAGAGTAGGTTAGCTCGTTTGTAACATGTCACAGAGGAGCTTGTACTTTTGAGATTATTAGTAACTACTGCAAACATATTACAATTAATCTATTTAGTGTTTTTGGCAGAATGCATCTTCTGCTATATCAAATACATCAGTGAATGTCATGCATATGAGTATGCCTAAAGTCTCGTGTATAACACGCACCTGAGTATAATACGCATCCCCAGGTTGGATGTAAAATGCTGAAAAAACCGCTGTTCCTATGTATAATACGCACCCGAAAATCGAAGAAATTTTCAATCGAGATTTTTGAAAAGTAATCAATATGCATGTGTTAATAATGTATTCAAAGTGCTGAAAAGTAATAATGTTTGCGGATCTAAACCAAAACAACAACAAAAGAAATGATTTAATTGATTAATTAGTCCAATTATTTGATTATTGTTAAATAAACATTGTGAAGAAATGTTTGTATGTCATATACCGTCATTATCAAGTCGTACAAATGATCGATCTATTTTTAAGAGTGTCTCTGTAAAGCAATAATGTTTACCTGTATAACAGGACAAGTAAATACATGTAAGTTTTAAATCAAATCAGAATTATTGCTAATCTTCCTGCACTTGAATAACCTGTGAAGTCCGACATGAGACAGGTGCATGCTTCACTGGAAAATGTTAAACAAACATTGACCATGAGACGAGTCAACAGGTGGCTGGTTACGTAATGGCGAATACACTGGTGAGTAATTATTTGATGCAAGGAACAGTGGTCAAAGTGGATAAATATTCTAATACATGGAAATAAAATTGAGAATAAGGTATTTCTGGTAAAGTAAGTTTAGTTTAGACTCATACAACTTGCATAACACGCGATATCGGCAGTCATACTCCCGCGGTATCCAGAATCAGGCCTGAAAAAATGGGGTAAAACTTTGTTCCTATGTATAACACGCAACCCCCACTTTTGATCAAATTTTGGCTGAAAAAAAGTGTGTGTTATACACGAGACTTTACGGTAGGTACATTCAGAACTACACTTAATCGAATCTAGGCAAAACTGTTGGAAAAAAAATTCCGCAAATTATTGAACATGTTAAATATAATATGTTTACAGTATTCCTTACCTTTTTGCCCATACTTTGGCCTCCTTCTTTTCCATCATGATCATCTCGTAGTACTGGAAGAGCTGTACCTGGATGTAGTGGAAGGTCGGCACAGACATAGTCTCACTGGAAGAGAAAAAGATATAGAATTCATAATTTTTTTTCAAAGAAATAGTTGTACTGTGAACCATCGTTGTCTAGAGCTCAACTCAATCAAGAAAAAAAACTGAGATACATAATAAGTGGTTGAGACTTTCAACTCACTTTGACATATTCATTATATTCAAAATATCAACATTTGAGATATCAAAGTTAAACTGCATGTAAAACTATGTAAACAACTGAAGAGAACAGTTTACATGTAATTACAGAAACATGTACTGTACATATACTGCTCCCCTCAATCAATGTCTCAAATACATGTACACTATACAAATGTTTAGAAACATACTCCAGGACACGAGGGGCCTCACCTGACAAGCTCCACCTGTTTGCTGTGTAGTCTACAGAACTCCATGAAGAACCGCATGGACCACAGATAATACGTCTCATCATGGTCCTGGGCTTTCTCCCTGTTTAAAATATCCTGGAAAGAAAACCACAATATGGATTGATTATGTATTGATGCATAAAAAAGATCATCCAAAATCAGACTGGTTTTACTTAGTTTTGATAATATCCAGGTACAGTGGAGCCTGTTTAATCTTGACATTCATTCCTAATCAAATTTTTTTGACTGATGAAACATCTAGCATCAAAATAAATATTAAAACATATTTCATCATTCTAAAAGTTAGTAGTGTCCAGATTACTGATACCTCACTGTACATCAAATGAAATGGACAATCACATCAAAATATTAATAATCTCTTACAATTCACTATAACACCACTAACCTTAAATTACATTGAAATTGCCAAACAATCTATATTCATCTACCATGAAACACTAATTCATAACTAAAATGAAAACACTCATAGACACACTCGATATAAAGTTTCATCATTAGAAGGTCAAAACAGCTTTAAAATGGCTACCGAGAGAACAGCTTCTGTACCTTGACTGCATACATAAGTGGATTGTAGCAGCTCTCGAGGAACTGGACACAGAATTCTTTTAGTCCAAGCCTGATACTTAGTGTGGAACGCCTGGTCAGTTCCTGCTCTTTGATTGGCTGCCGATTCTTGGCTTTTTTCTTCGGTTTCTTGTTAATGTCAAACGTAAGATTGGACACATCCTTCTGGTTTTTGTGAAAAATGACATCTCTGTCACTGATGGATTTCATATTCTGAACGACATACGTACCGCCAAATCGAGAATGTCTGTGTAGAAAGATAACATGTAAAATACATGAAAGGTTAATATAAAAAAAATAATCACATGACAGAGATTTCAAGAACATTTACACATGTACATGTATGTAGATTAGACATCATTGAAAAAAAATTAAATATTGAAACTTTCAAAGTATACCTGGTGCTAAATTTCATCAAGTTGGCCCTCTTTTGTGCCTTTTCCTGTTCCAGAGCCATCTGAAGTTCTCTGAAGAAGAAATTGTATTGAATAGAAGCTTCAAAGATATATTAGTTTTCACATGTATAACTGATGATATTGCCTATAGAACTGAAGAGTCATAAAAATTTAGATGTTCATATGAAGTCATTGCAATTCCCAAAATTAGTTTTAGATTTATACATGATATACATGTATTTGTCTCCTACAAACTTTCAAAAATTATGGCATCACCATATATTCAATTTACTTTATGACATTTATCTTACACAAATATCTACATGTAAATCAGGAATACAGAATTGAAGAAGTGTCTAGCATTTCACCTCTCATCCTTCTCTTTCTCTGTCATGGACCGACTAACTCCAGCAGTTGCCAACATGTCAGGAGTCTACAATCAGGAACAGCAATGAATTGTGCTTGTAAAACAATATTTGGTCGATATGTTCAAAATATCTTAATGGTATGATTGCCTGATAGATGTCTTCAAAAATCAGGTTGAGAAACTCCACTACTTCAAATGAAACGTACATGATACAAAAGGAAAAGGAAAATTTAAAGTGCTCTTGGTTCAGATTGCAGAGCATGATGGGTACTATCTAGATTCTTAATGACTATTGTACGGATTGCCTTCCATTGTGTATGTAATAATGATACTAGATTTACATGTACCTGTTCTCTAAACATCAAAGAGACAATCTCTAACACATGCATGGAGAAATTCCTCTCATCTTCTGAACTGGCGATGTAAAGGAGAAGGTCTTCCAACCCACTGCAGTGTATAGCCCTGGAAATAGGGAAATGAGCATGCAGACATACATGTAGATAATTTCAATTTACAAAGAATTACACATTCAGGAATATAAAATTTCTCTGACAGACAGAACCCAGAAGAGATACAAATAACTTTTGAATTCTGTCATGTAATTTGCTTCAAATCATTGCCTATGATGATTTTTTCTCTCTCCAATTGTCTTCCTGAGTCAGAAAAATGCATGTACATATAACATTTTTCATGCATTAGCAAAGAGAAATAAGATGAAAAGTAATTTTATTTGATAAATACCAGATAACTTGATCATGAACACTGGCATCATCATCAGTCCTCTAGAATAAATAAAAACATACATTTTTAAAATAATGTTAGCAAAAATGAAGACAAAGTTCACTCTTATAAGTACATGTAACAAATACCTATTTGATGATTTCATAGTACATGTACTTTCAAAGTTATACAAAACACAACATGTACCTAGTAAATGATACGTGATCAAACATCTGTGCATAAAATAGAAAGCAACAAGAAAAATTGATTTCAGGATTGTGCACGTGCAGTTAAGGTCTGGTTTTTTTTCAGCTGTCTGCCATAATAACGAGGACTTGCCTGTTCTCTGTCCAAGTTTGGGGGGACATGGAGAACATTCCTGATCAAGATCAGCATCCTCTCTATCAGAAGTCTGTCCTCTTCCTGTCTGTGCTCCCAGTCCTGTCAACACAGACTACAGTTTATCAAACAAACACTTCCCACAGGCCCCCTCTTTTTCTTAAAAACAATGCTTAATATATGTTTATTATTAATCCACTAACCACCCAACCCCTTTCTCAGTCTGTGAAAATCTAACCAATAAAATGTTCAAAAAAGTACCAATTTTAAGAGATCTCCCATTTTTCTTGTCAAGACTCCAAATAATTCTTCATCAACAAAGACCTGTAAAAATAATTATGTAACAAAATGAAAAATAAATAAATAAATAAATGAATAAATAAATAAATAAAATACTTATTTAAAATATATTCTTTGTGACACTGTTGATAATGGCCATTCTAACCTCTTTATAGCTCTGTAACTGGGTCTCAATCTCAATGTAATGATTTCTAAGTGTTTTGTCCTCTGGGATGTGGTTGTTGAAACACAAAACTGCAGGCTGCGTCAAGTTAACTAATAATCTAGTGAACGTAAAAATAGTTAACATCATAAGTATTTAATCATATACTGTATATATGTGGTTATTTTTGCCCCATGCTTTTTTGCCCTACCACACTTCCAAACAATTTTGCCCCGTCTTAAAATCACCAAGACACAGTTAGAAATAGATACTCAATCTAATTTACACAGTTATTTAAAATTTTTGATTTTGCCAAGTCTTAAAATCACCAGCTGACAAGGACAAAAGAAGGGAAAATAAAACAGGGGCAAATATTTCCCTGTATCTACAGTATTATACCATAACTAAGAATTTAGTTAGAATATGCTAGAATTACTACATATTTCACATGGTGTTTACTATCAACATCTTAGAGATTATCATTCAATCAATTAAATGTGCTCTGTTGCATCAGCAAGTCCTACCTGATGACAGCTTCAAACAGGACTCTGTCAGTGTGGTACTGCTTTAGGATGGGAATGATGTCTTTCTGCAAAATGCAGGCCTCCCCTAACTGTCTCCTAATGTCACAGGTTTCATCCTCCCTTTTCAAGAAGCGAATAAGATCTTTGACCGTCTCTGTAAAAGAAATACTAATGATCAACAAAAGAATACGTAATTCTCTACATCAATAAATTGTTTAACGAGTCAGTCAATGGCATAAGTTTTGTTGTAACAGTAAATTTGGAATATCAAGTTTCTGTATAATCGAGTTGCACTGTACAGTATATCTCAAATTGAATATCATACCTAAACAGTCTGGTTCCTTCACATATTTCTTGCCTTCCTGGTATCCAAGGGCACTGCATGTTGCCTGTAGTTCTACTAGCATCACCATGATCGGTTCCTGCAATGCAACATCAGTATTTTAAAAGCTGAAGATAATGATTCTGCACTGGAACAGGAAGATCAGAAAAGATCGGGAAATCAAAAACCAAATAAAAGTTTTAAAAGGTGTGATTATTCTTAAATCTAAGTAATTTTCTTTTACCTCTTTGTTAATTTTAATCTGTCATTGATGTATCCACCTGTTCAAAATGTAAACAAAAATCGCGGGAAATGAAATGTAAGTCTAGTTCATTAAAACTCTTTTACTCCGTCAGATGTAAATGATCCCGATGGCAGCAGTTTGTGATAACATGAGAATTCATGTATTAAGTTTCTCAATCAATCACCTTTATTTTGATATATCATGGCATAATTTATGTAATTTCAATTGCTTAGTATAGTATGAAACGTTTTCTTTCTTTAAGGATAAATTTTATTTACATCGGGAACGCTCTTCAAATAATTGAAAATCAATATTGATATCTGCGTTTTACAGACGCTTTAGGAAGAGAATTCGGGCCAGAAAGATGGCTGAATTAACTCAGCTTATGGATCAAGAGATCCCCGATGGACGCCAGCATCTTCAAGATAGTTACAAAAATCTGGAGAAAGTAGCTCAGTACTGTCGGGATAATTATGTTCAGGTGAAACATTGTCAAGATCATATTGTCATTGTTTTTGGACAGAAATCACTAAGATGAAATGTTAACACCCAATATCAGGATGTTTTTAATTGATGCCTAGCTGTCTACTGATTTAATTATGAAATTTTTTTCGTTTACCTCTTTTAAGCTATGACAACTTGAATTGCCTGTGTGTTGTATCGGTGTTTTGGTGTGTTACATCCGCGTGTTTCATACTGAAGTGTAGTAAATAGCATCAACAGTTTTAAGACCATTAATTTACCAAACTTCATTTTTCCAAAGAATTCTCTCTCTTTTGTAATTTGGTTTTAAGTTTATCTTTGCGTAATTTGATATGCAATAGCAAATCACACACAGTGCTATTTCGGTATCTGTTGGTATACCAACAGCATATTATGTGTGTGTGAGTCCTGCTCTATGTAAAGACTCAATAATATTTGATACCTTGATTGAAAAGGAGTGTACAATGTCACTCAGACTCAGAGTATCTCTAAACACAGAGGGGGAATGAATGATTTATCATAAATGGCAACATGTTTGTATTGTTATCCAATGTCTTATAAAAGTCAGAAATCATAATTTGGCAACCCATAGAATTGTCACATCTTTCTGCTTTTTGTGACCCAACTTAAAGGATGCAATAGATGCTTGGTAATTAAGTCTGTTCCTTTTTCTTTTGTTTTCAGGCTACTGACAAGCGTGCTGCTTTGGAAGAAACCAAGAACTACACCACCCACTCTCTGGCCAGTGTAGCCTACCAGATCAACAGTCTGGCTACAAACTTCCTCAAGCTGCTGGATCTTCAGCAGAGTCAGCTGGCAGAAATGGAATCGGGAGTCAACTACTTGGCACAGGTGCAGTATTCACATGTTCTTCCAGTTCAGCGACCCCTCTGAAAAGAAAGATTACTCTCACAAAGATAATATTCATATGGTTCAGCAGTCCTTATTTTCAAAAACTGCGATCCCAGAAAAGTATGAAGTTAAAGACATGTTTTGGCTAATTTGGCATAGCAAAATTAAGTGTGCTAAAATTGTATGTATTTCAGTTTTAAAGGGTTACTAGATTTTTAGAGGATTGAAGAACCTTAACTGATTGGCTGATTATAAAAGTAAACCTGTAATAGAATTACACAGGCAAACCATTGAAACTGCATTTAAACAGTTTTGATGTGATATTTAGTGCTGCAACCAAAGCATGACAACTTGCAAAACAAACTCCATCTGTTGCTTGTCTTCTGACATAAGATACAGATATGCAAGTCTTGACTCTGTACTTCTATTAAATGTCTTGTTTTACAGACAGTAAATATTCACAAAGAGAAGGTGGCAAGGAGAGAAATCGGGGTCCTGACAACCAACAGGAGCTCTACCAGGCCGACTGGAGTCAAGAATGGCATCATCTTTCCAGAGCAAGCAGAGAAACCCACAAAATACCAGCGCAAACCCATAGATTACGCCAGTCTGGATGAATTAGGTCATGGGGTCAGGGTAAGTGGCTGACCTATGACCTACAATGATAACAGTTATATTTTTTGTGGTATTTTTTTTTTTATCAAGGTCAATATGATCTTCATGTAGCTTGCCCTTATTTTCCTCTAGCTCTCATTTCTAAGCATGATCACGAGTTAACTGTGAAAATATAACCTTCTTATCTAAATGTTTAACATAATTTACCCTTCTGTGTTTTACTTATGTTGGTAAAAGAATATTCATGTCATACCCTGGGAATATCGTTTGAACAAAACTGTATGTACATAGCATGTCATTGCCTTGTGATGTCTATAGCTGTACACATGTATTTGAGATCATTGTTTTGCATGTATCTGTGTGTTGTACTGTAGATCTCTTTCCAGGTACAAGAACCGGGTTTAATGCTCAAGGTAACATGGTAGTGTTAATGTTCAGTGTAGTTTGATTCATACCTGACCCTGGGTGTAGTAGCTCACCGTATTCAGTCACTGCATGCTCCTAAATGTCACTGTTGCATACTGTAAACCAACTTTTATTTGTGTGCAAGAAAATTTCATGAGATTTATGTGAGAGAAAATCTTGAGATTCCAATAACGTCCTAATCGCAAATATTTCTCACCCCCAATCTTGAATTTGTTTATATAAGTTCATGTATAAAGGCCCAATCTTGAATTTGTTTATATAAGTTCATGTATAAAGGCTCTGTTGCAAAAATTGGTTGCTGCAGAACTAGTTTATTACTGGTAAATTGTGAAATAAATTAGCTGCAAATAAAAGTTGGTTTACAGTATTATGTACAGCTTGATTTTGTTACACTGCATTTACAGCAGGTACATGTATTAGTTGATTTAAGGAGGAACGGGACTCTTTGCATAGATAAAAGTTAAGCATTTTGAAAGATAAATGTCATTTTGAAATTTTCATAAACCAGGTTTAGAAAAAATGTGTATGTATCATAGAATTCTTAGATAGGTTAAAGAAAAAAAAACACCTTCCGGACCCAGTGACTGTTAGCCACCAAATACAAGTTAATACAAGCGTATTACGGTACATGTAAATTCTTTTATTTCTTTAAAAAGGAAGTAACATCACAAAATGTAGGCATCTTGTTTTTGCTTAGGTTGGTTAATCGTGTGTAGATTAATGAGATGTAAATTATGAATAAAATAAAATTAAGTATTTTCACATGAACTAACTTCTCAGAAAAATAGACAGCCCTTGATAACTTTTAAGATCCTTTACCTTTGAAAGATTTTGCTGAAATGTTAAGAAAAGTCTTTTCTATAAAATTAAGGAAGTTGAAATAGTACAATTCTAGGTATGTGTAAAAAATATCAATACACCTGGGTCTCTGCACATGGTAACCTTTACTTAATTCCATTACACCATTTGTACATCTGTCAGATTTGTTTACGGGTTAATGTTTAGAGGCAACAAAATAGAATACCTTTACGCCCAGTTTATGGACAGATTTTTTGTATAAATTTGTTTAGAGTTAAGGACTTGAAACTTGACACATATGTTGTTATTGTGTTTATATTTATACAATTTTTTACTGGTAGTTTTATGTATTTTTTTTGTTAAACTTTATATTGTATTTTATGTCCTAGTGCAGGAAGTGAAATACAATACATGTAGATTCTAATTTTTTTTTTCAACGATCAAAAAGCATCTAAATACATGTAAAACTGAATGAATGTTTGTGAAAGAAGAGCTCAAATATTTTAAAAAAGCAGAAAACACTAGGGCTGGAATGATTCAGGGTTTGTTGATTTTGTTCAATTTCAATTCAGTTCAAAATACTTGGTTCATATTAGTTGATTTATTTCATTTACTTTTAGTTAATCATTGATTCCTATTATATAAGTATTTTACAGAGTATTTCATAACTGTAATGTAATGATAAATTAGACAGCATGGGACAAAGTATACACGATATATGTGTAAAATAAATTTTGACCCCAAATCGAAATCCAGGATTCCAAATTGGAGCACCAAATCCAACAATAAAAGTCACGGGGCATCAAAATTTTCTGTTCACCGCACAGCCTTATAAAACACAGATTTTTGTAGTATTTATGTGAAGAATTCATTTGAACATAATCCAGAATCCACCTTAAACCAATTTAACAGTAATATAACTTGAAGTATATTACTGTATACAGGGAAATATTCGCCCCCATTGTATTTTTGCCCTTGGGCGAATTTAAGACTGGGCAAATTCCTATGTCCCAGACTATCTTTCTTTATTCACAACTTTGTCTGGGCAAATTCAAGATGGGGCGAAACCGTTTGCAAGTGAAAAAGGGCGAAAATAACCCTGTATACAGTATATCTTATTCCGTATTCAATACATGTATTGATATACTGCAATTTGGTGAATGTTAATAGACATTAGGTGCTTGTAGAATAACTTCCTAGACCTGATCATATAAAGTTTGTAGATAGAAAAATACATGTAGAAACAAATATACATGTATAACTGTAGACTAGAGTGGTTAAGGGAAATTCATATTAACATGTCTTTTAGTTTTACCATGATGTATGTTAACATACCGGTATATATTTTTTTTTCTCATGTATGTTTAACAACAGAACTCTTTATTTGAGATAACCCCAAAATAATTTTTGTTAACATTTCATAGGGTACATTTGAATTTCTTCATCAAAATCAGTTGATTATTAAAACATGTTATTGTTTTTTATGTGTTTTTTTCCAGCGTTAAATGCCACTTGAATTAATAATAAATGTAAGATTATTATTCGATCAGTGTGATGAAATTTTGTAAGCTGTACTTTACGGCAGCATTCTGATCGATTTAAGTTCAAAACACATTTTGAATGAAAAAATTCATTCTATTTTTATCAAATATTTTAAGTTTATTAATAATCATCTTATCAAAATGCCAAAATAAACAGAATGAGCATTGAATGCGAGCATGCAGCTATCATTGAATATTTCATGAAGGAGTATTAAAAGTCTATTTACCAGCATAAGAGGTAACAGAACTCATTTTCACTATCTCATCATTTGGATTGACATTTTTGCTGATAGTGATAAATCATCATCTTTATCACAATTGTATTTATGCATTTGTACATATGTTGTTTTGTTTTTAAATTTTATTTTTTCTTTTGCAAACAGGGTAGTACTAAACCTGCTCGGAGCCCCTCTATCAGTAGCAGCTCATCCTCCCAGGCTCCCACGTCGCATCCCCCCACACCCCCAATGAACCGTGCTGGGGGCACCATGGGGAGGAATGCAGGGAGTCACTACAGAACCCCTGCCCCTCCTGTGGCCCCGCCCTCGGTCCCCTCACAGTACGGACCTGGACCTAATAATTACACTGTTCAGACCACAGGGTTACCAGGTAATAGAAAATTTAAATACTTGTAAACCATAGTGTGATTTAAAGTTGAAACAGAATTCATGTATAGTAATACATGTATGACGTTTCAAGTTACAGCAAAAATGCTTATAACAAATTTGTGCTTACAGCAGGGTTAATTTCATTCCTCCTAAGTCTTGAAACAAATAATAAACAAAGCAATATAATGAATCTATACTACTATTTTAAAATAACAGACTCGAATTTTTGGGCTTTAATACCGACAAATCGAAAGAGTACTGTCTTTTGTTTTATATATTTTAAACATCATTGGTACTTGAAGATTACCAATTTGTTTTGATTTTTTCTCAATCAAGCTTCACTAATTAATAATGAACGAAAATTCCTTTTAAAAATCCGGAAATCATTGGGATTTTTTGGATTTTACAATCTTGCGCATGCGCATTACATTCACGCTAAATAACGGGCTCTTTAGTTTATGTTTCCATAATATCACATTTGCATGGATAAACTCAGAAACGATAATTTGTATTTACAAATACGTGTAAATTTCATTGAAAGTTTGCTTCATGTATATATCCTGTTCATCAAAGAAAATACGGGAGATAACTCTAACTCAGTGCATTTGATTTGAAAAATCCCGAGAAAAAGTGTTGAATTCTTCATTAATATGATATAATTTTTTAGATGAAATGTATTTACAGCCTCAAAATGGTTTGTTATGAATAATTTGACTGTTATTTTCAATAAAGCTTCATTAATTTTCTCAAAATCGTATCGGAGCGATTCTGCAGTTTTTTGCTACATTACGGGTATATGGGAGGCATTTTAACTGTGGTGAAGGCCTGACCCGAGACACAGATTATTCTATTAGAATAAAATTAGATTATTCCGATATCATATGCAAAGTCTAAGTCTAGTTGCAATTAAAATGAATCAAAATTATTCTTTGAAGCCAGGAACAGATCTTGGTAAAATTAGCATCCTACAATATTGTGCACAGAAATATTGATGTTCTTATCCATGTTTACGGTTACTTTAATCCATGCAATGTCTGAACGTTTCACCCAATAATTTAATAATTTAAATGAATAATAATAAATTCATAAATTTTTATTTAACATTCCCCAGGTCAGTCTCGATCATCTTCGGCGAGAGGAAGTAACTATGGTCAGATGATGGCGCCTTCCATGGCCCCACCCCCTGCTCCTGGTCCACCCCCACCGGTAGGAATGGCCATGCCCATGTCACACCCAGGGTCTGGTGCATCACTGGGTCGAATGTCACAGTCCGCTGTTGGTAAGTTTAGTGGTCTGTTACGATACATACATGTATGTTGTGAAGCAGTTTATTACAATAGTCACGGCAGCTTTATTGTACACAGAGTTGTTATGCTTAAATCTTTTTTTTGTAAACAGAATTCATTACAGAGATTGTTTTTAGTTTAAAGATATTGATAGATTTGAATTTGCTGGTAATGACATGTACATGTGTAACTTTGAGAAGAATCAATCTGTAATCAATTGTTATTTTAAAATTTTAAGCAGTAGATGTGTACCTGGTATGAAAATATATTGTTTTTGCTTTTTATTTTATGTTTTATGTTGATAATAAGACATTTATTGACAGATCCAAAGAAGTCTTCCACATGTTTACTGTTTCTCTAACTTTTATGGTACTTGCATGTAAAAACAAAAATGCAATAAAATGTCAGTGTTATAAATTTTAGAAATAGTTAATTTAGAAATAATTAAACTACATTTTAATTCAAATTTCTGATGGCATACCCAAGTCTGTACTATCTATTTGGCAAAAATGCCTCAATGGAATGTTGCTGTCATTAACCATCTGATGGTTCAAAAAGCAACAGATATTGAAACTTTATTGACATGAACAATAATAAAAGGTGCCTCTTTAACAAATTTAAGACTGTAAGTATATGTATACATGTATATGGAAAGAGCTTGTAGCAATTCTTTCTATTCAAAAGATACCTCATCTCTCTCCCCCCCCCCCCCCCCCCCCCCCCCCCCCAAAAAAAAAAAATAATAAACAAAACAAAACAAAAAACAAACAAACAAAAAAGAAAATAATATCAAAAAAGAAAAAACATTTTATATGATGACAGCCTTAATAAGAGTTAAAATGTGTGTATAAAAACACAAAACATTTCACTGTAAATTAGTTGTTGAAGTCCAGCTCTTGTCAATGCTCTTTGTCAACTCCCCTGTCCTGCAGTCAGTGAGCTCTCTCTCTCTCTATCCAGAGAAAGGAGAGTGGAGCATGATCATGGCTGGGCTTAGCATGTGTTGATGTTGTGGTCTTATTTCAGACAACTTACCGCCACCCCCCTCACCTGAGGTTCAGCAAGGAGCAGAAGTGCCCAATGGTATTCTGGAAGGTTTGCATGCTTTTTCCCGCCCTTTTTTTTCTCACCAGCCTCATTCCCTAGCACATCACTGCTTTGGCTTGTCGTGTAGCTTAGAGGTGGTTTGCTTCATCTCTTCATCAACAAAACTGATCTTTCTTTGGTTTAATAGGTACCGGAAAATCACTTAAAGTTTGAGGTGAATGAATAGATGTCTTTTATCCTGATAATAACATATTTTTTTTACGTTTATTATTCAATCAATTTTATCTGTAAAAATTTTTTTTCATAAAACTCAGTCATTAAAAGGTGTATTCCCCTCATGTTTGTGATTTTACAGTTCATTTTAGTTTCAGAGAATCCAGTTATGCTGAATATTGAAGTAACAAAGGGACTTAATATTTAGTGACATTTGTTTTTTTATTAGAGCTTTTCTTCTTTACATTAATTCTAGATTCAGCAGTTAGCTAGGAGAGATTCAGATTACATATATTAAATGAATAAAATTTAAAATGAAAAAAATTGGTGTGTTGCCTGAAATAGTTTTAAAAAATACATTAATCTTATGTATGAATGAATTATAAATAGACACATACATGTATGTTCTTTATGTAGTTTACACATATAGACACATACATGTATGTTATATATGTAGTTTACATGTACTCATTAATAGAAGCTAATACACGTACTCACATAGACACATGCACTGATTGTTAGCAGCTGTCCATTAGATATGAACGTGTGAATACTAATAGAGAAATTGTAATACATGTATTTGTATGGTTTTGGTTTGAAATTAAGCCAAAAAAAACCCATCAGGTTTAATATGGTAACCATAAAGATTATAACAGGCATATACGTTAAGTCTTATAATTCTGCAAGATACACATCTATTACACAACATTACTTACGGTGGTATAGGATATATGTCAATATTAATGTGGATAAAAGTACATTATAATCAAAACACTTTCATCAGTTTAGAATTTTCAAATTTTACAATGTTTGACCAAAAATACATTTAAAAAAATTTTTTGGAAAAATAAAAAATATAAAAGCCTCAGCGGGATTAAAACACATGACTTACAGATTCGTGTAAATGCTCTAATCCATTGCGCTACACTGTTAGTAACAATTTTGAGAAAGAACATATTTATAAAATTACACTTGATTTTATTGTTTATTTTGATAGGAAGTACGCCACAACTTTTATTACTGTTATACATACAGGTATATCAGGCATGTATCATCAGCCCCCACCCCCCCACCCCCCCCACTTTTTTTTCGCAGCAAAAATTTTTCTTAAATTTACATATAAAAAATTGAATTATCACAGAGTTGGCCCCCCACTTTTTTGGGAGTATGTAAAAAATTGAAATGAAAATAAAAAAATTAAGAGTGAAATTGAAGTTATAGGTATGCTATGCTACATGCTACTACATGTAGTATTATACTGTTTTTTTAACTTTAAAATTTATATCAGTGCATGAACTCCAAATTTACAATAAATTACTGTAAAGGTTGCATTGTAATTTTTCATGAATAACTACTGTATGTCAACAGTGTTTCATAGAGTTTTCTAGCCAAGAGAGGTATCTACTTTTTTCCAGTGACTTCTTGCTATAGAATATATATCATCAGGGTTAAACATTGGAGTATTACTTGTGATGTAACAGTATTTAAAATTTACAATGCATTTTAACAACATCATAAACACCATAAACCAACCTGTTTTTGATAACCTTGGTACTGTTATATATATTCATGGGTTTCAAACTTTTTTCCCCAAATGTAATCTTTGATTAAATGTCAATCTATTCAGTCCACATATATATCCCAAAGTTTTGAATATACAAAACATACAATGTACATGCATATTGTATTTCTTCTCTCATTCATTTATATTGCTCTCTATCTATTCATGCCTTGAGTATATTTTTTGTTTTATCATTTAATCTTATCATTTTTTGTGTATTAAACTCCTCAAATCATTAAATTGAAGAATTAATGATACCAAATGCATTATTAAACTTTACAACGGAAGGAGGATTACTGCCATTTTTCATTCAATTTGTTGCTTTCACTTACTGATAATGATATAAAACACACACTGAGCAAACTAAAGCTCTTGGTGATAGTCATGTCACTAACAACCTTTAATATAAGTTATTTAACTTCCACTTTTGTGTTGGGTTTTATGAAACGTTAGGTAATATGTAAAACCAACTTTTATTTAAAACATGTAATTAGTATGATCAGTACAATTGTATTACCATGTAGGCCACCTTTACAAAAAAAAAATCTTTGCCCTAACACAACTGACTATCAAAAAAGTACCAGTCTTTTATGTTATCATTCACATTTCGAGCAACAATTTATAACTTGTTTGCAGATCCTTATTTTTGTATCTAAAGGTGCAAAATTTTCTTTGCAGAAATGAAATAATCAAATAGCGGTACTCAGAAATTGACTTTGATGAAATTGGTCCATATTTTTATTTTTAGCCTCACCCCCTCTGCCTCCACCCCCACAGGACAACCAACAGTTCCCGCCCTATCTGGAGCACCCCCTCCCACCCCCGGAGTTTATAGACGACAGTGATGACATTGGATACCGCCAGGAGGAGGACCCGTACGCTGCCACCGGACCAAACTTTGCCCAGCCTGATTGGGTACCTGAACATTACCTGGAGAAAGGTAAGAACACAGAGAACTGTTATACAGAGATGCAAAAATAAGGGTGGAACAACTCACAGATACCATATAACTGGATATTTTCTATGATGGGCTATTTTTTATTGTAATTTTGCAGTTTTATCTCAATCGCTAAGAATTCAATCACAAAAATTTGTTTGATATCATTTCATTGCAAGAAATAATTGCAAATATTAATTTACATTTATTAAAATACTTTAGTATAGGGAAATTGCTTAAAAACAATACTTTAAAGTATAAATCAGGACCTGTAGTTGATTAAAAGGACATAGACAGGATTTACATTATATTGCTTACATTTTTCAATGTACAGTATAACTGGTATACTAGTATGTTAATAAAAACTCTTTTCTTATTTTGATTTTGATTATATATATTGTTTCTTTAACAGTAATCGCAATTTACGACTATAATGCCGAAAAAGAAGACGAACTCTCATTCTTTGAGAATTCCGTTATCTACGTCTTGAAGAAAAACGACGATGGCTGGTACGAAGGAGTGTTGAATGGACTCACAGGACTGTTTCCTGGAAACTATGTGGAACCGTGCATGTGATTAGACAGTGACAAGAAATCTCCATTTTTATTTACTATTACAAGTTAAGCATTAACTCTCAATATACATGTATGTATATGAACAATAAGGAACGCTTGACACCCCCCAACTCCTCCCCAAATATGTACAACTAATATGTGCTGATTGCTGAAACATACAAATTTTATAATTTTACATTCATTTAAAATGATTGAACAGTAAATTATGCAGTGTTTGTGATTAATAAAAAAAAGAAATGCATAATACAGTATCTTTTCATCTTCAGATTAAAGATGATTAGACATTGTGTAAAATAATTTTTTAGAAGATATATTAAATTGTAATGTGTACTTTGCAAACACATTCAATTTCATTAAATTTTGTAGCATTTTACTAAAACTGTAAATTCCATCTTGATTTCATATTCAATTTATAGTAATCTTCATGTATATATTGTTTATTTGTATGTACAATGTATAATTTACCATATACATGAGAAATATTAAAACAAAATTGTATAATACAACACATTTTATTGTTGTTATTTTTGTTTTAAGAATTTACTGATAGCTTTGTGTCAAACAAACTTTTAAGCTAAGCAAGGTAAAAGATGAACAGATCTTGTTAGCTCCATGGTTTCTCCTGTGTTAGATATCAAGGAGCTGTGCATGTACTATCAGTGCATGAAGTGTACTTTCATTTTTAGCTCACCTGAGCTGAAAGCTTAAGTGAGCCAAAGGCTCAAGTAAGCTTTTCTGATTAAGATTTGTCTGTTGTCTGTCCTCAGCATCATCGTTGTTGTAAACTTTTCACATTTTCATCTTCTTCTCCAGAACCACTGGGCCGATTTCAACCAAACTTGACACAAAGCATCACTGGGTAAAGGGGATTCAAGTTTTTTCAAATGAAGGGCCACACCTCTTTAAAGGGGAGATAATTTAGAATTATTAAATATTTGTTGGAATTTTTCAAAAATCTTCTTCTCAAAAACTATTAGGCTAGAAAAGCGCAAATTTGTATGGAAGCATCCTCAGGAAGTGTAGATTCAAGTTTGTTCAAACCATGGTCCCCAGGGGTAGGGTGGGACCACAATGGGGGGATGAATTTTTACCTAGGAATATATAGCCAAAATCTTTAAAAAT
>WFKH01011801.1:29395036-29410148 GCA_016163765.1 Magallana hongkongensis
ACCTAGGAATATATAGCCAAAATCTTTAAAAATCTTCTTCTCAAAAATCATTAGGCCAGAAAAGCTCAAATTTGTGTGAAAGCATCCTCAGGTAGTGTAGATTCAAGATTTGTTCAAATTATAATCCCCGGGGTTAGGGTGGGGCCACAATGGGGGTTGAATTTTTACATAGGAATAAATAGAGAAAATCTTCAAAAATCTTCTCAAAAACCATTTAGCCAGAAAAGCTTAAACTTGTGTGGAAGCACAGGTTGTGCAGATTAAAGTTTGATCAAACCATGATTCCTTAGAGAAAAGTGGGGCCACAAAGGGGGGGGGGGATTTTTATATAGGAATAGAGATAAATCTTCTTACAAATACCAAAACAACAAAAGGGGCTTGTTATTTACCATAAAAATATGTGGATAAAAATCAGCGTTTTGTTTTTTTTTAACTTTTTGAGCAAGATCTACTGTACTTAGTTGTCACGATATTTTGATTATAATACTGTAATGCTGATTTGATCAGAGTTATGGCTATTGTTGCTCAGGTGAGCGATGTGGCCACTGTGCCTCTTGTTACATTTTTAATGACGTCTTCTCCATAACCACCGGGCCAATTTCAACCAAACTTGGCACAAAGCATCATTGGGTGAAAAAGATTCAAGTCTGTTAAAATGAAGGACCACGCCCTCTTACAAGGGAGATAATTAAGAATTATTGAAAATTTTTTGGTACTTTTCAAAAATCTTCTTCTCAAAAATCATCTGGCCAGAAAAGCTAAAACTTCTGTAGAAGCATCCTCAGGTAGTGTAGATTTAAGTTTGTTCAAATCATGATTCCCTGGGTAGTGTTGGGCCACAATGGGGGGGGGGGGGGAATTTTTACAAAGGAATATATAGAGAAAAATTTAAATATCTTCTTCTCAAAAACTATTTAGCCAGACAAGCTATTATATAACTTTTGTGGAATCATTTTAAGATAGTGTAGATTTAAGTGTGTTCAAATCATTATCCCCAGGGGTAGGGTGGGGTCACAATGGGGGTCGAATTTTTACATAGGAATATACATGTACAGAGAAAAATTTAAAAATCTTCTCAAAAACCATTTGGCCAGAAAAGCTGTAACTTGTGTGGAAGCATCTTCAGGTATTGTGGATTCAAGTTTGTTCAAATCATGATCCCAATGGGTAGGTTGGGGCCAAAGGGGGGGGGGGTTTAAACTTTTACATAGGTGTATATAGAGAAAAAAATTCAAAATCTTAAAAACCAATTGCCTTGAAAAGCTGTTACTTTGATGAAAGCAACCTCAGATAGTGTTGATTCAAGTTTGTCAAAATCATGTTCTTTGGGGGTAGGGTGGGGCCACATTAGGGGGTCCAATATTTACATAGGAAAAAATTTAAAATTATTTTAAAAACTCAAATGTTATGATATATGGTATTACTTTTATGCAAGCATGTTGACATATTGTAGATTCTTAATTGTTTAGACTGTAGCCCCTGGACAATTTTTGTGCCCCACAAGGGGTTCAAAGTTTGATGTAGGTTTATATGTTTAAGATCTTGATAACTGCAATGCTCAGTTTGTGATATATGATATCATCCTGTTACAAAAGGGCTTAATATTTAACATGAGAATATCCAGAGAAAAATTTGAAAATCTATTTATACAGGATCTATTCTACTACATTGTCCAGATATTTTTTATATGACACCATAAAGCTGATTTTATGCTATTGTTGCTTTGGTGAGCAATGTGGCCCATGGGCCTCTTGTTTTTATAACCATGTCCTTAATTACCTCAAACAATATTATTTCTTCCAAACAAAAATGTCTTTCAAAATAAATGTGTGTTTTACTAGTCTGCCATCCAACATATAGTCTGCCATCTAATTGCAATATAAAGCTGTTGGAATGCCACATATACATTTACATCACCGGTATATCACACCTAATTAATATATGCCCAATCCTAGTAATGTCAACGGAAATAGCTGAAATGAAATTGGGAACTTTTTTTTTCTTTTCAGGTATAATTTTTATTGAATAAGATGATAAAGGTTCAAATAATTAAGAAAGTCACAAACTCTCTTAATTAAAAAAAGGACTTTTTAATTCGTCAACAAAATGATTCAGAAATGTCATGAGAATGATTATAACCATCAGGAGCAGAAATTACGTCAATATTATTATGATTGCTTGCTGTCATTTGTGACCTTTTTATTAATGTCTCTTATTTAAAACCACTTGATTTATTGCAAAATGAAAATCTAGATTTTCTCTTAGATTTTTGGAGAAAATGCTACTATAGTAAACATATTAACATTTAACTGCGAGTGTCGACGACCATTTGAGCCGGGTAGAAGCTTCGCTAAGATCTAAAATTAAAAAGAAACCTCAAAAAGAATACCGACGAGGATGGGATTCGAACCCACGCGGGGAGACCCCAATGGATTAGCAGTCCATCGCCTTAACCACTCGGCCACCTCGTCTTGTGTATTGAGTGGGAAAACACTCGATATACAATTATAAGCAAACCACAGAACTTAGTACGATATAGGTAAGAACTGGGCTCACAATATTTTTGCTATTGGCGTAACTTTTTGGTTTGATCGAATAGAACCGAAATCAATAGCACATTCACGTCATTAATCATACATGGTGTAACCGGCCATATAAGTAAACATTCTAATCATCATGAAAGCGTCACATCAACCTTGAACAGTCGAACTATTTTGGGAATTCTTTCTAAACATTGATCTTGGACGCTAATGATTAACATAATGATTCAAAAGAGGGTCCACAACATTTTAAACACTTTCTTTTAATCTGAAAGTTGTACTCAAGACGGATATGTGCTTAGATATGAAGAGGATTAACATTTGACACAGGGAGAAAACGTAAGGAATTTGAATGAAATCTTTTATTACGTTGTGTAGAAACTCTTACCTCACAAACGTTACTACGGATTAATTTGATAACAAGTTTATAGTATTTACATCGTGTTCTCTTAAAACTGCTCGATGTATTGTTCAATTACAAATATGCCATAGTGTTTTATCAAATTTATGTAATTAGACAAATGTGATCTCAGAGGACATGTCAATGTTTGAAAGTCACCACTGAAGATCGGTGATCTTTGTTTATCATTGCAATTTTACAATTAGTTTGGTTTTTCTTTCATTCCCCGATAAAACTGATTATTGCACCCATAAATGTCTTCCCTTTACCAACTGTGTCTTACAATGAGTCATTACAAATTTTTTCATACACAATTTCATAGAGTTAACAAAATTACAAATGATGCATTTTTGTTGAGTTTGTAAAATGTTTTCAAACTATACTGGCAATATAATATGTAAAGTAAATGTCTTTGCAGCATGACCAATTTTGGAAGCGAGACTTGGTTTGGAAAATCATCAGAGGATGTGCCGTTGCTGAGTCTGGACGAGTTCAGCGATGAGGTGTTTGCTAGCTACACTGGTCCCGAGGATGGACTCGGATTTGTCTTCAGAGACACTAGTAAGAATAACATTTATTATATACCCATCAATTTTCCCTTCTTGATCCTGTCAATTTTACAGAGTGTGATCCGATTTTCCGGATCACCACACTGTGGGTTTCCGATTCCGTATCACCACTCTTTGAAACTGATGACGTAGTATGCATTAAATAACGTCTGTATTTTAGCACGTTTTTAAAAGGGTTCGTTTCAAAATAGCTTTGTTATATAAATAAACATCATACAGTTGATTTTAAAAACATAGTTTTGTAATTAAAACTTTTAAATAGACAAGGGTATATAATAGATTTATCATTATAACAGTAACTTGATCCAAAGAGCCAGATCACGTCTCGTTGCCAGGTGCACATCATCAGATCAAACTCGATGCTTCGCGTCGCGTTTGATCTGATGATCCGCGCCTGGCAACTTGACATGATCCGACCCTTTGGATCAAGTTACTGTTATAATAATATAATATATGTATAATGATTTACATTCCACATATTTTTTGCATGTAAAGTGTGTGGAAAGCTACTGCAGATATACTACCATAACACAGGCAGGGTACTCATAGGTCAAATGATGAGTTTTATTATGTTGAAATGCTGTTAAAGGGAAACGTACAATAATTTTGAGGCATAAATCACATTTGCAGACAAGGCAAGAAGTTTAAAAAATGTAAATATAAGCATTAAATCATTATTTTTTTAAATATATAGTCTCATAACTGCAACAGTATGTGCACACAAATTTTCTTAATGCTCTAGCACACGATACTCAATTTGTATGCACACACCACTGTAGTTATGAGACTGTATCTTTCAAAAAATAATGATTCAATGCTTAAGTATCATTTCATGGTGATGTTATTTTTTAATATAAAAAATGCATTAAAGTTGCTCCACTTATATAAAGGGTAGATGTATTCTTTCCATCATGATCTGCAAACATACCGTAGTAACTGTTTAACATGCACACTCACAAAAACCAGATTACCAATTGACCCAAATAAAACATCTAAAAGTCATTGTTAGAGACAAGAGCTACATTGAATTCCACAATTATCAGTCCCTAGAGGAAAATCATTCGATTTAGAATAATGGAAATTAGTAAATGAAGTGGATGGGAGAAAAATCTATGGTAATGATGCAAGGGAAAGCTAGGAGCATAGAATGATTGACTCAAAGATAAATCATTTATGCCTTGTAAATTGACTGCATATGCTGTTATTCTCCCTATATATATATACATTTGTATGATGTATGAAATATTTATATTCAGATATGAAAATGTCATCAACTGAAGATAATTTTATAAAGGAATTTTATATTCATGTTGCATATTTATAACCTAGTATTCTTTTTACAACATCTGCATACAAGAACAAATAAAAAAAACATACTTTGAGCACATTAGACATGTGATTCATTTATGAAAATTTAAATATTTAATATTTAATTTTAAAGCATATATTATCAGTACATAGTAAAACATAAAAATTATCAGTACGCACACGTGCTGAAGAGTAGGTTTGTAAGTTTTTTGATTAATATGGACCCAGGCTATCATACTCATCTTGGAATACCCTTTTTACCTTGAAAATAGTGTTTTCATTTCTGGTAAATTATAATAGTAAAAATGATCACATGTAGTACATGCCATGATAAAACAGTGGTCACAAGAAACAGAATCATTATTACATGTATATTTATTAGCAGCATTATAAAGAAAAAAATATATTGTTTAGACTGAGCACAAGGCTTATGTTTTATCATGTACTTAGTATATTGTCAGCCACATTTGAAGGGTTTTGTAAAGTAAAATAAAATTTAATTAAGTAACTCAATTCTAAAATCTCTAAGATGTGTATAGACCTTTTAAATCCATACTATTTTTCATACCATTACTTGCAACATGGCATTAGCTTGTTATGGCAATTCGTTGGTATTTGTTGGTACTTAGTATGATATATATAAGTTCTGTCCATTTAATAAGATGTTTGTTCCTGTTATTCAGGTAGCAACAGGATACCATCTAATACTTACATAGAGGCAGCAGGTGTGAAGAACTGGAATATAAAGGATCAGAGAGCTTATGGAATTTGTATGTCCCTCTATGAACAGCATCCGGTCAACGGCAAGATGTCAGGTACACTTGTGTATTAAGCTTTTACTCTATTACTATGATTTCAATGTGTAAATATCTCATTCTTATCTATATTCAGTAAGCACTAATGTTTGTGGATTTCATTATTGAGCATGATCCCCCAAAGCGAATGTTCATTAAAGTAAAAAGTATATGTTTGTAATAACAATTTGTATTGGTAGAGCCATTGTCCATGGATTTACACATCATCAAAACTTAAAGTTTTACCAAATTGCTTGAAAATTGATGCGTATGAAAATTAACAAATTCACAGTAAGGTGCATCTCAAAAGCGTCTTTATTAACCTGTGTCAATGCCCTTATACAAGTAATACACAGTAATAAAAGGTCACCTATCAACGCCATAAAAATATTTTTTCTTTTTTAGTTTAGTACATTATGTACATGCATGCAAAGGACATTCATGGTCCTAAGTTTATTAAGGTAATCTACTTTGGTCTTTTACATGTTTGCAAAGGACATTCATAGTCAGAAGTTTAGTGAGGCAATCAGTAGGTTACCTTACTAAACTTACTTAACTGGACCAAAATAGAAATGGAAAGATATGTAGTACATATGTAGTAAAGGGCAAAATAAGAATATGGTATTTCTGTCCCTAATTGCCACTTCGGTTAATTGCATGGAAAACATTCATTTTGCCCTATTAGCGTTGATAATTCCATATGATATGTTACAGTAGTTTTTTGATAAGATCATTAAAACACCAAAGCCTCTGTTAAATGAGTAGTTTGATGTTTCCAGGGGATCCTATTGCTGATGCTTTTGCATTGTGTGCGAGGAAAAATAACTGCATTTTGCTGATAGCGGATGGTGTGAACTGGGGGGAGAAGTCTCGACTGGCAGCTAGGTGTGCCCTGTATGGAGCCATGAAGTACATCAACCGGAAACTCTTCCAGGAGCGCCAACAGCCACAAAACACACAAGTAATTTGAATTGATTATAAAAAGTTTAAATGCTAATACCAAAATCAAAATCTTTGTATTGATCTAACATGTCTAAACAAAAATGGTTCGATCATGAAAGATGCCAAGTATGCCTGCAGAAACTTTAGGTTTTATGTTTGATGTAATTTGTGTCAGATCAATCTTGTTTTCTATGTTAACAAAATTTTAAAATCATAGTTATTTAAATTTTAAAATAGTTTAGCCACGGTCCACAGAAAAATCAAGATTTGAAATGAAAACTGATATAATTATGGTAATAAAGAGATAGCAGATATTTTCATTTATCATTTGCAATTGATTTTGATGAGAACGAAAAATTTATGGAAAATGTGCTATGTTTATTTGTGTTTTAATTTTGTATTTGTAGGAGGCTCTTGTGCTGTTAAGACAGGCTTTTGATGCAGCCCATGCCACCATTTTAGACAGGGAAGGCGGTCTGACGACCATGTGTGCCTGCATGGTATGTCCAGTGAAAAATTCCCAGCAGTTTGCCGTCTGCTGTGTTAATGTGGGGGACAGTTACTGTTACATATTCAGCCATCGCTTTGGTATCAGGGAGTTGACAATCGGTTCACATGATATTACCTCAGAGCGGGATATTCGAGACGCAGGTGGTGCAATAGGACCAGTGTGTGGTAACGATCCGGAGCTCCAGAATCTAACATGCTCACTGTCTTTCTGTGAACCAGGTGATATTGTGTTTCTGACTACAGATGGCATATCAGATAATTTCGACCCTGTTGTCACCAAATCTGCGCTGCCGAAAAAGATCAATGATGCAAACAGCAATGAGTTTTCTCCGAGTTCCGAGAATTCGGGGAAACCTGAAATGGAACCCAGTGAGAGACATTTGTATGCTATGAAACAAATGGAGAGGGTGGTCTATGAGTTCGAACTGGTTACAGAGGAGCAGTGTTCTGCCCAGGAACTGTGTGGGGCCTTAGTCCAGCATGTTCTCTCTCTGACAGACGCCAAGAGAAAAATACTAGAAAATCCTCAGCTGTACGTCAGAAGAAAACTGACTATGAAGGAAAAAGAGAAACGAGATTCTGACATTGTAAATCAAATGGCTAAGGCACCTGGAAAATTGGATCACGCCTCTATAGTGGCATTTGAAGTGGGAGTCATGAAAAGAGATGAAGAGGAAATGGAGAACATCCCCCTCATTGAAACTGTGCAAGAACTGGATTCAGTTTCAGAGTCAGATGAGTGCCCCTCAACCTCGGTAACACTTTCTCCCACCCCGAAGAAAAAGTCATCACGTCCAAGAAAACTGTTTGCAAGGATAAAGAATCTGAGTGTAAATACTACTAATGGCCATACCTCCTCTAGTCTCGTCACCAGTCCCAAAAGTGCTCCTGTCTCCCCTAAAAAATTCTCATTCAAAAGGTCGCGGTCAAGGACTGCCGATGCCATGTCTCCTGGGAGTCCAGAACCTGTCTCTCCCTCAGAAATCGTCTCGCCCTCGCTAGTCAGTCCATCCAATCCATTTCCTGTTCCAGCCCCGCGCAGGAAACACCGCCAGAGTTCTCATGAGTCTTCTGTATGATTGAATTATTGCCCCTGACCTGTCTCTATTACTTAAACACTTATAAAATTATTTTCTTATTGTATGACCTATATAAAAACAAATGGTTGTATAAAGGTTTTATTTGATATTTGATCATTTGTTAAAATTCAATTTTCAGATCATTAAAAAGATATTTTAAAATATACATGTATGTATAAACATTGAAACTTTTAATCTACTAACATTCATAGACACCAGGTATTTGATATTGCTGCTTTCTAAGTTGGAGGGGCATTTATACCCAGTAATGGGGAATATCATCACATCAGCGCTGCTCAATTATGCTGCGAGGGGATTCAAATTTTTTAATATGTGTACTAATTTATTTTATAGCATTATTATTCAATTACTTAGACCAATAACAAGAAATATATTGGTTCTCAGGCACAGCCTTATTGGGTCAATTTCAAAATGCTGTTGCATTGATTGATTTTATTGCCATATTCAAAAGGGGAATAACTCAATTTAAAATTTGTATTACCAGTAAATTATGTAAATTGAGCTATTCCCCTCAGCAAATCTTGCAATTTAAAGTAAATACCCACCTGTTTTATTTTCTGAAATCTTTAGCCTGAGAAGCAATACATTAATTTTTTTGGCCATAACATACTGCAGGGTGAAATATTTACATGATCATATACTTACTTCAGTGTAATTTGCATGCATTATTTTTAGCAGTATTCGAGGGCATGGTTGTGTGCATTGTATGGATATTTTTGTACTCTCTTCTGTTGTCCATAGTAGTCATTAACAGCTTTAAAAATAGTGTAATCATGTATAAAAACAAATCAGTGTAACAATCATTTTTGTGTAGCAAAAATTCAAAAAAGTGTTCACTTCAAGATTCAATACAGTTCTTAACACTGCCTCACTGCCAGAACACTTTGTGATGTTTCTTCAACCAGTTACAAATTTTTGTTTTAAAAGGGGCATGGTTACGATTTGAACTATAAATTTCAAAGTATGTTTTTCCATTTTTAATCTTTACAATTAAGGTATTTCTAATGGTCAGCCAAAAATTTTTGTGTCAAGATGCAGCACTCACAGTTCTTTGTTTTGTAAACAAGGCTTCTGCCATGCTTTTGCTTACATTGGTTCAATATACTGGTAAAAGTCTCTATTTCAAGCATTTTCTCTATTTGCTAGTTTGTTATGAACACACTTAAACAGTAAATAGTGTTTGCCACATTCAATTTTGTTATAAACCTGGTATTTTCTTCTCGCTTCATATGTAAACAAAAACATGGCCATAGCTTTGTTTACATAAAAAGAATTGTGAGCTCTGTATATCGCTCTTGATGACTGATACTCAAATTTTGGTTGACTATTAGAAATACACTAAAAGAAGCGAAAGATGAAAAATTAAAATTTGAAAATTTTCAGCTCAAATTTTGACCATGCCCCTTTACATTTATAAAGGATGTTTGATATTCTCCTATTCTTTCTCTCCATTTAGCCTAGTACAATTTTAGAATTGGTTTTAATTTTAGAACTGTATTTATACATATCTCACACAACTGATACATACCTTTTAAGGTAGAACAATGGGTATTTTTAAAGGTGAATTTTTTTTTCTTTAAAGTATGTTGTTGCTTTCTGATTCATTGTTATTTGCTCAACAGGAATTCATAGAATAACAGATAAAATGTTTATATAGGTTCTCGTTTGACATTCTGTAATTCTGAAGTTGTAAAATAAATTTTTTGTTTAATGTTGTTATAAAATTTTAGGAAGTTTGTTAAACATTCTTCGTTCATAGGACAATAAAGATTCTAGAAGAATATAAAATGAAGAAACAATCGTCCAGTTTTATGTCTTCTTTTGACCAGCTTTTTTGAAAGATCTGTACACCAGGGTTTCCGTACATGATATATGTATATGACTGTCAAAAGTGATTCAGTTATTAATTTCCTCAGGACATTCTCCCATCTCATGTCATATTTAAAATGGTCAGAAATCTTGCAAAAAAAGATTTAAAAATTAACAGTTTCAACTCATTATTTTGTAGATTTTTAATCAAGAGTATCTGAATGGGGAAGAGATGTTAAGTTTATAGGATACAATATATATTTTTTTAATTACCAGTACATCTTCTGGAAAATTAAATTTATAAAATTATCAATTTTTGATAGTAGATTTCAAAATGTTTTCGTACGCTCGGTGAGCATTGAAGCATATATCTGGTTATCAAACTGGCAATAAGTGATGTTTTACAAAATCTTACAAAAAATATTGATATATTAGAGATTGCATTGTCGAGTTTTACATGTTATACTGAACTGATTGGATGCAAATGGGAGATTTCTTTTATTTTCTACTAAAGCATAGCAAGAAAACGTTTAAGCCAAAGTTTGCGTGTACACTTTGTTCGTTTGCTGTGTTTATTAAACAGACTTTTGCCACACAAAATGCTTAAGTGAAAAGAATTCAGAGAATTTATTTTTCCTTCACATAAAGACCCTTTGCAGTAGATACAATGAAAATAAAGTGGGATATTTTAACGTATATAGATAAAAAATGACTAATTCATTTGTTATCAAAATATTTTCAAGAGTTAATTGAAAATGTATACATGTACTAATATAGGTTCAAGAAAACTCGGGTTAGCATAGTGACCCCTTGGCCTGATGTGGTTTGATACACTGTACAGACGAAAAAAGGTTAAACTTCAAGCGCGGACCCAGAATTTTTTTCCCGGGGGGGGGGGGGTGTCCGGACTCTCCAACCACCCCCTAGATCATTATAAATGAGAGAGTTAGCTTTCTTTCTTCAGCTATTCTTGGTTCGTTTGTAATGACTGTCAGTTTGATACCTCCTTATGCATGCACTCTGTATAACATAATTTCCATTCATCATTGTTCATAAAACTATTTCTCCACACTGTAATTTCAGTCAGAAGGATAAAGTTTATTGATAATTTTGCTAAGTTTTACTTATTTGCAACCCCCCTTCCCCCAATATATATCCGAACCACTTACTCTTGACACGAGAGGAAACATTCTATGGCTATAAGAAAAATGATTAAATAAATTAAAAAAGCACCACGTTTTACATATATAAGTCATATCTATTATTTTCTCAAACGAAATAATGGTATTGAACACTGTCTGCACTGGAATTATTATACCCCCCGCAAACGAAGTTTGAGGGGGTATATAGGAATAACCTTGTTTTAATTAAGAGTTATCTTTCTTAACCTACATTAATATATTTTGAGTGATCACACCAAATCTTGAATATTATTGAATTCGCAGAAGAAATTAAACACATGGATATTTCGTTTTTATTAGCTCACCTGAGCTGAAAGCTCAAGTGAGATTTGTCCGTTGTCTGTCGTCGTTGGCGTTGGCGTTGTCGTTGTAAACTTTTCACATTTTCATCTTCTTCTCCAGAACCACTGGGCAGATTTCAACCAAACTCGGCACAAAGCATCACTTAGTGAAGGTGATTCAAGTTTTTCAAATGAAGGGCCACACCCTCTTTAAAGGGGAGATAATTACGAATTATTGAAAATTTGTAGGTATTTTTCAAAAATCTTCTCAAAAACTATTAGGCAAGAAAAGCTGTAACTTGTATGGAAGCATCCTCAGGTAGTTTAGATTCAAGTTTGTTCAAATCATGATCTCCGGGGGTAGGGTGGGGCCACAATGGGGGGATGAATTTTTATATAGGAATATATAGAGAAAATCTTTAAAAATCTTCTTCTTAAAAACTATAAGACCAGAAAAGCTCAAATTGGAGTGGAAGCATCTTCAGATAGCGTAGATTCAAGTTTGTTTAAATCATGGTCCCCGGGGGTAGGGCGGGGCCACAATGGGGGGATGAATTTTTACATAGGAATATATAAAGAAATTCTTTAAAAATATTCTGGGAAAGTGTTCAGTCCAAAAAGCAGTAACTTGTGTGAAAGCACGGGTTGTTCATATTAAAGTTTGATCAAACCATGATTCCCTAGAGAAAAGTGGGGCCACAAAGTGGGGAGGAGGAATATATAGTAATAGAGAAAAATCTTCTTACAGGTACAACAACAAAAGGAGCTTGGTATTTACCATAACAATATGTGGATTAAAATCGGCAGATATTTTAAATTTTTTGAGCAAGATCTACTGTACTTAGTTGTCAAGATATTTTGATTTTGATACTGTAATAGTAATTTGATCAGTGTTAAGGCTATTGTTGCTCAGGTGAGCGATGTGGCCCCTGGGCCTCTTGTTTGACAATTTGTAGAAAGTAGGTTATTTAAAAAAAAAAAAAAAGATAACATGTATATATATATATATATATATTCTGTACTGTATGTAAAAGAATATTTTCGTCTTCATTTTTCATAATTAGTATTACAATACAAGTTAAACACTGTATAGATGAACAAAGAGTTAATTTGAAACATACTACACTGTATATGTATGTCTCTAGAGTACATATATAACAGACACGTAGAACTATTGTTGAAAGGGGTGGGGGCAAACCTACACAACATTTGACAAGCTGTAAAAATCAACAACAACAAAGGAACACACTTTTTACGCCAATCCTCTAAATCCCAACTACTGGGGTACAGAAGCCCATTGGTCTCAATTTCGTAGGTAATTTTTTTTATCGTGAATAAACGCGAAACTTTCGCGAATAAACGAACACATGAGTCGGCGAAAAAATCGATAAAAATGCTCTACCTCCTTATTTACTTGAAACATTTTTAACTGACATAAATAGTATTATGAAGTTTTATCAGATTTAATTTATATAGATATAAAAAGATGATATTATTTTGATTCACTAATCCAAATTTATAAATCAGCGTAAAACGGAAAATATTACATCTAATTCATTTAAAACTAAAATGTATTCGTTTTCACTCATGGTTCTTTAAAATACTAGTAATAATGATTCTTGTATCAAATAACTATATTTTTTATTGATTAAAGTTTCACGTTTATTCGCGAAAGTTACGCGTTTATTCGCGAATTAAAACATATATAGCCAGGAAAATGAGCTCAATGGGTTTTCGTAGTGGGAAGATAAGAGTCTTAAAATTTTAAATATATTTTAACTTTTCGTATTATTTTTTAAAGTCTGTCCGAAAAAGCGGAGTGGCCAGTTCCGTAAAAAGATATTTTTCTACATGTAAATATAGGAAAAATTGTCTGTTTCCCATAAGTGGGAGGGGGGGGGGTTCTTATTGGTCCCTTGTTGCTACATGCCTGTTTATCATTTTTGGGAACCCTAAGATAATGAAAAAAAAATAAAACATTAAAAATACTTACATGTATGTAATTTTGCTATACAATTCAACCAATATTATCTGAATTATTTTGGTTTTAAAACAATCATAATAATTAAAGCCTATTAGTATCATTTGTGAACCTAAAAATATGATAAAAGGCGTAATAACGCATTCTCACAAGGCGTCATAACGCAAAAAGGCGTTATAACGCGAATAAAGGCATTATAACGGCTTTTGGAAAGGCATAACCCATTTTTTCTACGGAAGCGTGTAGGGGCCTACCCTTTTTTGTTATAACTTATGCATTGATATACTTTTTATCGTCTTACCAACATATAAACCAGAATGTCCTTTTATTCATACAAATATTTCGTATTTTATTGTAGTTGGAGAAAGAAATTTTGACTAGAACAATAAAAATTCATACATAATACATGTAGTTATATAGGTATAAATATGTTTCATGTTTTGGATATATATTGAAAATATCGTTGTCGAATTAACTTCGCGGGCGCGGGAGTTCTTATGATACGCCATCTTACCGTGAATCTAGTTCTAGCCAGCAGACTAACATTGACACATACTGTGGAATCATTGGAATTCGTGTTATTTCAATTTTCATAAATTTCATAGATCCCCTCACCCCCGTAATTAAAATCCAAAAGGAATTATGAGATAAATTATTAATTTATCAATCATACAAGTGATTTAAGAAAATGTTCTGCTGAAAAAAGATTAATAATTCACGAAAAATGACCCTACAAAATTGGATCCACAATTAATGAACCAAATGTTAAAAAAAAGATATAATTATATATAGCTTTTAATTACCAAGCTTTCAGAATCTGCATTTGTAATCGGGGCGTCAGATATGAGTATCATGCCCCAAAATCATGATCATGATTCAATAATTACATTCTAAGTGAGGGTGGGTTTTTATCCAATTAAATTGCTTCAAGTTCGAGCAATATGAGTTTGGAAACAGATGGATGAAATGAGCCCCATCAATGGGAAACCATGTTCAGGAGGCTGAAAAGTCAACAAATACCTTAAAATTTTTGGACATGATTTCTTTAGCCATACACTATTATTTAGTAAAGAAAAATTCATAATATTTTACATATAGAATTTGAATATTTTCCTATATCTTTACACAAAGCTCTTCTTTTAAAGGATTTATAGAGTCTAAAAATGGCAACGACCATCTAACCCACCTTAATAAGTTGAAACACAAAAGTGTACGCCCCTTTACGCCCCCGTATTTCTCTGCGTTATAGTGTTTTCTTTAGACACCTTTTAAAAAGGCGTTTTTATGCCTTTGTTCGCGTTATAACGCCTTTTTTGCGTTATTACGCCCTTTTCAAAGGCGTTATTACGCCTTTTTTTTTGCGTTATTACGCTAGCTATTTTATTTTTCAGTTACATAAATGATACTAATAGGCTTTCGTACAATAATTCTTTTCTTGTGTTGGAAGACTTCTATTCTTTGACTTTGCCGAAGCCAACTCATTACATCGCCCAGTCTGTATACAACAAACTATAGGATTTTTATGTTTTTATGTCCAAAAAAGGGATCGAAAGAACTCTGTCTGTCGCTTGTTTTGAATATTTTAAACACCTGAATGAATGTTTCAAATCAAAACATATTTTTCTTTATGCTAATTAAGGAGGCTGGGTGGTGAACAAATTAACCATCAGATTTGCCTTAAACTTTTAAATATGATG
>WFKH01011801.1:29415148-29462883 GCA_016163765.1 Magallana hongkongensis
ACATTAATGTTGGATTTTTTAAACTAATGTGAACTAATGATAAGATACTTGGGTTTCAGAATATGTTTTTAAAATATGATTTGCCTATCAAATTACATTTTTATTAGCTTTCTTAAGCGCTCATTCTATAAATAGATTTGTGTGAAAAAATCACTAAAATCGGATTTTCTCTCTTATTAAATGATCAATATTCAGTTTTTCTGTCAATTTATATCTTTATAAAAGGTCTTCATAATATGTAAAAATCAGAAATATCTTAATATTGAAAGCATTAAAAAATAATTAAAATACCTTTAAAATTTAAGAAAATGAGAGGAAATGCGGGCTAAGCAATTATTGCTATATCAATTTTAGTTTAAATATTTATTCAAATTTAGTAGTAAGCCGATAGACATTATGATATTCTATCATTTCATTGAAGAAAAGAATAGAAACTTTATAAGTTGAGAAAAAAGGTAGTGACCTTGACCTGACCTTGATGCGAAAACAAGATAGTCAAAGTTGATTAAACTGATAGAATCATTTGGTTATATGATCTGTTTGACTGTGTCAAAATTTCATGAATTTCTTAATATAAGAAGTATGTCTGATAACAAGAAGACTCCTTCCTTAAATTTTCTAATATGATTTATTATAGATTAAAAACTATAATTTAGTTTAAAAAAAAATAGGTCCATATACATGTATTTTAGCTTTTTTTAGTATAATATACCAAATAATGAATACAGAGGTCTTCTTATCAAGGAAATCAAAATAGTCTTAAAATGGGTACGACAATCTAGACCTCTTAACAAATTGGTAGTATTCACAGGAACGCTTGATTTAAGCAATAAGGAATTATTCTTTGGATGTTTAAATACGGTCGGGGGTGATCAAATCCAATAAAGCCCGAAGCTTTATGATAGATTTGATCACTTCCGATCTGATTTGATCATCTCATAAAAATCAAAGAATGATTCCTTAATACTTATATTTAAATAATTTTCAGCTATTGTATGATTAAATATTTTAAAATAGTCATTGATGTAATGTATTGGACTATACATGTAAATAACAAAATCGATTCGTAGTGTTATCACAGACAAAGACACTGGCATGAAATAAAATGAGAAAACATAAACTTTGTTTATTGACAATGGTGTATTTTATCTAGTATTCATTGTTTTTTCTTTGATGGTTCATACGGGATAAGTTTATGTATATTTTTTCTGTTAAATATACGTAACCCCTGTCAAATTTGTCAGTAATGATTACAACATCCATAGCACGTTTGACTGTATATATTAATAAATTGCTCTTTGAATATCATGATAGAATTCATGCAAATTGGATAAATTTCACTTCTAAAATACTGTATCTTTAATTAGAAAGTGACCTAGATGGAACAGCCAATCCATATTAGTCAGTGCTCTCAATGTGGTGTTGCTAAAGCAATATCGACCAGTTACGAAAAAAGTCCACGAAGGAATAAACTAAAAAAAATATGAAACGAAACTCGATTCAATAACATCAGAAATATTGTTATCATTATTAAACCATAAACAAAAATAAACAAATCAATCAATAAATAACAGTGGCGGTTGGTTGATCATTCGGTTTATTATTCATTATTTGATTACTGTTAGGAATTGTTTTGTTCAAAGTACATTTAATGCTAATCGGTTTTCCCAAGAGATGGAGGTTAAAAAAAATACTTAGTGGGTGTAAATTTAATATAGTACAATATTTTGAGCTCTTGTATTGCTCGCTTGTTATGAAAGTGGGCGCATTAGGTGTGGATTTGGCAGGAATTGGGCGCACAAGAAGAGTGAAAACGTTATCGATGATTTGGGTACATTTTTCAATTCATTTTCTTTATTTCATTCCAATTGGACTTGGAAATAGGTTTACATTTCTTAAAATAAAGTTAGTTTTATAACAATACACAGCAACACGCTGCATTTGATCGAAAACCTTCTCATTTACAACGAGTTATTTCTGGGTCTCTTCTCCACGAGTTTTAAATGTTCAATAAGTCTAACTGTCACCGTAGAATACATTTTTTTTAAGAATTGAGATAAGATCCATAAAAAAATACCTTTTCTATATCTTTTATGGTAGAAAAATGTACTAAATCCAACAATACGAGACATACATTTATAGACACTGGAACTATTTTAAACGCTTTATTTAACGTGTCTCTTGGACTAGGTAGTGTTTTAAAATCGAATCCTTTTCGGGATTTTTCTTCTGATTATTCTTTGGGGGTTTTTAACATTGGTTTTTAGAAAAGAAATATTTGTTGGCATTTTCAGTTACAACATTCAAAATAAAATGCTGAATATAATTCAATTACGTAACAAATATTTTTCCGCGTTTTCTAAGCGTACAGGCAGATGTAGTGTGTGATAATTCTGAAGAGGAAAAGCAGTGATTGGTGCATTAATTAAACATATATAAAAATTCATTGTTATGATATATTTTGTGAAACTATTAATTGCTAGTAAGTTGTCGTTATTGCTTTCTTCTGCATGTTTGTGATATTTTTGTTTTATCGTTATTTTGTTATACAAATTATAGCAAAAATCAATGCTTAAAATATAAAGTATTTATAACCTATTGTAGATCTTGGGGACTCTTTTAATCATCGTCGCAAATCACGACCAATACCGGGTATGTACGATCCTCTTCCATCTAGCCGTGGTTACATGAGACGACAATATCTCGTAATTCATTAAGGTATTGACCAATGCAAGTAAAGCGTACTTTGATCATCCAATCGCAGTTTACATAACATGTTGTTTACTGCTGATGCAGTAACGGCGCACCGCGCGCGTGTAGACAGGTTGAACAGATGACGAGTGAATAGTTCAAGCAGCCACGGGTAGGAGTGCGCTCTGCGGACTCCGGACCGTCGCTTGGGATGATGATCGTCATTACAAATTCTTAAGATAGAGGCATTTACTACCAGTTTCAAGAATGTATGATCATTTGCAAGTATGAAAGTTATCAATTTTTGTTTAAGCCTGTAACACCATTGCTAATCGAGGTACAGTCAATTGTTTCGTGTCGATGATTCCAGAAAACTTGCTATCTTGTCTGCCCACATTCTTTTGTTACCAACGTTACGAGCCAGAGAAAAGCATGTCGAAAAAGAAAACCACGAGCCATTATAAACCAAACATTCCATAACTTAAGCTTTTTCGTCAACAGTTCAATATTTTCTCACCAACAGCTATGTACTGTGATATTTTTCTGAATTTCACGGAGATTACAACAGATGTATGCTGAACTTTGTGAATATTTGTCAGATTATTTTGTTTTTCCAAAGTTCTCCTGAACGTAAAGTGAGCAGGCGCGTGTTGTCACAAGTATCCTACTTACTAATACGGTAATTATTTTAAAAGAGTGTACTAATTTACAGACATTGTTAAATACATGTAGGACGTCGAACATAAGGACAGTTAAGTGATAATCGTGAACTATTACAATGTCTGAAAACTCCCTCAGCAGGAGATGCTGATTTTAGAGAAAAAAAGCATCAGATTAGGGTCATTGAGTATGCATTGTTCTCCTCGTGAACAAAAACTAAGTTTATTTAATTCAAGAAGTATTTATTCAAGTAACGAGCTACAAAAATTTTTATCTATGCAAAGTTTTGTCCTGAAACTTTTAAAATACGAGTTCTTTTAGAGCGATTTTTTTTCTTGCTTTGCGTATAAATAGTTATAAATTGTAAAAAACGAAGTGGACACACCATCCTACCTGTATCGCTATCGATACATTATCTTAATCCATTGAATTTACGTTTACTGAATTTTTTTCTAACCTATTCCTTAAGAAATATGATTGTGTTCATATAGCTACTGACAAAACCGAATCACGATCTTCTATATATAGTTTTAATATACATTCATTTTTTTCGGCGTATGAATATTTGCTACTCCTTAAACTTAAAACATATGTAGGTAGCTAAATAGCTAAAAAATTTATATAAATTACCTCTTTTCCTACTTGTATATATATTTTGCTTACATTTGCGCTTAATTCTATATTTCTTTGATTATACTTTCGTTTATTAATTTTATGTAATTTGTATTGTATGTGACATGAAATCTCCGAAAGGGGGAAAGGGGGAATTAAAGATTAAATGACAAAACCGAATCACGATCTTCTATATATAGTTTTAATATACATTCATTTTTTTCGGCGTATGAATATTTGCTACTCCTTAAACTTAAAAAAAACCCCTGCCTTCAAACGCATAATATTCATTTAGTGCCAACATTTATTCAAATACCAATAAAAAATGTTGACATTGTTAAGCGGCGCCTTAATTCATATTTTGGAGTTGACTGTGCGTGGATTATGTCATGATTGTAAACTAGAACTGAGAACATGGACTGGACTACACGCGGACTGACGTTAGACTTCCAAATAGATCTAGCATATTCTCCCATATATAAAAGAATTAGCTGTTCCTTCTTTGTAACGTACCTGCAGAAAGCAAATTACATAACACACTGAAGAGGATAATGTACTTTTTCTGCAATGCTATTTTTTCTTCATTTGTTTGAACCACGAAAGAAAGCATTTCATTGTTTAATAATATATCCATTTTAATTTAACTATGAATACTGATATTTTATAACATGAATTAGTATTCTAACAGTTTACTAAATATTATGATAGTCGTCACAGTTTGTTGTCCTTGAAATGGTTGCACTTTCTACTTCCTCCCTTATAACAAGGAGTGTCTATTTTCTTGACTTCATTAATCAATATAAATTGCTAATTTAATTTACTTTGGGGGTCAATTAATATTACACCGACAAATGTCCTTCTTTTGTTGCAGACTGTTTGAGTAAATGTTATCAAAACTTGTTTTGAAATACTGAAACTTTTTTTTGTGTGTGTGATTCGTCAACTTGATAGAAATCTCAAGTTCTACAGCATTTATAATCTCAAAGAAACGATAATATTGTACGGAAACCATAAAAATATTGCTAATGTGAAATTTAATCGAGAGAAAAAACAAGACACAGAAAATACTTAGACCGAAGCAAATGACTTTGACGGTTGGTTTATCGGAAATGGGACGCTATTCTTTTGCAATTTATTTCCACTGTCACGTCGCAGAAGACAGGCATGCGTCACGTGATCAAAACCTCCGCCAGTTCTTTTCTGTCCGACGTCGTTCTCTCTGCTCGGTCTTTCTCTTGTTACAAGTTTTCGGAAATTTCATTGTTTTTAAATTGAGTATGATATCGAAGAAGAAAGATCATTTATAATATCTGTGTTGTAATCAGTTTGACATTTGTGATTAAACTATTCCTTAATTACAGTGCTGCATCGATCGCCATCCACTTCACTTCCGGTTTTCAGCCAAGCGAACGCAGCCGTATTTTCGCAGTTCGTGATCACAGTGAAGATAAAATGCTATTGTTTTATAGTGTAAGTTGTAGCTCCAAGAGAGATTAGAAGCCAGTACAACTCTTTGGGCTGCCACTACATCATTTCTGACACCTTAATTGTCGCTTTGTTTTGTACCTTAGCGGTTTCTACCCGATGATCTCGGGCCAAAGCTTTACAAAAATTGAATTTTAAACGATTATCACAACTTCTCTGGCATTTATCTGTTTCATGTTTGTTGTTAACCTGTGTAATTAGACGCGTGGTGCCTGCAAACATATTCTTAATCGCAGCTAAATTACTGCTTAATTATATTATATTGATATTCTCGTAAACCACATTCCCCTTATAGTGAGTACTGCCTGCACTTTTTGTCAGCTGACTTTACATTGACGCTGTTTAATGCTTAAATACACTTATACGGCAACAGTCCATAAGAATTTATCCCTAACCGAATGCCTTTGGTCGCACGCAGGAATTTAAAGAAATGTCAAAAAGTTTCTGAGGGATTATCTTGCAGAAATGTAAAGCTGTTAAGATGATAATTGACTGTGGTAGTGGTAATATACGAAAGCAAATTTGAATAAAAAAAAACTTGCATTTATATACAACTTTGAAACAAAAAAGTAAACACATATAAATAAAATTGAATTTAAAAAATATTATATATACATGTAATACGGACTCGGTGTGGATAAAAAATGTTTTTAAAAGACAATACAAGACTGAACAAAAAACCCACAAAACTTGTAATATTTAATTGGGTTTTTTCAGTTATAAAGTGCAATTATCGGATATGACAACTTAATAATCCAATTCGATGCATCATAATTATTTGATAGAAAAATCTTATACAAGAACATCTGCACCAACAGCTACCGGTATGTCATCTACTAACTGGTGATAATGTTTTGTAATTAATAAAAACAATATAAATGTTAAATTTTTAAATTATGAATTTACAGTAAACAAGATATGTTAACAGGTGCATTTAAACTCGCTCAAATTATATAAATACCCAAAAGATAGTGCAGTTTAATTAGTAACTGTATGTAATTGAAAATCACAAGTGATAGTTGCTGCTTTACTTTCTCTACCCTTCCTTGCAAAGACTGGTGCACAGAATATCCTGCATTTAATTCTCCCTTTTCACATTTGACAATTTAAGATTTGATGGTTATATGAAATTGACCGCATTTTTTTTATTGTAAGAGTGGAGAAAGACTACCAACATATTACCATAAACACACAGACATACCAGTGTCGTCGCTTAAAGAGGCTGGGTGTTCAACAAATTACCCATCAGATCTACCTTAAATTAAAAGAAAAAATGTTTAGCTATAAACCATTATTTAGTAAAGAAAAATTCATTGTTTGCCATATATTTATACAGAGCCTGTTCTCCTTATTTTTAAAGATTTATAAAAGCTAAAAATGGCCACGAACATCCAGCTCTCGTAAAAAAATAATGATTAAAAGTTATCTTAAAAATCTAAATGGAAAAAAAAGAAAAAATATTACTAGATTCCAATATCATTTTATATTTTAACCAGTTTTCAATCTTTCTTTTGTTGCCTGTATACATAGTTTTTGTCGAAATAAAAAAAAATGTTATCAGTTTGGTGAATGAGCAGAATTGCGTAATTATAAAAAAAAAATAGATTTATTTACTTTATGTTATTCAGAAATAATTAAAGAAAGTCCTTCACTTGGAAATTTTAAAAGAGTGAACTATATGGGGCATAATTCTAAGAGATATTAATTATGATCTTAATGACCCATACTTGAAATGAGATCTCTCTACAAACACCATATTCGACTGTTCATTTGCATTGGTTTGTCATCATGTTACACCGACTTGATCCTTCGGAAATAATGGCCATTGTGCAAAATCAACGGTAAAAAGCTTTTTGTGTAAGTAGCTTGTATAGTTAGCGGTTGGAATGATAAATAACTCTAAATTGAGGCCACGTGGATGGTAATATGAAGCATCAGATTGGCAAGACTGACATTTTCCACGACATGTCATGCGGGTGAGTTCCGATTTTTCCGACCGCCGTTTGGAACCCATCTAATTAAATGATAACCCTTGTATCTCAATCCGACGCGCGGGATGTTGGTTGGTATAACGATTAATATACGGGTAGCGAACATTCAACAAATCTTATGCGCACGGTCATTTTGGTTTCAACATGTAGCACTCAAGAGCCACTTTATCTGTTATTAAGATACAAGTGATAGGTGCTTGAATTTACAATGTCGATGCCAGTCCGCCGTTCAACTGTGCAATGGAGCAATAGAAAACGTGAACTTAATTAGACGAACTAAATTGTCAGAGATTTTATTTTACAACAATTACAGAAGATTGATAACTGGGGACAATTCTGGGGATTTTCATCAGAGATATTGCGAACATGCTGAGCCGGTTATCAGAACATCAATGTAAAAACAGGAACCCATGACGGTCCGCGGAGGAAAAGAATGAGACACTACGGGAGATACATAATTACGACGGCCAATTAAAACATGCAGTAAAAAAGACTATTTACTGATATAACGAGAAAAAGACGTTGTCGTAAAATAAAATTTAATGTCTTTTGCCGTAGAGTGCACTGTTTCCCTTTGCATCAAACAATTTAATTTAGGTTTCTATTTAAGATCACTTTACAAAAAAGACATCATTTTTTTGCAATATGCTGAGTAAGACATCAAATATATTCATTGATGATCAAATATATCTAACAGGGTGACTCTCGGACGACAAGTGATTTTATTTGGCAACAACATTTACAGATATTAATGCATATGAATATTCTATGAGGGATCCTGATTCCACTTTTGGCATTCTAATCAGCAATGACCAAAGACACGCACGCAGTTACCTGTCTTTTAAGCAATGGTCAGAAGATAACAATCTGTACCGACCGGAATGAGAGAACAGAGTCGGTTTCTGGGCCCTAATTATATACTACGCCCAGAACACAACGACGGAGTCTGCAAGGGGCGGGGGAGTGTAATCACTGAACCGGAGAAGGGGCCGCTGCGAACCACAATGTCCCGGGACCGAAACATCTGCCCTCGACCCTGCACGCTTCAGTACAAATGAACAACTCTGGCTGGCCGAGTTAACGAGCGGATGACACTCGGCTAATGACCAATTCAGAATTATAAATGTCAAATGTAACTCGACACTTAATGTTCGAAATATTAATCCATTTTACCCAAAGGTCCTCATAATTACAGATCCAATGTTTATGGGGTGCGTTCGAATGAGCAAAAACTGGAGTTTGTTAAGTTTATAGTAAATTTATACACATGTATTGCAGTATTTGTAAGTAGTGAACTTTTGTCGAATGTATTTTTCCTTTGTTCACAGATAGTTACATTTATTTGTCAAGGTGTGATGATATACAAATTGAATCATCAGAGTGACATAGAAACATACGTGTTATGTAAGTCATAAACAATTGAAGGACATACAAAATTGATATACAATTAATTTTGAAATAAGCTATCATATTTGTGCCATTAATTATCGTGATTTTTTAAAATTTCAACGGGTGGCTGTGCACGTAGAAAAAATGTGTCAATTCAATTGACAAACTGCCAAATTCTTATATTCAGCGTATATGTGCAGACAATCTGTCCTATTTAAAAATAGCAATGCGCAAGTTTATCATAATTTGTATATTCATGTTTATAAAGTGACATATAGGTCCGATGGGCCGGGTGTTTTTTCCTTACGTTATTATATAATATACATGTCTCTGTAATTGTCTATGAAACACATGTCACTATAATAAATCATTTACTTACTTAATTACTTTTATTACATTATTGTTTTCTGATTTTTATACTTAAAAAAACAACTTATCAGTAATTTTACATTCGAAAAAACAGGAAGTTATACAGAATAGAACGTAATTTCAAATCATTATTTGATACTTAATATTGTGAATTGATATTTAAACAATTTAAAAAATAGATTGCATAATTTGTTAAAGTACCTATGTTTGGACACAGATAAGAAGAACATTTTCCATGTTTTTTTTTTTGTCAAGGGATTATGAGTCTCGTTTAGAGTTGTACTTATAAGAAACCAAGAGAGCTTGAAGTAAAGGTACATTCCAGAGGTACATCCGAACCTCACCTTATGCAGTACACCATCGCTAACCGCTTACGGTTGATCTATTCTCGGTAAAGTTTGAATTCCTTTGATAGTAAAAATGTGACAGAATGTGTACGCGAGTGAGAAAATTGCGTTGGTTAATTGCGGTTATTAGTGGGACCACGAGCTAAGGGTCTCACTTCTCCGTACTCTATCGGCCGATCTATCAAACCCCTCACCCATTGTTCTAGGGTGACTCCCGAAACCAGAACCACCCTCCCGTCCACAAAGAGGGTAGTCATCTTGTCGGCCGCGTCTCCCCAGCCAAAGTCTTAATAAATATTTAGTAACTCAATCCCGGCATTTGTTTTCGCTTTCTGTCGATATTCCTTTTTTGCGGAAAGGGGTCATTCGGTACAATTATGTTTTACCCGTCTCAATACCGCATGCCTTAGACGCATTCTATTGCGAAA
This sequence comes from Magallana hongkongensis, assembly GCA_016163765.1. Taxonomy (NCBI): domain Eukaryota; kingdom Metazoa; phylum Mollusca; class Bivalvia; order Ostreida; family Ostreidae; genus Magallana; species Magallana hongkongensis. Next base: position 29,425,121 of record WFKH01011801.1, read on the forward strand.
CATTGGATGCATACAAGAACCGTTTCTTACTATACTTTCCTTTATTAAAGAAACTTACAAAAAATTTAGCTCTATAGTTTGCGAACGAAATTCGACACATCTATAATATATATGTTAATACTTGCATTAAATATCAAATGCTGTTAGAAAGTGTAGTGAGGTCAAGCATTCTTTAAAGGAAAGGCTTGATAATGACTGAATATAAAACTGACACACCATGCCCTATATATCGTAAAAAATGACTAAAACAAATTTTTGATGCAGGAAAATCTGCAATACCCCAGTGGTATTCCCATGCAAATCATGTGATAATATACATGTACATATCAAATAATTTTTACACGCCTCGTTGCGCCATACATGACACTAATTTTAAAAAAAAGAGAATATTATATAAACATCGAATTATTCATTGTATAAATTTGATAAAAAAATTATTCAAATTACAATGGTTATATGGATCACTCTGTTCGTTTTGTGAATACTTAAAATCTTTAAAATGAATCTTGAATCCAGGTAAGTGAAAACAAGACTAATTAAGGTTAACATGTTATATAAGACGATATGAATCTCCTAAAACAAATAGAGAATATAAATGTCAAAATGTCGAAAATCGTAGTATATTAAAACATTGAAAGTTCAAAATCAACGTAGCAATTTGTTACAAACAATTAAATATTAGATCCTACAAGGCAAAGTTCATTTTAAAATGCCAGGAATTTCCATGTTCTTAAAGACCGAGAAGGTGGTTCTAAAAAAAAAAGTATGTCAATAATAAAATTTCATTACATTTTTAAGCATAGTTCATCAAGTTTAGATTGGAGGGTTCAAACAATTAAAAATTAGATTCTACAAAGCAAAGTTCATTTTAAAATGCCAGGAATTTCCATGTCCTTAAAGACCGAGATGGTTGTTTTAGAAAAAAGTATGTCAATAATAAAATTTCATTACATTTTTAAGCATAGTTCATCAAGTTTAGATTGGAGGGTTGTGGACTTAAGATTATCTGTATTTGAGGAAGATGGTTATTCTGTAAAAGAATGATAAACCAGCCTCTGCTAAATGCTATGATCAACATTTTGAAATCTACTTTCAGGACAAGGATACTTTTTTTTTAATTAGAAGATTGGTGAATAAGGCATGTAAAATGCGAAAATGAAAAATTATTTTTCGATTTCTGCATAACGTTTTCCATCATGTTTCATGATATTAAAACAAACAACCCTACATCATGATGACTTAATTGTCGGGTTTAGCTTTGTTTTCAAGATCCCTCTCCTATAAACCTTGTAAATATTTTTCCATATGAAATGTAATCTGCTGAGTGATTCAGTGGCATTTTCCTAGACTCCTTCACAGTACCAATGAACGGCTCTTCGCCATGTTTTTTTTACCGGTATTAGTCTTGAACGCGACCTTTATCAAAGTGCGTTACAAACAACTAAAGCGAGAGAAGGTCCGCAAGACACCGTGTATCTAACAACATGTGGCGAATTCTCTTACGGTCAAGCAAAATCATGCATACATGTATATGTATAATCTACCATAAAAAAGTCTTTACCAAACCTTAGTGTCAGCGAAATTGCAATAAGCAAGAGATGCTACAAAATTTAATTTTTACACAATTATAATCTTGAAATTGATAGTTCGATTAAGAACTAATAAAAAAAAAACAGTGTGATGATAAAAGATAGAAAAAATTCTTGATTTTGTGGCATACAGTACGAAGTATTTGATATCAAGAACCGAAATCCTAAGATTTTGAATTCAAATTCGTAAATACATCGGATCGACCTCAAATGTTAGAATAAACAGAATTAAACAGAAAGAACTCTCGTCTTCCTTACTTTGTAACAATCCCTCTGTAACAAAAATCTGAGAGTGATATAACTACACTGCACATGCAAGCCATGCGAAGTTTTTTTTCCTTATTAATTTCTTTTAAATAGCTTTGTCATGAAACCCTAGCATGTCGTAAATCTAAACCTACTGTAATCATATTGATCCAGTTGGAAGATTGATGGAATATCAAAAAGAAAACATTGGCTTTTTTATGTGGTTGTTATGCAGAGCTTCGTGTCTTCCTACCATTTCGCCCCAAACGCCGGAAGTCACGACACGCTGCGCCGACGTCAGACTAAAACGTTCTCGGAAAATTGGCGCGAGGCCTGTTTCCGCCTTTAATTGATTTTGTGATTATTTCATTAATTGGCGTAATTGAAATCTTTGAATGTGAAATAAATTGTTCAAGAGAAATGTAAATCTAGACCCACCCCTTGATTTATCCCGAAAATTCTGCGCTCGTGGACAGTGATGGAGGGAGGAAAAACGCCCCCGGCTACGAAATCCATTTTAAAATCGACTGCAAAGAAAAATGAAAGGTTCTCTGTGTGTTCCGAAACAAGTATTAGAAAACTATTTTGGACAATTAAGAGAATTATTAAACTCGTCTTTTTATTTTTGGGAGGGATACTTTGCCCTTGTAATAAAAAGATTGAGAAAAGCAATCGTTAAAATATATACGTGAGGAAAAATCTAGCGAATTAAAAGTTTGATGTTGCTTTAATTTTGTGAAAAAAGCTGACCAAAGTACCTGTAACGCTTTCTTCTAAAAGGGTTTTCTTGAACCAAGAACAGATCATGTTTTTTTTTAATTTTGCCAATACTGTTCAATACATCTTATCTCTTTTGGTCGTGATGACATCGTTATTTCGATATGGAATGTCGTGCTATATATGATTTAGGAAAAAAAAATCCCATCGAACGTCAAGAAAGTGTATTGTGTAAAGTATCAAACTTTTTCGTATACTCCTACGGACCATTGAAATTTTGAATTGAAATTACATTTGTAAACTTTGAATTAACAATGGACCGATAATTACCAAAGTCAAAGGAATGCAACGGAATCATCGGTGGCAAAGGTTAGGACTTTAATTGCAAGGGCGATCATCTTTCTAACGTATCCCATTTCTCCAATGTCGTCTTGTACAGTTTCTTATCAGCTTGATCTTTTTATTTATTCATTGCATTATCTACTTCTTATTGTATTCAATCTGTTTCATATTCTTTATAAACATCATTCACTCGTGGTAATTACAGCACACAAAAACCCACCGGATCTCCAAAAAAGTTCTTCAAAAAATGTATTGAAAATTATGATTTCTCATTGTTGATCGACAAAAGTCAAATCATTTGAAAGTAATTCAATATGAAAATACCTTTCTTGCGTTTCATAAATGAATTAAAAGAACAAATACGATTTCAGATGTCCAAATAATTGATTTCTGATGATTGCATTCAAAGGGGCACGGGAAATGACTTAGCACTAACATGCTATGCTAGTCCCTATCTATCTTACCGACAACTTAATTGATATGATTGAGTTCTTCTTTGACATTCAGCAGATCTGGTTTTGTCAAAGTTAAATAAGACCCATATCTTTGAACATGACATAAGATGGGCAATCAAGTTTACATGTATTGAGAATTCAAAAAAAGATCGCACTAAAAAGAGATTCGTCTTTTACAGCAAATTTCATTTCTGATAATGTTTTTTTTTTTTTTTTTTTACAAACATTGAAATAATATAAACTCATTAGTTGAATGTTTTGCGAGAAAAGTTATCGATCAATAAGAGAATTATTATTACAAAATTTAAAAAAGTTTTAAAATAATTTTAAGTATTTCTTGACTTTCAAAATAATAATGAAGAAACTTAAGAAAGACACTTTAGAAAACTCCTTTATGCGGGCCTCCCTTTGATCGGAAACAATATTGAAAAAAAAAGTTTTCTCTCTAGTTCTCATACAGCCTTCATACAAATTACAGGTTAGAGGGATATACATAGTCAACTGCTGTCAGAAGCCAGAAATCTCAAGATGTTTATTACACCACTAAAAATTGTCGGATTTCAAGCCCTTTTTGTTTCCATCTTGGAACAGAAGTTGACTTTCGGCCATTCTCACGCCTTCCCAATGGTTAAAGGATCAGTTACACGCAATTCTTTTCCTTTCCATCGGAGTACATAGAGAAGAGGGGATCCCGTTTAGGTTTGATAAGGCATTCATATAAAATGTTCTCGCAAACAACGGGCAATGTGTTGTCATCTGCGACAGAGACCTGAAATGGAAAATAAAATCCAAAACAACATATTATCATGATTTTATTTTAGAATAAATGAAATTCACAATGGAAAAAATAAGTAAACAACAAAATATTATTATGATTTTACTGGAAACAAAGTCAAGGGTTGAATGAAAGAAAATGACCAAATGTTATTATGATTTGACAGTTGAGGACGTCCAAGATTAAATCATGCAATGATTAAATCTTACAATGATTTTGACTTTTAAAAACTGTAAATGAACTATACAAGAATTTCACATGCAAATTAAAAGTGTAAATGAACTGTTCACGTTTACCGGCAAATGACAGAAAACGTGGATTTGTTATAAGAAGTGCATTAGCTTGGAACGTGATAGCAACCATTTTATTCTTAAAATCTCTCATTAAAATAATAATTTATAGTCATTTACATACTATAGCAATCGACTCGTAAAAACATGAAGTTCGTACAATAAAGAGAGAGTCTCAGAACTGCTTTTGATTACAACATTAAAATAAGAAAAAGTTATTACTTGAGGGACAATAATGATCATAATCATGTAGGTATATTTTAAATTAATGAACTTATAATCGATTATAATATTTGTGGTAAAAGATTTTTAAAATAATTTGATACTGAAGAAATATACACCGGGTCTTCCATAATCATAATAGATAAAGAATATTAAAAAGCAAATGCAGATTGAGCTACTTTTGTCATGAAAACAACATGTCGTTATGAATTCATAGTAAATAAAGTTTACATGCAACAATCAACAACATGTTATCATAATAATTTTTATAACAAATAAAGATCTTATTTAATTAAAAGAGAGAAGCAACAAAATGACACGATTCTTGTAACAACACATACTGTATAGAAGTAAATATACTTTATATGGAATTTAAAAACAGACATTGTAGCATTCAAATAAAACATGGATAAACCAGTGACACAAGTAGAATAGAAATTATAATAAAAATATAGAATTAACATCACTAATCTTCATTTATAGAACCATCTTCAACACCCTACCTATAAAGACCCCCCCCCCCTTTCAAAAAAGACTCCCACCCCACCCCACCCAACCCCAAAATAACCCCAGCAAAACAAAAAAAATATGAGATATTATATACGTTTTATATGTTTACACTGCCTTTTAATCACGTGTTCTGAGGAAATGGGTAAAATCCATTGATAATATTTTTGAAGTCTTATTACTATTAATAATAATAATACTTCACCACATATGCATTGGTTTTACGATTCATGATATTATTTCAACATATCTAATCCGTTTTAGAAATGAACTTAATCATGCTAAATATTTTCATCTAGTACAATTACTGTTGCAATCGCGGCATCTAAATTAACAAAAAATGAGCGCTTTGTCCGCTGGAGGAAATGTTTGCCAGTTAATTGCCATTTAGAGTCATTTAACTATAATCACATATCATTCCCTTCTCTCTCTCTCTCTCTCTCTCTGTTTTTTTTTATTCATTCAACTACCAGAAAATATTTACTGAGGGAAAAACCATAGTGGATTCTTTTAATACAAAATGTTGTATATATATAATATAAAAAATATTCTATTGTATAAAAATACATGTATATTACATACAAAAAATGATTAAATGAAGATAACAAAAATAGTCCAATAAATATCAGTTAATTATTAGCAACTTTAAAAAATACGATAATATAAGTATAGTTAAAAACAAGGAAACGATGATTTGACACAATAACCAGTTCTGAGGCAAGCAGGTATACACATAAGGTAATATTTTGGAACTAACAATGCTGTATTTTTTGTACTGCGAACAAAATATTAAATTAATTAGTAAATAAAAAAACACCTCAGCTTTTATACATGTACTTACGTGTGTATGTATGGTTCATTATTTGACCCCATAGACCAATATCTTTAAAGGGTTTTAGAACGCTTTATTTAAAAAAAAAAGTCTTTGCATATTAGATTTAATTTTCATAAAATAGTCTTATGTATTTGCATTTACTCGCAGTATATGTTTTTTTTTTTGCAATCAAATCAATACCGGTATGAGCAAAACATGCTCATATTTTTCTTATTTGGAAACCACATAAAATGCAACTTTGAACAACCAAAGTTATTATAAATATAATGTTATTGATTAATCTTGGATAGATACTTTGATTAAACTTGTTCAAGCTTTAACTATCATTCAGTGAATTTCTTAACATACAAATAATATGAATCCAGACTGTTGGTTGAGCACATTTTTGACAATGTCTATCTTATAACATTGGCATTTGTAACAATTGATTGTATTGATTTTTTTAAAATTATAATTACGTAGCATGTTTTTCATTTAAATTAACAATGATAGGAAACTGTATCTGGACAGAAACAAGTATCTTAAATCAAGTAAAAATATCCTAAACGTAATGAAAATGTAAGATATCTTACAAGGAATATTAATTAGTTTAGTTTAAAAAGTATTTTATTCATAATTTATACATAAGTATATTTGCTTCTGTTTGAAATCCAAACAGTAAACAATTTTCTTCAAAATAATAAACTGTTCAATAACTGATTATGGTCTTCGACATGAGATGAATGAATAAAAGCTGAAATGTCAATCATATCATACTGAAAATAAATTATTTGTTTGATAAAGTACTGAAAGAAAAATATATTTTGATTGAAGAACTTTTAGAAAGGCTGGGGTTCACTCTGTATTAATGATATCCATTTCTTTTTTATAATTATGAAATTAAAAACATACAATCAAAAATTGCAGAGGTGCAAATTTTTAAATTATGTACTTCTAATGCTGATTATGGAGCGGTAAGCTAACAAATGTTCTATTTTACATCCATGTCTAATTCCTTGTACAAATAACAGTTGATGAAAGAATACCCTTTTGCAGACGACCAACAAGGTTAGATTTATTGAAATCCAATGATTTCTTTATATTTATATGGGAAACCTTTAATTTCAATTTCTGTCAACATGCGTATATTTTGTAAACAAACGCTCATAAGACAAACACATGTCGATAAAATGTTTAAAATTCAGTGTTTCATTTTAAATGCAATATACTTATAAGCTAATAAAAACTGTACAGTGAAAATAAAAACAACGTGCAATTATTTAAATTCTTAGGTTCCTATTTCCCTAGATGGTTATTTTTTAGTTCTTTGGGATGTTATTTCTAGAATTTGCTTCAATGTTTAATGAACAAATATAGTGTTAATCCGTGTGTAAGCGGTACCAATAGAATTCCCGAGATATTGAGCCCCCACACGAATGATTCAACAGTGCTACAAAATTTGCTATCAAGTCTACATGGCATTCAGGATTGACAAAAGCCTTGCTATTGCCAAATACATTTTTCATCCAAAGAACTTGTTTGGCTGACCCAGTGTGTATAAAAAAGTATATATATATATATATATATATATATATATATATATATATATATATGAAGGTTTTAGTTTTTAATTAGTTATGTTAACGTTGTTTATTCCTCTGTTTGATGATGATATTGCATTTTTATACAAAGTGTTCTAATTACTTATTCATTAATGCAATAAAACAACTTTGTTCAAATATAAACGAGATTCGATATTTATAATTACAAATCTGAAATAAGCATCTGAAAAAAAATAATTGATATTGTTTGACTTGTTACTGTGAAAAATTCATCTGAGTGCTAGTAAGCTTTTAGGAATGGTATACTTATACCTGTTCTTGGTCTAACTAATTCACTTCATATGTTCGTATTAATGTCCAGGAATGTCACTTATGAAGAAATATACAGACAATACCAAATGCAACATTTCAAATCAGACAGAGACTTTGATTTCTTTAGGCTACTCGTATAAAATTGCAAGATAAATGTCTTGTCAACCTACAATTTTTTTGTCAGCTAATGGCCATACAGGGATGAAAAGTACCACACTCAAACAAGATTTCATAAAAATAAGGAGTTTTTTTGGTATCTTCATGTGAACACAATGCGGCAAAATGAAATTCTAAATCCATTTTCATGCAAGTAATAATGCCTGTTTTGTACCTACATATGTTACAGTAAAAAAATCGGATATTAATCATAATACGTTGAAACCTTATCTTCATGAATTGTTAGCGATGCGTAAGACAAAAGTGAAAAAATTGACAAAACGTGCGTATACACTTACATTCTTACATACATAGATGCATATGTGGGTGGTCTTCTATTCTCTTTCTTTTTAAAACTTCGGTTGAATATCTACCGCTTACTTAATCAATTTTTCCTTTACACTAGTTATATAATACGTGTATTACATATGAATACGTCATGCACTTTTAATGGTTCAATGCATCCTACTTTGTTCTATAAGTTTTTAGATAGCGTTTGATCGCCAGGTGAGTACAACTTTAATGATGCTGCTGATGCTGTGCGGTTAATTAGATAAACATTTTGAAATGGATTATGTTAAGTGCAATTCATGTTTAGATTTATTATGCTGGAATACATATAAAAAATCTTTGAATACGCAGTAAATACTCTACGTGTTTGGCTTTGTTAAACACAGACTTGCATAAATCCTCCCAAAAAGACGATTCTTTCAGTCAAAGCCAATAATGAAATGTCATTTATTAGCTTAAACACGAAACCAATATCAGTCCACAAGAAAGATGCTCTTTTCCGCTAGACTCACGCAAACAATCATTTCTTTTAATATTTTTCATTAATTTTGTCCAATATTCACTTTATAATAACAAGTTAGGTGGAAAATAGCAGTTCATTAGGGCCCTGTAATTGATACCCTCCCATCAAGGATCGCATCCAGAAAGACGACTGCGTCAGTGGTCGTTATATTAAGATAACATTATTCATGACAGTCACTAGGACAAGGGTCGCTTAGATCACACTGAGAAATAAAAAAAAAGGATTTTGAGGGAATACACGTGGCCGCTTATGACATATTTAAAACTAAATCCACTAACGACAAAACCAGGACCGAGAAATGAATGGACCATCGATACAATTATCATTAGAACACGTAATTCATTTTGACATGATGCAATTTTTGTGACTTTATATTCGTGTTATCTTTGTCTGGACGTCGGGGAGAGAGTGTGACCATAGAAACACGACGATTGCACAGTAAATCAACCCATCGTCATCAATTTCATATTTTCAGAATTATTTATAACCATAGCGTGTGTGGTTCTAAAGTGGGTTTTATACGGTCATTTATTCCTTATTTTTCTCTTTTTGTTTTGTTGTTCGTTTAACACGATGTAGGAATAATTCAAAATTTTGCAATGCAGACCGAAAACAGATGAAGAAATTTGATTCTACTGACTTTCATAAAGTGAACGCTTAATTTAAGGTAAAAAATTAAAAAAAAACACAAACAAACCCACATTTATATGTAATATATCGAATTATATCAAAAACACCATAACAAAAAGAAGCTGAATTTAAACATATTTTTATTAAATAAGTGAAATAAACGTAGGGAAACAAAGTTTAGCCTTTATACTAATACACCCTTTTGTTGGATTAGTAGGCTCATACATAATGAAATACATGTATTTAATCACAAATTATATAACACTAGTAAAAAATGACAAAATTTAGCAAACAGTCATAATTCAGAAATGTAATTTGATAGATTAAAAGAATGATTTAATTAACGGTTTCAGCCATTTGCCATGAAATAAACTATAAGTATATAAAATGAAATCTAAAAGTCAACTTTAAAATCATAATAAGTTTAAGGAAATTATCTTTAGTGGAAAAAACATTCACAATTTGGTTTTTTCTTCTATTTTTTTCTTTTTTCTCTCTCTCTCTCTCTCTTTTTTTTTTTTTAAATACAAATATTGACTTTCTATGATTAAAAGAGTGTCAAGCTCATATGCACCACCAATATTGTTTAATTTATTTATAAGTATATTTTTTAAATGGTAAAATGGACGCTTCATAACTTAATACAAACCACATTTTTGTACCCAACTGCTCATCTGAAAATTTAATTCAAAAGTGAGCGTTAAGGTTACTAGCTTGATATGCAACATGCAATATGAAAACTGTAATGTATAACACTGTGTCGGATAATTAGGCCAATGTCAAGGTATGATTTTTACACACGCTTTAGGCAAAGTTTCCGAAAATTCCATATATGCCAATTGAAAGACTATTCCCTTGAAAGTTTATATTACCACTTTTGTTTTTTGGGTGTCTCATCTGTTTACCTTTAAAAAAAATTTCCTTTGGGAATCATTTTAAAAAACTCGGGATTTTTTTTTTATGAAAGGAAATATCTCACTTGACAGATGAGATACATCAGTTACAAAAATGGTCATATACTCTTTAAAAAATGGTCAATCATACGACGTATTTTAATACTTGGAAAGTGCACCTAAGACGGGTTCTAAAATACCATCATAACTCTTGTCTGGCAAAATTATTCTGCACAGTGTTAGTGTTATATTTTCTAATACCTAAGTTGACAAATATACAGGAATTTGTATCTCCCGAAATGTTAAATACATATAAGTATACTTGTAAGAACTATTCATTGTATTTACTTGTAACAACTTTATGTATGTTGAAGTATAAAAAGAACACGTAACTCCCGAAATATTAAACAAATGCATATACTAGTAAGAACTACATATATTGTATATACTCGTAAATACTATATGTATGTTGTAATATAAGAAAAATTATAGTAACGAATATGTACATAGAATGGCTAGATTTCGTTCACAAACTTTCAAACACTAGTTGAATTTGTAAACAACATTAAAATAACACGATTATGTTATAATACAGATTGCAACAGACGCAGGTGATCGATATATCCCCTGATGCTAATACAGTAGCATTGAAAATATCTCCATATAGCGTTCATCATTAAAAACTTCTTAAATAGATAAGGATATAAGATGAAAAAATTGTCAGGAAATTTTCTTTATATAAACCTTAAGTGTTTGAATCCGAAAGAAAACACAAGGTTTTAGTGTTTTACGACGATCTGATTGCATGTAGATGTTTTAAGTATTATATGTTCTTATACTTCTGTAAGTACTTTTCGGAAAGCTGGAAATTACTGTTATATAACTCCCTAAAGAACCATGTGTCTAAAGAAGGAAAATGTCAAGGGCAAACTATAATAAGATAATATATGTAGACTTTATCTAACGATAAAAGGAAAATATTTTTTTTTATTCTCTAAATGTCTTTGAATGAAAAAAAGGTTAAAGTGGTTGTATGAATGCTTCTCACATCTAAAGAAAAACATTATTATGACTAACTTAAAAAATCTCACGTGGTTGTATCAAATTGATCAATTTCAGAGTAATCAGTTTATACGTAATTTGAAATTCATGGGTGCAATAAGCTGTTAACAGAAAAAATTATTTAAAAAAAGACTCCTCTTCATCATTGATATTATATTTTGAAAATTTTTCATCTTTTCTTCCGTATAAAGTAATTCCATCAATTTCTCTCTCTCTCTCTCTCTCTCTCTCTCTCTCTCTCTCTCTCTCTCCATTGAGAACAATAGACAGCTAATTGAAGAATTCATTTTCACTCTTCATCACTTTTGGGTATTTTGAGTGCGAGTGCGATTAGCTTAATCAACCATAAATTGACAGGCTGCGACCATATGTGCTTTTGATCCCAGAGAGCAAGGTTGATGAGCAAAAATACTAGTCTTTTACTGTTATTACAAAAAGAGTGAACGAGAGGATTATTTCCTAACTGTTTGATACAAATATCACCGCTGATTTTTATCTTAAACGGATCTTCGACAAATATTCCCTGGGAACAACCGAGCACAGTATCTCTGACATTTCCTAAAACTTGTTATAACCATCGTATAATTACACAAATAAATTGCAAACTTCAATCTGTGAGTTCGTAATTGTTTTTAAATTTCTACTTAACCATGTGAAATTTATGATCATTGTGAACATTAAGTCATTAAACGGGGTACTTCAAATGTCAGCTCTACTTGAAAATAAAGTCACATGGTATGTTTAACCTTTTTTTCCGATTGATAAATTTACGCTTGTTGACACGGATAACTTCCTATAGATTATAGAATGTGCCCTTCCTTCCATTCTTTATTTTTAAATTTCAAACCTGCAAAAATACATCTGTTTCTAGAATAAAATTTATTTACTGGTGAAAATATTACCTATTTGAAAATTGAATGAAATCTATAAGGCTATTATATATGTATTTGCTGGATTGTATGTAAAACATTTAATAACAAAAATGCCTTAGTTCAAAGAAAGCCATTGGAAGCAAAACAAATAATTCTTTTCAAATTTGTGTTTTTATTGATCAAAGATTCTTTGTAAATGTAAATAACACATTTTATGTGATACACAAGTAGGCAACTGTTTAAATTCATAAATTCATGTACTAGTATTATGTAAATTATTTTAAAAATACTATTTTTCCGTGTTCAGCTTTGTTTCGAAATTCTGGCAACTTAAGATTGGATAACAATGTGTGAATGCATTCAATCTTTTAAATCTATTTGATATTTAAAATGTGGATGTAAAAATGTATACAATTTGATATAGTTAAACATCGTTATTGAATTCATACGATGTGGAATAAAGATTTATGAATTCAATAATGATGATAAAGATTCTTTATACAAAATTGGAAAATAAGTAATTCTTTACTCGTATATAGTTATCTGCAAAATTTTCAATTATAAGGTGATTGTTTGTCAATTAAAAAACAAAGGAAATCGCATGCCGTTATTTTATTTACCTTTTTATTTCTTAAGATTTATGTTATAAAACAAAACAACAAAAATTACATTTTAAGGGAGTGTGTTTCTAATACATTTTTTCATCATTACATATTTTTTTTACTGAATTGGTGAAATTTTCTTGTAACATAATATCAGACCGTTTTAACTTAACACTTTTTGTTGGAAGAGGATGGGGATATGAGATCCAAATAATTCTATTTATCATAAGAAATATTTCCTATTTCGTTCTTAATTTTTTTTAAAATACTTACCAAATAAGTTAACTGATTCCAAAATGTACACGAAATAAAATTCAAGAATTTTAATCTATCAGTTGTCATCGTTTAAGCCACGGCAATTTTTTATAATAGGATTATTAAAAGTGCCAATACATTTCACGATGTCTATAATTCTTCTAAATTACACACAATATGCTGTTAGAAATATACGTAAAAGAATTATTGGTACGATCATAATTTTTTTTTTTAAATTCATAAGTGAATGGTGGATATTTGAACAATTATTTGTATACTTAACTTACACAGTCTGAAATATTATAAACCCTGTGTTGTTCAATTCTCATTTAAAGTAAATGTAAATAATTTATTTCTTAAAATACAAAATAATTAAATTGCGAAAGTTATGAAATAAATGATTTATTTCTTAAAAACGTGAATAGTTCATATTTGTCTAGAAAACGTTTTGTAGGAGAAAAAAACTCTATTAATCATATTTGTTTATTGCAATATACATGTAATAGCATTGTAAGTACTTTTTCAAAGTTTCGAAAAGGAAAAAAAATCTCTGAGGACAATTTTTCCGAAATAACAAATTTGATTTTTAATTACATCCGTTATAAGATAAATCAATATTGGCTAAGCCAACTTCATCTTCATTTTTCCAGAGGAAATTAGAACTGGTGTTTAGACGAATACCTAGAATGGAGCTAAAAAGATGTATTCAAAGTATGATTTAAGGTATCTACATGTACTAATCGTACTGTTCAGTAGTTGATGTATAAAGTTTTACATATAATATTGCCTGTAAATCGTTATCTAAAAATTATTAAGATAAGCGAAAACGAAATCTGTACTTTTTGTAATGGTGAATATGACGCTATTCTTCAAGTATGTTTCATGTGCAAAGATGTATTTTATATTTGGAGTGAAGTGGTATAATCCTACATATTTACAATACTACTCAAGAATTTGTAGGTTTCAAGCTTTGAAACATACTTTTTGGTGAGATACCACTTATGTATACAAGCTTTGTCGAATACTTTAATGTACTATATGCTTAACTGTAAATTTAATTAATTGTTTAAAATGTGGGGAAAAAAGTCCAAATTTAGTACATAAAATAATAGGTATTTGTATATATGTTAAAAATCTTTATGTTTACATTCATTTTTTTATCCAATAGGACATACTGGATGAATATGTTAGAAATGTAATTTATTCTATCACTCCTTTATGTACGTTGATAGAAATGAAGCTGCAAAGTAGTAATTTTTAAAACATTTTCTGTTATATCACAGATTGTCTAAATATTTTTAAAATTTACATTGTATATGATGATAAAAGTAGTGAGTTAGTGTTGGCGAACGTCAATAAATACAGCTGATATGATTTTGATATTTGTTTACCTGAGCAATACCACAAAATAAAGAATAATGATTTTTTTTTTCTTATTTTGTAAAAAATGAGATTTTTTTTCAAATATGTATACAATGTATTAAAATTTGGACTATTCGAGAAGACTAATTTTGGTCGCTTAGTGATTTGAACTTATTGATGCATCCATATTTTGTATTAATGACAAATAATTTTTTTAATTTTTTTTTTTGAATTTGTTATAAAAGATTAAATAGAGACCTTCTTGTAAAAAGCACAGTACATGTATATAGACATAAATACTATTTTCATTTACTAATTTTCTGGTTTGATACTTAAAAATAGTTTTGCCACGTTAAAAATGCAGACATTAAGTTTCTAACACTACTCTACCTTAGTTTTTTTTTTTTCTCTCTATAATCAAAGCTACTCAAATGAACGTACGTAATCTGTTAAATAAAAGTTGTTTTGTTGGACTAAATAAACAGTTCATTGGTGTGATTACCTATATCTTATCAAAAAATATTGTTTTATATATATATTTTTGGTCAATTACACGATTGAATCAAAGAGTATAATAGTATAACTGACCGCGAGTTGAAAATCATCAATTTTTAGTTTTGTAATGAACAATGGATTGTACAATTCATTACATGTAAATAAATTTATGCTCTAAATTAGCGAAAAAATTAAAGATTTCAATACAACAAACATCATAGATATGAGCATAGAAGTTGCCAAATATTAATTTCATTGTTATATAAGTAAACTACATATCGTTTGTGGATATATAGTGTAGCCATTTTAAAGCATAATCATTTGACCACTATTTCTTGGACGGTACCTTGGATGCAATATGGAGGAACGAAGCATACGGCAGATTTGGGGAGGAGTCTTTATACAAATGCTGGCATGTATTAACCCTGATATCAATAACTACTCTCCCTTATTTCAATGTAGACGTATTATTAATCAACATATCACTATAAATATTGTAACTCAGAATTAGATTATGTGTTCCATAAAGGAAGAGAGAAGAAAATAAGTTGAATGATATATTTCCCCACCAGGACTAGTTTTCAAGAAAACAGTAATAGAAAAATTGTCCCAGCAGACTCAAGCCCATTGAAAGCATTCAATTTACCTTAACTTAATATCACACAAGTAATCCCAAAGGTAAATTTGATTCCATCAATATAGATATTCCTATAACACATCGACGTTATCCCAAATGAGCAAGAAGAACACAACAAATCTAGATTAATCCTTCTCTGATCTCCGAATTAACTCCATTGTATTCTCCAAGTCCTCTCCTAGGAATCTAACTAATTCCAAGAAAATTTATTGCTCTTATATACCTAAAACGTTAGCTTAAATCACCTTTTCCAGAAATACAGTTATTATAAAGACGAGAAAACTACATCTTGTGAGCTTTATATGTGACATTTTGCAGTTCTAGATAGTAATTTCCAATGGATTGCAACCCTGTATTATTATCATTACCGAGTAACTCTGTAATTTCAAATAATTATGTGCAAAATCAAAAAATAAGTACCCTATTTAATAATCAGAATCGAAGGACTCGATCAAATTAGCCATTATCGATTACCGGCAAAGAACAATTTTATGTAAAGTTTTATTCATGAAATCTTTGGAGGTGTACTATAGATCTTACATGCATTTGAAGGGAAATCTTGGTTAAAACAGAAGAAATATGGCCTAATAATAACCAAAAATTGGCGCTATTCCGATGTCAAATGACGTTGTTATGTGCTATTTTCCACTGTATGCAGTTTCCTGTATTTATTCTTCTGTGTCAATAATTATGATATATGAGTGGAGCTTTCAGTCTCTACAGCTCAAAATTCCACTGATCGAATTGATACTGAAATGGAACAGAAAGCCTGTAATTATTACTCTTTATTTCGTACAAAAAGACAAATCGCGGATTTTGCCTTAAGGAATCGATGCTCCTAGGGTCATGTGATCTGGAAAGTTACGATTTTTTTTCCAAGATGCAAAAATATTCGCGACTGGCGTTTCAATGTTTTTACATAATAATTCAGCGACAAAGCCCCAATCTAATTATAAAAATAAACCATTTGAATAAGAGATTTAGATACAGTACGCTGAATCAAGAAAAGAATTAAAAACATCAAACTGCATTTATCGTTGATTTGTTTTAAACACTTCTTTCAAAATTTGTTGACAAATATGTTAAACCTTAATGATGTTGCACCCAAGTTATGTAAATAAAAACACATATGTAGTGAGAGCAGACGAAATGCATTCAAATAGAAGTTGCAAATCCAATTGCACGGATAACTTTTTATTTTACTTTATAATTATTACGTATGTAGGAAATCGTCACAATGTTTTTAAAGATACATGTATTATAAATTATCTAGCAAGACAACGAATGAACTACAAATAGAGAAAAAAACCCCAAAAACATCAACACCATTGCCTTCATCGTCTCAAGCCAAGTCTGGTAGACAGCTATATACTGAAGCTGTCTCAAAATGGGAGTGGATCGTACATATTGGCCGAGGTTGCGACGATGCTTCGCCATGAGTTTCCCTGCGTATGGAAATTAATCATATTTAGGACCTGAATTTTTTAAAGTAATCCCTAGCCTTTTCCAAGTATATATCATTACTTCGAAGGCCTTCAAAATTTTCATATAGACACTCTGTTTTTATTAAAAGGGTTGGATTACAACATGCAGACAGTTTATAATAATATTCCTTTAAAAGTGTGGAGGCAGAAGTTCAATAAGATAACGCAATGTCTTAAAAATTGTTATTTAGCTTTGTTTTCAAAACAAATCATGTTTATTACATTTATACGGTATGACTAATCGAAGAATACAGGTTGAAAACCTTGCAACCTTGTTATTACTCGACGCTCTTGAAAACAATACTGAATGAAATAATTTATTTTCCAATATATGAATTGTATTTGAGAATTGTATTTTTATTTGTTTCATTGATATATCTGTTTAAGTATACTGAAATAATACTTAATAATGTAACAGCATTAATGAACAGAACGATTATATGACTTCAAAACCTCTTATTAGCTAGTAAATATTATTGAATAAAGATATGTTTATGTTTGACAAGAAAATAGTAAATTATATTATTTTACTGTGTAAACTATATTTTGTCATAGATTATTACATATATATATATATATAACAATACTACGATAATAACACCTTTCTTAAGAAGTGAAAATGTGTAGTCATATGGACAAATGCAGAAATATTAAAATGGAATGCAAGAAGTGAGTAGAATTGGATATCTTTAATATTGATTGCACCGCTTTCTTGGAAAATCAATTTGTCAATAAAAAACTTTTTTGATATCAGTTTACGTCAAAGCATTAGTCATCTATTACAAAATAGGGAGAAATATCAGATATTAAAAAATGTACAAGCCCGCTTTTCATCTTTTCATTTTTATTTTTGTAAACCTAGAGGGAACTATGATATTTCTGATCAAACGTAGTTTGAGCATTGGTTTTCATTTCTGCGACACATCTTTGTTTATTATCTACCCATCGCGTTTCCATTCAAACCGATTCCACAATGCGAATCAATTTAATTTTTTCAATGTATGCAAGTGCCCTCGTGCGTTTCCTGATATCATTAAACAAAGGTGTAAAAACGAAAAAGCAAGATAAACTTGAAGAATTGTTACATGATAACAAAAACCTTGTAAGGGACCCGCTTCTGTGATAAAACTAGTCTTATTTGTTACACGCTTTCCCCCATTACACGCTATTTTGCGATGAATGTTGGAGATAAATAACTCTTTATTAACTAAGACACTTACTCGTCAGACTGTTTTAAACAAAGTTCATGACTTCGTGGTAACACTAACAAAGGACCGTGCAATCGAAACCGCACATGTCAAGCAAGAGCCCTCGCTCGCCAAACTCGTACTGTGCAGACGTCTAGAAACAATGGCTTGTGTCAAATTGCAAAGTTTTTTTCAACGATGTTCATCTCATATTCATTTTGGTTATTTTTAAGTTGAATAATTTTCACAATTCTGATCTTTGAGCACATTTGTCTTTCGTTGTTTTTGCTTATTTTTTGTGATTTTTCTTCTTCTTTATCCCTCTTTTCCGAAATGTCATTAAGATTTTAGCGTACATTTTTAAACGATTACGGGTCATGCAATTTGCATGTTAAATGTACACAAGGGAGCCACTATTCACCCCAGCGAATCCCCGCGCGCTGGGTATCAAATGGGATAACATGAAACACTTATACGGATACTTTGAAGTCTCAAAGGGGCGTTGACAATGATTGACACCATATATCTCTTGTTGTCTGCATTCTTACAAGTTATCTTGTAGCTTTTAAGACAGAGATGGGCCACGTGACTCAGTAACATTACGGAACACGGATGGTTAGTTTTCCGTCTCTTTTCCTTGATTTTATGCACGTTTTCATTTCCGGTTTTGTAACTATGATTAAATGGCGCGGGTTGCACAGGAAATCGCGAAATATACCGCCCCCCACCTGAAATGATTTTTTAAAAAAAAGTGTTATCTTAATGTAAATTTGAATTTCGAGAATTTTCTACCTTTTGATTGTTAATCAGAAGTCGATTGGTTGTTGTGATGAACAAGAATAGAATGCTTTCTTTGACCAACACAGGAACCGCACTCATGAAATAGTCAGTGAATTTGTTTGTTCCAGGTTTTTTTTTCAGTGTTTGAATCGTCTTATATCTACTTACCCGGAACCACTGGAAAAAAAATCATCATTGTTTTTTATTCTTAAAAAGAGTCATAGAGACGTATACGAAATTCAAGAAATGCTTTTAATGGTTTTTTGCATGCAAAACCTGGGACTTGGAATCAAGATAGCAACGTCATTTTGAAAAAACAAAATTGTAATGTAATGTGGTCCTATTTTTTGGCAGAGTCTTTCCTTTTTCGGAATCTTGCTAGTTAACAAGTTATGATTCAACGGATAATGAAATCCTTTAAAAATATTTATTCCATTATTGTGAAAATCCAATTTAAATTTAGCTATACTTGAGATGAGATTTAAGAAGGAAAAAAAATCTCGGTTTTTGAACACAGATAAAAACAAATGCATTCAAAATGAACTGCGAATACACTTGTGTAATGAGATGCAAGTAGTTCTCATACATTGATAGCATACAGTCCCTTTAATACCCGCTTTGTGGAAGGAATTCTCTTTGATCATTTACAATGTGTTCTTCAAGTGTTACCGAGTGCGACAGATTTTTTTTCGTTGAAAAAGCTAAGAATGTGTGTTCAAAGACATTTTTACCGCATTTTTTTTGCATCTGTAAAATATATATTTTTAGTGTCTTATATGTAGTGATGAGAAGGTTGTTATTGATTTTTGTTGTTGTTCATTTTTATATTATACAGCATAGAGAAATGTGAAATATATCCCGGGGAAACAGCAGTCGGTGTTTAATCGTGATCAAAACATTACGGAAATTGAAACAAAAAATTGAATTAAAAGACATGAAAGCGGGTACATTAGTAGCCAGAGGGTTTTTGGTTGTTGCAAACTTCACCATCGGTTTGTGTGAGGTTTGTGGGAAACGCTGAAATCGTTATGCAACACCGCCTCGTGTGGCGCGAAGTCTTGCAGCTTCCAAAGTTCATGCGCCGTAGGGAATCTGTCGTCTGTCAAACTTACAACTTTGGCTCTCGATCCCAACGGAAATTGCAAAGCGATTTTTTGAAAATTCTTTTTATGTCATCTGGACAGATTTCTGAGATTTAAGGGGGAAATATTATTTATGAAAATTATATTTTAAACATTTAAATGCTGCAGAATACACGATTTTGTGGTTTTGTATCGTAAGGTAATTATTCATTGCATAGAGTTTTTTTTTAAAAATTCAAGACCTAGAGAAAGCCCAAAAACTTATTCTAACATTCCTACGTTCTTTCCCCATCCCCCGTAAAATGTATGACTAATCTAAGCATTGTGATTTAAGTAAAAGGGCATTGTGATTTTCTTAAAAACAATAAAAAAGGCATGTGGCAGGCGATTTGTGTTGTGATTTTCAAACGTGATATATCTTTTCGCCCTGTAGTCGCTCCATTCTCCTCCCTTTTACAACGAGACGGAGTGACAGATCGAACACAAAGCCAATAAACCCGCGAAAAACAATACCGACCACACACCCTATCGTCTGCTTCTGAACTATGGCGGTCCAGCTCCTCGGACCCCGCGCGACTGTCCGGAGCCAGCAGACGACCGCTAGGTGTCGAGTTGTCTGCGCGATGACTTCATTCCATGTACCTTTCTTTGGACGGTGCTGCGGAATGGCGCTGTGTCACATTGTGGGGACATCTCAGTTCGGTGTTAGCCCCGGGCGACTGGAGTGAAGAGATTGTATGACTCGTCATGAGTCTATTGTTGCACGCACCAGGAAAAGTGTCTTAACAGGTTATAGTGCGAAATACGACAGGAACATGGCAACAGATCTTTACGTTTCTCTACGCCCATACGAGCATTCCATGAGGATATGCAATTCTTGTATGAACTTCGCTACTTTCACTATAAAAAGATTAAAATGTAAAAATCTACGCTCCGCGATTTTCAACAAATTCTTTCAAACAAGATCTATTTCTCTGACATTTTCAACAATAGGTTATCATGTAGCATCTCCAAAATCACCAAGCTACGGAAAAACTCCCATGCTTCAGAGCGCGTAGTTTATGTGAAGTTTGTTTACTTTGTTCTTATATTCATTTGAACATAGATCAAAAAGTCATAAAGGAAAGCCATTAGACTAGGCCAACAAATACTTCAAATCTTTATTTTCTTCTCTCGCTTCAATGCGCAGTCTAAATGAGAAAACCCAGTTAACCGACACAGACTTGGCAATCTCGGGGACGAACCCTCTTCTCTTGACTGGTCCCAGTTCGGCGGCTGCAGCGTTATAAAGCAAATATTTACCTGGCGTTATTATGGAGAAAGCCATATTTCTATCATTTGGCTGAATACTCCACGGAGCGAGGAGATGTAACGTTCGGCCCCTGTAGTTCGGTCGGGTGTCAGGTTCAAACTCCCAAATCTCTTGCCATTTGTTGTCCTCGATGGGGCGTGAGTCTTCTTCTTTAGGGACGGATACAGCTCATAAATATGAAGGAGAGAGAAAAAATCGCTAAATCACGAACCCAACGCGTTTTGGCTTAATTGTGGGATAATAATCCAGGTCTTCTCAAGGGGGGATGAATCTATATTATTTAAACACTGATTTATTTGATACCTGTTAAAAAATGAAAGGCTTTGTTTTGAAGTTATAATGCGACTTTTAAAAAATCTGTTCATCATTAGGAGTTCCTCTTTTATTCCATTTAAAGCTTAAAATGATGTATTTCCAGGCTGTTATCAATTCAATCGACTCTTGTCATTTCATTCCAATAAAGTGATATTTTCTAAATAGAAATAAAAAAAAAAAATAAGTGTCAAGTGCGAATGGGATCTAAAAGAACCCGCTGTTGGTAAAAAATAAGGAGAAACTCAATTTCACGGTTTTTAAATTGGTTTCTTGTTTTTAATTTTTTAAACGAACTCTATTATCATGGAGAAAAAAAAAGTGGATCTTTTGTTACAAATCTTTGAATCCAAGTGTAAAGCAATTTTGTTCCATGTTAACCGTGATCCATAACAATTTCACGTGTCACCGCGGGTATAAGTTAATGGACACTAGTTATAATTGGTAATGAAAGGATAATACACCAGTAGAACTAATGAAGATTCCATCGTACGAGTTATGCAATAGTTACCGTTTGAGTCAATTCTGTTCGTATGTAATTATGCTCATTCGAAATGAGATCATTTATTTACATACTTAAATGAAGAATAAATGATTCATTTTGGGTAATTTGGTATATTTTTAGGGTTGAACCTTCTATTACACCTTTTTTTATTTCTGTGTATAGCTAGTGAAATCGTTAATAAAATATTCAACCTGAACAGTAATTTCTTTTTTCATTTTAACAAAGCTTTTTTTTTTGAAAAGCATTTGTAGAAATGAGTGTAGCTGGAGAAATCAAAATCACAAAATTCAACTTGAGGTTTTTTCTTCATTTCAACAATGCTTTCTTTGGAAACATTTGCAGGATATTAGGCATCCAGATTCAGACAAAGAAAAAAAAATGGCATTGCTAAAAAACTAGGGCACATTACATCTGATACACTCGCGAAAATCCCAACATATGAGGCAACATATGATACCGAGCAAGACCCAGAGACTCAAAAGACTCTGCTTTCCGTTTTCAGATGCAGCCATTGTTCTTGAACTGCCTTATTAAGAAAGGTTGAAAACGCCGTACAGAAGAACCAAAGGTAACAATTTCGTATCGATTCCAGTAGCAATGTAGGCAGCCTGCCTTCAGCTTCTGGCCCTTTGTTCAACAAGCTATAATTAAAGACCGGAAAGTATTCAAATTTGGTTAAGAAATCGTATTGACCGTGTCCCGAGATTGTATTGTACTGTGAATAAGAAATCAATTCACTTTCTGCAACGGATATTTGTTCAGGTTGTCAGAAGGGGTATTTTTTTTCAAATTTGATTTTTTGAGACATTTGAAGGGTGTTTGTGTATTATAATTTATATGTATATATACTTTACCAAAATTAACGAACTTTTTTCCACGATTGAAGATTGAATATGATTATTATTGGAAAAAAGGTGAAAAGTAATGGAGTATTTGAGTGATTTTTCTACATCGTTCTTCATACCGAGAATTAAACTCTTCTCGAAAGGGGTATGGAGTTTTTATTTTTGGTTCTTTCTGGTACCGGTTGGCCATTATACGTGTAATTGATTAGTATATGTGAAATTGAAAACAATATAGACAGAAAAAAATGACTTTCTTATGTCTCTTGTTTATCTGTGGTCAAAAAATGAACATTTTGAAGGAAAAAAATTGTCAAATGAATTTTAATGTCGTGAGAAAAGATGTAAATGACATGGCAATCAATGGATACTGTTATGGTTTTCGTAAACATATTCATTAAATATGAACCAATGATATTAACACTTGGTTGTATGGGCTTTAAAGGTTGTTGATTAACTGAGCTTTTACATTTGTCAAATATTTTCTTTGTTTCTAAATTCATAAATGAAATTCAAATGTCAACCAATAAATTTTACAGTTTGAAGATGATGTAGGTGTTGATATTTGTCTACATACATAATTATAATCAGCATGCTCATAAACTATTGTTGACTTGTCAAATTAAAAAGCTGCGGTTGTTATAAATGTACAGTATATAGTTTTAAATTCTATGAATTTTAAAACTTTTTAAAATATAACATTTTTGTCATTCAACTCTCGAGAGTCTGCTATTCTTTAATATTATATAACTATACACAGTGCATGAAAGATAATAGAGAGCTTACAACCTTTTTTCTAAGTTGAACGACTTATGAAAGTAACTGCAATTTATTTTTGGAAAATTTTTTAAAATATCCCTCTATCAGCCGTGTTAAAGTCCCTTTGAAAACAAACAATGAAGAATTGTATTTCTGATTTAAAATTATTTTATTAATTTAGTCACGGTTTCACCGTACGTATACATGCAAATTACATTAGATAAAATCTTTATACAGTCAACATATCAATGTAATTGATGAAATGTGACAATGGATGTCTAAGAAGAAAAAAATAAGTAAAAATTTTCGCTAAAAACAAAGGAAAATTTATACAAAGGGACCATATAACGCTAAAAGAATATAGGACGAATTGAACAACAAAATTATAAATTACGCCATAGAAAACGAAATGCAAGGAGCATTAAATACAAGATACATGAGCAAAAGAATACGGGTTTCAACATAAAAACCGCCCGATATAAAAATTCGTGTCAGTTATGATCTCTTTTTTCTATTTCATTTTCTTTTTTTTCCCACTGGCTTTGTATATACAAATTTTATAGACTTCATATAAATTAATGAGAACGCACCTGTTCCGCCATGTCACATGACATGGCAAGCACTGTCAGGTGACCGTATGTTTAGTCACACGGCGCGGAATTCAAATGTTGCAAACCTTCTGCGCTCAATGGGACAGCCCACAAACATTTGACCGCAATAATATAACGTTTACAACACAATGAGGGACTATCACAAGCAGATGAGTCTCCCCGAGAATTCCCGAGCACTATCGGAACGTGCCGAGGCTAGACTGACAGTTTTTACGCTCTAATACTACCATGTTCACGTGAGACAAGACTGTTGATTCATCATAGGTTGGGTAGAATACCAGGCAGAATGGTAATGAGACATAGGGGGCATACCGGAAGTCATTACTGACGTCATCGGCGGCATGCTGGACATTGGCATGTAGGACTGTGATGAGGTATAGTTGTTTGCTGGGTGATCGTTCCACTGGGGCTCGTGTTCGGGGCTCACGGAGGACGCAGGGGAAATCATCACAGAATTGTGGGGATTCTGATCGGGGGTCTCCATTTTGAGTCCATTGGGAGGATGATGCCCATGCGCATTGTGACTGTGAGCGGAAGGCGTCGGAGGGGAGTGTTGCTGAGATGGTGACTGCGGTTGCATGGGTTGCTGGCCTTGAGTTGGTGACGTCACCGGTGTGGGTGTTTGTTGACCGCTTGCCTGCATAGGATTTGCGCCCTGCTTTATCATCTTCTTAGCCTTTGAGCGACGATTTTGGAACCAGATTTTAACCTACAACATAATAAAAGCATAACCTTGAAACAACATGGAATTCCCTCCTTTTTATTATTTTTTTTTACTTTCGTTTGTTTTGTTTTTCGCACAAACACCCGGATATGATTAAGACCTGGCTTTTGAAAGGTGGTAATTTAATACTTTGGCTACATTGTTTTGACCATAGACCGCGGAACGTGTCAGATTTTTGTCAACCAATCAAAAATGTCTATTGACAACTCTAATTTCCGCGGCCTCCTGCTCGAGAAACATAAACTTAAAACAGGGAGAAACTTTGTTAATAGATCGGATCTTATCTGGTAGACTTAATCAATATCGAATCTCTTTTGATCAGGGTGTGGGGTTAACTAGTGAATGTGTCTAACTGAGCACGCGCCATTTCACAAGTAGAGAAGATGCACCTAATCACCCTAAGGGGATGCCAGCCTCTTAGAGTACCGACTGGAATTTGAGGCTTTTAGAATTGCCTGTTTTTTTTCACTAAACAACTACAATGGAAACCCACCCCTAAAATTGTTTTACGTTTCATCAAACCGCGTATCACAAAATCTTGTATTGTCATCGGTTATACAGCGAGCTGAACTCTAAGCTGCAAGTTCTATGAAATATTCAATTTGGTATAACATGATCATACAAATTAACCTATTTAGTTACATAATAAATTCATTTGATCGTGAGTATATTTGCTGTTTGTTCGTCGCACAATGCAGCAAAGACTTGGTTTGTTGCGGGGCAGTTTTCAGTAAGAATTTGATTAATTGCAAATCACCAAGAAATGGTAACTGTTAAATAGATGACAAAAAATTGAATCATTAATTTACGGTAGGTGGACTACTCTTTAAGAAACTCACAAATATAAATTCATTTTTAAAAATCATCAAAAGAATGCAAAATAAAAATCCGGATTTTTAATTATATCCTTTGCTTTTCATGGCTTTATTATGAAATATTAACATACAAGAGAGTAGTGTATGTCTTTTTGAATACTGACGGGTTTAAGGCCTGAGAAAAGACGCAGGACTCACTGATTCTAGAGGTGGGTCCCCATTCAAGCGCCCTTGTTCCGCCAGGGAGAAGAAAAAGGGGGCGGGGCAGCGCCGAGGGTGAACAAAGCTTTCATAAGGTTCGGGTAAGGGCTACTCAATAAAGCAGATGTACATTTTGTTCCCCACTTTAGCAGGACTGAAAAGGCTATTTACACAGAGTAGATTTCGATTGAACAAGTTTTCATAAGTAGACCATTTTATTAAATTTTTCTGCGAGAATTGATGCGTCATTCCATTATGAGCGAATGTTACCGTTATTTGCCCGGACAACTTTTTGTTTTGCAATATCAACATCGGAAAAGAAACAGGAAAAAACTCGGTGCAGAAAATAAAACAAGATCTATTTGCTAGTATTCAGAGGGGAAACGTGAAATAGATTTTTTTGGCATATTTGGACTTGTTGGTCCTCTTCACTCCTGTTTTAAACACAACCCATAACTTTTGTCAAACATGGTTTGTCCGTCTAAAGTTTTTCGAGTTTTATGGTTTTAGATATCATTATGTGACATTTTTATTTTTTGAGTTCAGATATAAAACGAATAACAATTATATAGGAGGGCGTCAAGTTATATTTCAAGTTAAACGAGACCCCAAAGAAAATAATCAAAAATAAGATGTCGGGGAATTTGAACAAGACTTTTTTTCTTCTTCTAGAAATTTCAATTTCTTCAACTCATTTGAAGAATCCGGGTATACTCAATTGTATTCGTTTGATTTTATCGCAGATTGCAATAAAAATGGGTTTGACTTGCAAACATCAAATATTCGAATTGGCATTTCCAATTTATTTGCCTCTATTCTGTGGTATGGGTAGGTGAAACATGTCTAAGGTTTTAGATCTTATCGCGAAAGGCAGTCACATGAATCGACGATCACACACCGACTGTTTTTTCTTTCTTTTTCTTTTCTTTTCTTTCTCTCTCTCCCCCTCTCTCTCTTTTCTGTTGTCCTATAAACAACAGCAGTCGTCAAGCGCTGGTTTTATATCAGTGTCATTCCAGGCACAATTGACAGACACCTATAGTGATATTTCTGATGTATTTATTTCAGTTTTGTTTTGACATCTAGCAAATCTCAAAGCGTGTCATTCTTTTTCTTTTTCCTTGTATATAAATTTCATTTTTTTTTTTTCAAAATTCAAAGAATTTATAAATATGTATATTAAAGAAATAAAAAATCAGGTAAAATGAAACGTTTTTTACCTTATCATGATGAATTCTTTCAATGATAATTAGGTGATCAGTGGCCGTTAAATTAGACTCTAATTTCCTTTTTATACAACAACATCTGTTTATAGATTCTAATTGACTAAAATACACTGTTTATTCATTGTAATTTTGAATAATAGTTTAAGAACGCGCCTGAAGAACATAAACTTATAATTATGATAGGAAAATATAAAAATATTATGAAAATCTTACGGGTATATTAACAACGTATAATAATTACGATTTTTTTTATAATTGAGTATTATCAATAATTTCTTTCTACTTTTTGCCTTATCAAACACATCTTTCCGAGTGTTTAGTATATAAACAATTTATGAATAGACACAAAAGTTATTGGTAGGACCTGTTCAATAATTCAGAAAATCAATTATTTCGTCAATCGTAGAGTCGGTTGAATTGATAATAGTGTTATGTTTGACTAATTTTTCCCTTCTAAATCTGGAACCATACTGTGATGGGGGAAAAACCCTCTTAAAATTGTCAATGGATCTAGTAATTGAAGTACGGTGAGATCTCGTTAGGTCATTCAGTTATAAAACCAATGAATTACAATAAAGTTGTTGGGGCATACCTTTTTAACATTAGAAAATAATCGGGGAAATTATTGTTCGAAAAATGTTTTTTTTTTTCTTCGTCTTCTTTTCATTGTCAATTTATATTATAGAAGAGGTCTCCGCAATAATTGCGCTTTAATATGATGATATTATTAAATGGGGGGATCTTTATTATGTGAGTATGTGATTATTATGTTAATCGTCCCTGTCATTAATGGCTAGTTTCACGGGAGTTCTATGAAAAAAAAATTTGGCCAATTTGATTCGCTAGGTATGAAAATCCGCCGAGGTACTTGTTTGCTTTTGGCTGTAAGAAGAAACCGATATGTGTAATTTTTGTCGATAATGGAATATTTAGATCTAATCACCCTCCTTAATTCTTTAACACAAGAGAATTAGATCTAGTGGTGTAAATAAGACATCAAACCGCTGAGTTTATTTTGTTATCATGCAATACACGGATCAAAGTCTGATTCAGCTTTGCAAGCCCAGTTAAAGAAATTCAAAACTCAACCTTATACGGTCAGAGTGAATTTGAATAAAACGAAAGGAAGACATTTTTTTTCTCTCTCTCTCTCTCCACCAGTCACTAGCAAGATTAAAAGACCGTGAAAAAATATATTAAGAAAAAAACTGACTTTATATGAAGTGTTGTATTCATCATTTGAAAAGAGCCAAGGCTTTTAGAATAGAAATGGCTGTCGAAGTTTTTCCATTTAAATGGGGAAAATATAAACTTATTGATATTAGCGCTAACTCTCGTCTCCGCTATTTCAGATTGCTCACAGCGAGGGTCCATTCATCAATAATGTCCGAATAGTCGGGTGGGAGGGGAGCGGAAACGAGCCGCTTCAAATCATAGTGACACCGGTCACGCCCCTGTCTTGGTGAAAGGGGCCCCAAGTCTGGGATAGGGAGTCCGGGACGTTTCCCCCCCTAAACATCTGTCGCTGAACATATGTCCATGGAGTATATGACACCTTCGCCATTTCATCTCCCAATTTTTTTTGTTAATTTTAAAACAATTTATTGATAATGTATATTTGCATGACATGGCAGAAATTTATTTTAAAGAAAAACGTAAATTTATGCATATTCACATTTTTGATATTTCATTTTTAGACTATTTTTGAGCCGATTGTTTTATTCGTTTTTTCACAATGTGTGCCAAAAAGAGTGTTTTTGCTTCTACCCGCGAACAGCCGGGAGCAGGGTGAACGGTGTTGGTCACACAAAAGGGGAACTCAGTGTAGAGGACTTGTGAAAAGTCTTTCCACACTCCCCCGGCGATGGGGTGCTACCACGACATTGAGAAAAAGACCCTATGTTCACTTTGAAAAAAAGACGGCGAGGGTTTGTTATACGACATGTTGGCGCCTGATACAGACTTCCCATCAAAAACTTAGGTTTACTTTTAAAAATTGAATTTTTGTAAAGCGATCTGATGCCTTAGTATGGAGCGAGGCGCAACTTAAACGTTTTAGGGAATCAATTTATGGCTAAATTTTGAAGTGATACTAGGTGTGTATTTACTCTCGTTTTGTTCTGTTGCGCTTCATGTGCAACAGTTTAAAAGGAAACCAGTGTTAGTGTATGTATGGATTTAGACTTTTTGATTACAGACGCATGTATTTAATGCTTTGTAAATACGACTCTCTAATGAGTTAACGCATGCGTGATCAATTGATGAAAACTCCAATTTAGACAGCTATAAGTTTCGATCCAATTCACACACAATCTTCGCGGGAAAAAGTGAGGGAAATCTTGAGATTTTAGAGACTACCACTAAAACTTTAAGAATTAGTTTATATCATATATTTTCTAAGTTTAAACTAAAAAAAAATTATTTGTTTATTTCCCTCCTGATTAATACATATAAAACAATGATACCATAACATTTTCATGATTTTAAATATCAACTTTCGAATTGAAAAATAACTGCTATCGGCAATTCGAATATTCCCTTTTTATTTTTTATACTATCTACATTCAATTTTTTTTTTTGCAACAGCCATTAATCCAAAGCTTTGTTAAGGTTTATTCTCTCATAAGACCAAGAAACAATAAAAATAAAATGGAAAACAGAAAAACGAGGAGGAAAGCTATTTCAGACACGTGTGAAAGCAATTAAAATACTACATGGAAATTGTATATTTATTGAAACATCTGATAATATCATATTTTGGTACAAGCTATGAAGTTTTAAAGAATGTTGTTCGCCGGTGAGGGGGTGTTTGCCAAAGATACCGGTAAACTTATCCCCTCCACAAATCACTGCTCAAGTTTACTTTTACCCATTCTTTTCAGGGGGAAAAAGAGTTTTATGGGAAGAGAAACAGTGTTGGGTTTAATTATTCATGTGAGAAAAAAAAATCAACATTTCACAACCAAGCATTGCTTGAAGACAGGAATATAATACGAAGTTTGTGTAAAACGATCTTAAATGTTAAAACAGATCCCTCTCTCAGCGCATAGTCAACGGGGATAATAAAAACTAATTTCAGTACGTGGATTGTGTGCGCGAAATTTTATATTGCAAATAACAGAGGGGTACGGTTACATCTGATCCCCCCATCCACACATAAAATTCAGGTAGGGCCGGCGCGTTCGGTTTGATGTGTTTGGGAACCCATCTCACAGGTGCTACTTGCAACAATGTTTGGAATATAAAGTGCAGATTTGTGAATTTTAAAATGCTATAACACCTTGCAATTTCTTGTTAAGTACTTGGGGTGATGTTTTAACAGCACATATATCATGAATTTGATGAGACAGTCCAGTTCTGTTCGTTAGAACTCCGTCCTTCGGTTAGAATTTTAGAAACAAGATATTTCGTTCGAAATGATTCATCAATATACTATTTTTTTTCTTCCAGCGAGTATACACAACAGTGTCTAGATATAGCGATAAGATAATTAAATACTTGTAATGATTTATCCGATTCATTCTTAGATTTTTTCTTGTTAATAACTAAAAATGGAAGAGTTTTTTTTAATATAAATCTTTTTGGAAAAAAGAAAGAAAAAACACCTTGATAAAAGATTTCAACTAATTAATGATTTAAAAAATCAGTTCATGCTGAGCATGCCAATTGTTTTCTATTTGTTTGATTGGGACATCTCACCCTAACCCCTATTCTGATAATTTTTGTTTATCATACGTTTCATTGCCACAACCCATGAATTCTATACATAGTTATCCTGAAATGAATCAATAAGATTAATTCTCAAGTGTATTCTATTTCTTTCTATTTTATCCTACAATTGTGAATTGTTGATTAATACCTTGTAAATTCTTACGCTTAAGCCCACTTTACAGCTTGACAAAATTATGTAAATATAATATTCAGTTTAACTTGTATTTATTTAAATATTTTTTCATGTACGTAAGATTTTTTATCGATATCCTTTTCTAATATAACAGAGCCCTGTACATGTATGTCCGAATGGTCAGCTTTAATCTAATTAAAATTAGACGTTCTGAATCCGCTACCGCTTCTCAAACGTTTGAGAAGCGGTAACGGATTCAGATCATCTAATTTTAATTAAATTGGGTCAGCTTAAGAAATCAATTCTGGTTTTTAAAAAAAATAATCTGGGTATATATAATACTATCATTATAAAACACATATCTATATATCTGTAATTTACTGCAATTTATAATGTACTTACTATATTTTCTTAGTTTAACTATGTGAAATCTTATATCAATTTCACGCCAAATTGTAATTAAAGAGTAAAAAAAATATTGAATAAATATAAATTAGGAAGATGGCATTTCCATCATTGCAAATTATCAAACGTAACTAGATCATTGCAGTTTCCAAAACACAACGCCCATTGTTTGCTTCATTAATAAAATATTTTTTGAAAAAAAACCCACTTTGAATAAAAAAAAATAGAATATCAACATTCAAACAATTAGTATTTAACACAATTTTACAAATTTTAAGAAAAAGTTTTATTTCATTTTAACCAGTTTTATAGAATTATCTTGATTTCAAACATTTCCCTTGTCACTGTGATGGGTTGATTCGAGCATTATCGCGATAAATTGATTTGGTATCCTATCTCTGAGGGCCTATTGAAGGAGATAGCGTATCAGTAACTAGTTAATAAAGAAATAAACGGAGACTCCGTTCACATTGATTTTGTGGTATGTTTTAATACAGGCACAAAAAAGGGTCGCTTTTCAAAAAGTTAAGTAGAACGTGATTTGATCATATTAGTTTTGAATAAGCATGATAAAATCGATGGAGGTATTGTAAAGAAAGACAATAGAAACGAATTCTAACCTACCTATATCTATATATTTATATATGAAATTTATCAATTTATTGATTTAAATAATAAATAAATAACGCATTCCGTGTACTTGAATTAAGTACATGAACTTTAATTTTAAGAAATTTACATATCATCGAAAAACTTTTGTATCTTAGAATATTAAGACTAATTTTCCACATTTATGTTAGATATTTGGTTTTATTTCTATGTTTATTATTATTTTTTTTTTTCAATTTCAATTTATCTGTTATCGACCTATAACCAGACGCTCTCGCATGGTGCACTAAAGACTAACTTTGGGCAGTGACACGCGAGTTCTTCCAGTTCACGTCTTTTGGGGATGAAATCAGCTGGTTATAGATTTAGATCAGCGTTTGCCAAGTGAAACCTGGTACAGTATTCGGTGTCTAGTAGTAGAACGGGTCAAAACGTACGGAGCACACGAAATAGATCTATAAACAAAGCGACGGGACTAGGTGTGTATTGATTTAAGCGTTTGTTAATCGGATAGTGCACCACTAAAAAATTGACGGAAGTTTATCGGGAAAACACAAAGTACATTCATGGGATATTAATACCTATAATATTTATTACGAATGAAATAAAAATAACTAAATTTTTTAGCGTTCTTAAAAACATGAATTAATTTTTAACCTAAGCGGACAAAGATTTGACATAAGAATTATGAATTAAAAAAATCTTTTATAGTTGTGAAGTTTGAAATAAAATGTGCTGTAAATTTGGGTGCGTTATTTTTTTTTTTTTAATCTGCGGTTTATTTACTTTAGAATATTTAACACCATATAAAACCAGACGAGAAAAGCACATAACTCTATGCATTTCAAAGTTCAAAATAATGTCAAAATATGGAAAACTATAGGTTCAACATTTCTACACATTATTTTCTCACACGAAACAATATTGGCAATGAGACACAGATCTCGGGAAGGTGTAAAATTAGGCACTTTGAATGTTCCTATCCGTAAATTTATTTCCGTAGTGGGTCCTGAGGATATAAGGATCTTTACAATAAATTAGAAAGATAATTGGTAGGTATGTGGCCTATTTGTAAATCCCCCCGGGGTTAGGGTAAAGAAACAATATCTGATAAGAAAATATCTGTTAAAAACAGTTGTCTTATTTGTTTGAACAGAGCTTTATGCTATTGAATGGAATAGGTAAGACTAGTAATTACTAGACAATTAACGGAACACTATTGCCTCGGGCGGGGAAAGCCTTCGAATGTCACTGAGTAAACCTTGTAGAATTGATAAAATTCAAAATTATATAACTCTTACTTAAAAACGTATTTCTAAGCTGGGAATAATTGACTATATAGTATACTATAAGAACAAACATTTCACCAATAATAATAAATATAAAAATGATTCTTTTAACTAAGTTTTACAATCCCCGCTTTGGTATTTATTTGAATCTGAACGAAAATTTTAATATCCGCTTGCAAGTTCTGAATTGATTTTAACTATGAATCACCAAAAGTTTCGTTTCGATTCGGTTACTTTTTTAACATTCAAAATTATCAAAGTTTTTTTTTATATAAACTGTAAAAATAACTGATCTGATCATGATGTACATTTTTGGTGTTCTTATCGTTGTTTTTCAAGGATGCCAATACACGTGCATGACATAGGGGGCCCGAAAGCTATTCGAATTCTTTTGAATTACAAAAGGTTTCATCTAGCATACATGTATTCAATGATGCACGATATTTACTGTATTAACATACCTGTGTTTGCGTGAGCCCAAGGGATGCAGCGAGTTCCGCGCGCTCGGGAAGCGCCAAGTATTGCGTCCGCTGGAAGCGCCTGTTCAGTTGCTGCAATTGTAGACTTGAGTATATAGTTCTAGGTTTCCTCATCTTTTTGCCCTTTCCGTTAATTCGAAGCTCTTCCATTTGAGATTTATCTGCAAAAATCACAAAAGAATTGAAAGTTAGCCCCGTGCTCTTTACTTCAAAAAAACCCCATGAACATTATACTATCATCTCTGACAGATCTCTTTTTAAGCCCTGTTTTCAACATATTGCAAATAAACACAATAGGAAATGTGTTTAAGGCAACAAAAAATAGTCAGGCTGCTCTAGAATCTCAGATATGGATTTCTCAGGGCAAAAGAGTTTGAAGTGACAATGATCTGATTGAATGCAAGAATTGATATCGTGATATTGTTTTTTAAGCCGGATCCTGCAGACGTTTGTTGCAGGCAGATTTCAACACAGACATGGCTGTCATAGGGACGACGCCGACTGCTAACAGTCTCGGGTAAAAAAAAAATGGAGAGAAAAAAATCACGACACGAGGTCTCTTTGTTATTAGGTAAAAAAGAATGTTATGTTTTTTCTCGTGTACTGAAGCGATTTTCTTGGTGTCTGTGTAAATTGTTTACTTTTTCACAACCTGAGAGGAAATAAGCGTCGATTTGCTGACAGAGACTGATGTGGCATTATAAACCCACACCGCATGATGACAAGTTCTTTTTGTACGGGTCTTGTCTCCCGCAGTGCCTCTTCTCAGTGTGTCCGCCATTCAAAATGAACATCACCAAAAAAAATGCACAAAACAAAGAGTTATTACCGTTCAACGCTTATTGCAACGTTAGATATTTGAAAAAAAAAAGAAAAGTAAAGAAAAAAAAACTCCCCCAAATTCCTCGACTTGTAATTTGTCCATAAACCTTATGAATATAAACCTAGTTTTTCGAATTCTTTATAAAAAAATTATTTTTCTAAATGGGAAAATAATTTAGAAAATATTGAGAAGGAATAAAAGAAAAAGGAAGAATTCAATAAATTTTTTTTCATTGAAAATATAATTAGCACCGTCTTGTTCTTTGTCCTCATATCATAATTTCGAATTAATATGATACTAAATTCTTCCTTCACATTTCACGGGAAAACACAGACGATTTTATTTATAAATTAATTTCATAAAAGAAAAAAGATGTGGATAAAAAAAATGCATTAACAGTCCGAGTTTGATCGAGTTTATCATAGGAGGAAAATCCATAGTAATTAGTTATGTGTGATATTGAAGTTTGACACTTACAGCTTATCTCTGAATATACATGATAAGTATATTTTGGGTTACTTACCATCCCGGGTGGGAGAGGGACTCTGATACGGAGGCATGGAGAACGGGTGTCCTGTAGGGGGATTGTAAGATGAGGGGGACATCGGATTCATGTGAAACGGGTACCCCAGCGGCGGTCTGGTCTGTGGGTTGGAGAACACACTGTCCCCGTGCTGGCTGGGGTGGTGATGGGTCTGGTACGAGGAGCGGATGGGGTAAGCGGGATGTCCCATCCCCATTCCCTGCTGCTGGAGTTCCATGAAGGCCGATTTTCCGGACATTTCCTGGTCCAGTCCATGACCATCTACATTTCCCACATTAATCATAACTCGTCCTGCTTTAGTATCACAATCAGAAATTCCTCCAAATTAAGTCCAATTTCTGCAGATGCAAAAATTAAGGTCTATTAGGTCCCGATTAAACTGTTACCTCAATATCAGCGCATTGAATCTAGTCGGGTAGACCCAATTCGCTATTACGACCCACTTGGTTTGATAATAAGGCAATATTTCCTTTTCAACTTATTAAAGGTAATTTAGGGATAAGTATTCAAAGAGGCGACTGATCGTACACCCTAAGTACACGTACTCATCTCAATATTAAATGCTATTACCGTCATCCGTACCCTGTACTTAAATCACAAGAGACGTCCTCAATACAGTGGAGAAGTTGTCACGGTTCGTAAGCTCCGCCCACTAATCGCAAGACGGCCCGCCATTGGTCCAATTCACTGAGTTCCAATTCACTGTGGGCAATCAGCACCGTCCAATACTCCGCTGAATACTCCTCTTTAGGAGAAAATGAGAAGAAAAAAACATGAATTATTTTCACAAAGCAAATAGAGATAGAAGAAGAACAAAAAAAGAAAAACAGGAATCCAGCAAATACCACAAATTAGGCACAAAAGAAAATCAAGTCTCGATTTATTCCAAATAAATATATCTTTAATCGTTAAAAATGGTTTAAAATGCTCCAGAAAACAAGAATGCAACTCTAACATGTATTGCAATTATGCAATCATTGATAATGATATTTTAAAAGAAATATAACCATAGAGGAGCCACAAACATATATTGATTATCTTGTTATTGTTGATGCACTCTCCCGTTTGTCTTGTTCCTTGGCTAGACAGTTCACATTCTCTCTCTCTCTCTCTCTCTCTCTCTCTCTCTCTCTCTCTCTCTCTCTCTCTCTCTCTCCACAGAGTATTATGCCTTATACTTTTATTATAAATAAGTTTAGATTTTTAAAATATTTTTTTTTTTGGGGGGGGGGGGAGGGGGGGCGAATCGTTTTCTTGTTTTACGATGCTGTTGAAACGTTTGGAAAC
This sequence comes from Magallana hongkongensis, assembly GCA_016163765.1. NCBI lineage: Eukaryota > Metazoa > Mollusca > Bivalvia > Ostreida > Ostreidae > Magallana > Magallana hongkongensis. The sequence goes on from WFKH01011801.1 coordinate 29,461,850, forward strand.
TTCTGTTTCGTGTAAAGATCAATAATAAATCAAAAGTTGAATGTCGAATGCATGTTAATGCAAATGAACTTAGAACAGAGAAGTGACTAGCAGATAGCTTGATTGAAGAAAAAAAATCGCTAAATGACAAATACATGTTCAGATGTATCCTCCGAAAATATTCCTCGAATTCCACATGATCAACATCTTGCATTTGAAATGGAGAGCAAAACAACAGTGCTAATTACATTTAATTTTCAACGCAAACATTTGATTAAAGAGCCTTTCTGTGCATATTTTGTACAGTTGTTTTCAAAGAAAAAAAAATAAAAGATGTTTTTTCGCGGTTTTAGAAAAAAGTAATTCAAGTTATTGAAAATTTAAATTGATTGCTTCATTCTTTGACGACCAATGTAAGGCGTAATATGAAAACGAAAAACAGGACAAACGACAATTGTTTCTTCCTCATGTACAGCGGTCCGTCATATACCATAACGTCAACTTGTTCAATTAGACAAAGAAAAGTAAAAAGATTAACATTGAACAATGTACGTCAGAAATTAAATTTTTTTTAAATAAAAAAAGATAAAAAGAATTATCGCACGGTGTCGTATGCATCTTAACCCATGCTTCCCTATCTTAGAACTTTTCTTCCTCTGGTTTTCTCAAATCAAAACGGAAAAAAGATATCTATTTTTGTGTTGAAAAATGTGAAAAGTTCTTATTTAATGAGTACAAGACAAAAATGTATCTATACTCTGACAAAAAAGAATGAAGATATTGTGAGTGAAATACAGAAAGCATGCTGATTACTAGTAAATATTACACCGCTATGGTTCAGATCAAATTAGAAAAAAATAGATATATAACAACCACCCACAACATTTCAATACAAATAATGATATGTCGCTAACGCGAAAAAAATAAAATAAAACGTTGATTGATTAAACTTTTTCGTCTTTTATATCTCTCTAAATGTAGGAAGAGGAGGCTTGTACATGGTATGTAAAACGAGAGAGAGAGAGAGAGAGAGAGAGAGAGAGAGAGAGAGAGAG
>WFKH01011801.1:29462893-29487389 GCA_016163765.1 Magallana hongkongensis
GAGAGAGAGAGAGAGAGAGAGAGAGAGAGAGAGAGAGAGAGAGTAGACGTAGAACATATTATGTAATAATGGAATATAAATATACACTTGGTTTATATATGTATGAGGCCTAAGTAGCAACTGCTGTAGCTGAAATCGGAATTTAAACCTACGATTGACTAAATTGTAAAATAACTTTATGTAAATATTGATTGTTTATCACCATTTTGCAATTTGTCTCAGGTTTGAATTTAGACAGCCAAATTGAAAGGGTAGGGGGAGGGGGGGGGGGGCAGAGTAACTGCAGAAATCTAGAAGAATTTATATATACATGTAGTATTAAAAAACGAAAACAAAAACGAGTTATACAAGGAGTTGGCTAAAAGATGATAGTGGTAGTAGTGGGAGGGGGTGTCTGCATCTATCTATTGTTCTACTTGCAATTTTTTAACTGGCTAAAATAATTCAAAGTTAGTTAGAACACAAGACTTTTCTATTAATTACGCACGCAGAATATTACCTGACTGCAAGTTCTTTCAATTGATTTAGTAACATCAAGATGTTTTTTTTCCCCCGTGAATTAATGTCATTAATGTCATGCATATTAACTGGCGATATTGTTGATATTTTGTATCTCATGAAAAAGAAGAGTTAAAAAATTTTGAGATGCGTAATGTGATCTAAATTGGACAGTCCTATACGATGTAATTTAAAGAAAAAAGTTCTGAAGTGTCAGGTGCGATCAGTTAAGTAATTTTAGTAAGTAAGTAAGTAAGTAAGTAAGTAAGTAAGTAAGTAAGTAAGTAAGGAAGTAAGTTAAACCCCCCCTCCAAAAAAAACCTCTTGAAGAGAGTTTTTGAAACAAGATTTCATTATCACCTTTTTTTATTTTTCAAAGTACATGTACAATATCATTTTAAAATTGCAACGTCAAGTAGTAACTGTTTTAAATGTAAAAGAGATTAACAGGATTGTGTTAACAGGATTATACTCACAGGTCTCCTAGGAAGAATAAATTTTCGCTTATTATTGCTAGCGCTCTGGAGCGCTAGCAACTACGTTAGTCTTTTTCACTGGAATACGCATGCTCGACTCCATAGTAGGGGATTCTGGGAATACTGTACTACTGTAGATAAGCTGTACCATTTGAATTTCGTTTTATCTTCACATGAAGTTATGTGCTTTATTGTAAATGTCAAAAAGTAACAGTAGCTTAGGTCTTATAATGCAAAGTTATTTTAAATATTATAATAAATAGCTAGCTTTATCTTAACTACCTTCAAGCTCGGAAAACAACCTCAGATTTGTTTTCCGAGTTTGCCGGAAAGGCCCGAGAAGATACGATTGCTACAAAACAATACCAATGGTTCTTGAAAATTTTCACCTCGAAATTGAAATTACAGTAGATACATAATGATTAAGACACAGTCAATGAGCTATGCCGTTGCCGATGTGAAGCCCTCTCTAAACTCTGTCCCGGGTTTTTGCTTCTACCACTTTTCGCTTGATATTTCGATAATCATAAATACCTTTGTGCTCAAACTACGTTCATCCACTAATATGAAAAATGTTCACATTATCTGTTTTGAAACGCCCCCTCTACCGCTTCAGGTTTCAATACACATCCCAAAATAGAAAGTCTACGGGGATTTTGCATTGCATCAGCCATAATTAAGCCCGGATGATAACGTTGAAAAATTGTGCGAGGTATTCCGAGTGAAGATGAAGATGAAGATGGAGAAAAGATGTAAACATTTCCCATTATAAATCTCCGTAAGAGTGAACTTTAATGATAATTTGTCAATGAAGATATCTTGGATATTTTCCCTTTTATCGATTTCAACAGCATTTCTTTCACAGGTATGTGTATTTTTATTAAAAATAATCAAAAAGTGATGGAAGCAATAACTTGGGACAGACTTTAGATTCACAATTCTAAATTGAGACCCCACTCCAGCACAATTCCAGTACACCCTGTGCCTTCCTATTGTTACACTATTAATCGATTCAGAAATTTAAAACAATGTTTTAGAAAACTGCTTCTGAGTTTTATGATGGCTACAGCGCTAGCTCACCAATCTTTTTAAAAGATAAGCTTGTATATATTACATGTATAATCAGGAGTAAATACATGTAACATAGTTTAATGTACTCTATCAACTACTTGATTCATATAACAGAGCTCAAAGAAACCCCCAAAGTGTTTAAATCAATCAGTCAATTGTAAGACCTAATGTAATTGTAACTCCTGATGTAATTGTAAGACCCAATGTAATTGTAAGTCCTGATGTATTTGGAAGTTCTAATGTAATTGTAGGTCCAAATGAAATTGTTAGTCCTGCATATAATTGTTAGTCCCAATGTAATTGTAAGTCCTAATGTTATTGTAGGTTCTTATGTAATTGTCAGTCCTAATGTAATTGTAGGTCCTTATGTAATGGTGAATCCTAATGTATTTGTAAGTCCCAATGTTTCGGTTTCTTTTTACTTGAACTTCTGCAACAACTACTATTTCAAGCTTTGAGAAAAATCACTTCAATTGTACGGTGCAAATAGTTCAATATGTTTAAATCACGTTGTAAATATAGGTATGTTGTAGATAGGTCAATATGTTCAAATAATGTTGTAAAATATATATATATTTTTTTATTGATTGTTAAATTTTCAATTCATTTTTCACAATACGATTAAAGAATACAATTTCACTACATTCATTTGGATTTTTCTGGTGGGTGTGTGTGTTCTTTTTTCTTTTATTTTACACATTGCGTTTTTAAAAATTTCCCTCATAATTTTGAATCTGTGCTTCAGTTTGAGTATCTATTGGCTGTGTACTGTTTGTAGTACACCAATCAAAACACTGCATTTTTCTTTAACTAATTTCTCTATCTATTTAAATCAACATGGTCTGTTTTCTGATTTTGTGGCAACTATTAGTGGTAGAATCGACTCTGAACGAATCGTTTATGAAACCACATTTACCAAAAACAAAATGAATGCAACAAAAGGACTTACAATCAACTTATTTAAACATTTACAGGGTGTCTTATAATATTCTTTCTTCGAGCTCCGCAAAAAAACCCCAATGCGTTGATATGTATGTGCATGTAATTAAAGGGACTTACACACGATTTGAACTCAGCATTTTCAAATATTTTTTTTTCGTCTTCAATGTCTAGAACAGGTAATTATGACATTTATAATGCTTCATCAAATTTGGAATCTCATTAGTCGAGTTCGAAGTGAGATACAGAAATCAGAACTCTTTGTTTCGTAAACAAGCTCGAGTCCTGTTTTTGTTTACATATTTAGGTGTGTTATTGGTAAACATTTATTTAAATATATCCTATTTTTCTGTTAATAAAGTTGTCTATGAACACAAATGAAACAGTTTCTTGTTTATAAAGTGTCATTTTGGGTAAAATATAGTAGATTATTAACAGTATATTATTTGTTAACAAAAACATGGCTAGACTTTTTTTTTTTTTTTTTTACAGAAAAAAGAATCCTAAGCTAAAAAAAAATTACCAAGTTGACCATTATAGACATTAAAATTGGAAAAATAAAATTTAAAAAATTAACTCAATTTGAGTTTGTTTTAAAAGAGTACTCTTGAGTATACATGACAGTTATATTGTATATAAGGGTAGAAATCCTAAACAAAAAAATAAAACCAAAACGAAACAGGACTATATCAACGTTAATAAATTTGTTTTTATTTTGCTGTAAAGCTTGTCGATCCAATAATTTTACTAATTAATCGTATCAACTGTTAGCTATTGTTTTATTTATTTCAGGTGGTGTTTTGTTAGCAGCTGTTTTTCATGCATTTGATTTCAAATAAAAGAACATAAGAAAACAACAAAATAATTAAGTATTAAATTTGACACGATGGCATGTGTTTATCATACTTTGCAAATAGCAATATCCATCCCCTAGCCCCGCCACCCTACCACTACCACTACCATCCCCCCCTTTCCAAGAGAGAGAGAGAGAGAGAGAGAGAGAGAGAGAGAGAGAATTATGGCATTTCGATGATTGGCACTGACTTGTTTTAATTTTGATATTTTGATATCTAAGTGAGAAAAAGAATGAAGGAAAAAAGGACTTAACTTTGACGGATACAAATGCTTTCAATGTATGTTTACACTGTAAAATAGTCTGTACACTAAAATCTCGTATAATTACAGAAATAGTCGGTCTAGGAATTATTGGTCACATCACAGCTTGAGCATTTTCTGTGTCATTTTAATTAGCTTATCTTTTTTGATGAATTTATACTAACTGTAGTCCGAATTTCATAAAAATCAGTGATCGAAATTGTAGTTTTACGCAAGGCTTATGATATTACCTTAAATTGTGAAACGTTTCTTTAAAAAAAATCGCAAATTAGGAATTACAATTCATAAAAACAAATGAATAATATTATAGCTGTAATGGCAGTTACATGTGTTCATAAATAAAATGATCTTATTTACAATATGTATAGCTTAATTAAGGTGGTATGTGACATCTTGAGATATGTGGATATGTGCATGGATGAAAGTACATTATGCTCAAAAGATAATTATCGTTTTAAAATCTTCAAACTTTGTACAATAATTGACCAAAAACATTTTTCAAAGATTCTTAAAAAGAAATAATTGTAAAAGTCCCAGCGAGTTTCGAACCCATGACTTGCGAAACAGCAGCAAACGGTTTAACCTATTGTGCTACGTTATGTGAAAGAATAAAAATTTACTTAACTATAATAGCTTATCTAACTTCCGTAAGCTATCCACGTATAATTTTCGTCGATGCGAAAAATGTATGTACATGTATATATTCGTTTTTAAATATGTAAAAGTTATCAAACAGATTTTCTTTTCTTTTTTTTCGTGGTGTCTCCCTTATTTTCGTTTTATTATAACAGCAATAACTTAAGGGGAAAAAAATCAAAAAGGAAAATATTCATAACAGTCCCCCTCCCCCCATTTTCATATAAAAGGTAAATGTAATAATATTTGCTGATGACATTCTGAAGAATCTGTCTCATTTGAAGATTGAAAATTAAAAAAATAAGGAAATGTCAACCTACTAGAATTTCGACACAGCATACAAAATTGTAAAATGTGGGCATTAATGAGTTTGTTTTCAACAAGAAGCCAAAAACGTGTTAATTGATGAGTGTTTCAATCTACTGGAAAAGGTAAAGCAAAGGTATTGCCTTTATGCAATGATCGTCTTTTAATATGTACAAGCATAATATCTATCGTAAGCAGGTACACGTACAACGTTAATGAAATAAGAGCATAAAATCTATATTTCGTAAAATCCACGTGTACTTGTGAAATTTTATTTCAACAAGTACAACAAATTTTTTAAATAAAATATACGTAAAAAATTGAAATTCTGGAGGCCTACATTAATAAATTAGGAAAAAAAATTCTCCCATGATATAAAGAAATTCCTATTACTGTCCCTATACAAGCTTGTGTCTCGATTTGGCATGCGACAACGTATGACAAACTATGATACAAACATCCCGAGTTTGTTTGTAAACAAAATAAGATGATGATTAACATTAATTAATTCACACAATTAATTGGTTGCGATAAACATCGATAGGTCAAGGATCAAAGTAACAGAGACCCCGATCTACCTTATGCCCCAGGGTCCGACAACCAACTCCTTCACACTTGGGTGTCAAAACAACATGCAAGGGAGTGGAGCCATTGTTGAACCTCGTCTCGATTTGAAATTCCCAACAAAGCAGACGATCTTCGCACAACCTTGGCGCCGAAAGGACAAAACCTGCCGAACTACAAAAGGGCAAAGTCAAAAAGAGTTTTTGAGATTTAGATGAAAGAATAACGGTATGTTACCGTGCTTCTATGAGAAACTGATGGAAGACAAAATGCCAAAAACAAAAATATAATAATAATAGAATAAAGCTTAGACGAACAGGCTACATTATTTTTCAACATTTTTTCATTTAAATAAAATGCAATGAATTTTATACACATGTTAGAAAAAAGGCCCAAACTCCTGATAAAATATAAGATTGAAAATCACCAAAGTAATAATTAAGATAGAAAATTATTAAAATGAAATAAATCCATGTTTCTTTAAAAAAAATATATACAAAGATTCTGATTGATAGAATATAATAAGGAACAAATTTTAAAGCTACAAAAGTTAAATCAGTAATCTTTTAAAAAAAATATGTTTATATGAGTATGAATACCAAATGAAATCAAAGTAAAGATATTCATAACCATTCTTAAAAATTGAAAAACCCAACCAAATATCCATATATCTTTATTTCTGCACGAGAACAATAACACATATCCAGGTCAGACTATTATAGTTAAAACTCTCCCAAATTCGCAGAGATTGAAAAGAAATTAAAACCAAAGCGTGACTTTGCAGAAAAGTTTTGTTTCAAAATGACTTTTTATCTGACATAGGGATCGGAAAATTGCTGCAAAGCCGGCAAAGTTTATTTGAGGGAACAGCCTACATTGAAATAGCACACAACGGTCTATCAAGAATGGTTCTTTGCCAAATGTCTTATTGTTTGAAAGAGGAAATAAAAAAATCAATCGGTGGGGGGAGATTAGTGAAGTTTTTCGCTTCAGCTGATTTAGAGTATTGATTATGATAAGTTATAGAAATTTGGGACGCAGATACTATAATGAGACGTGTGACCTATGAGAGAAGTCTTACAAATCTGGCAATGAAGAGGAGTTTGGAGTAGACGTTTTTTTACAACTGTCTGTCACGCAGAAACCATTTTGGTAAGCGCTGATTGGTCGGCGCGCCCCCTGTAGGGGATATCAAATGTCACAAGAAGGTCAATTGGATATCGGACACTTCTCAAGTCAAAAGTCGTTATTTGGTTTGATATAATAACTTTAACTTGACATGCGATTTCTGGATTATGAACGAGGTCTCGTCCTTATAATGCAATGTTTAAATGAAATATATATTTCAGCAGTACATTTTTGACATGAATATTAATGTACTAAATAAAAAATATTGCGATTGAAAATTAGAAAAAAACCTTCTTAATACATGAAGATAACCACACTCACTGGATAATCAAACCTACATTTTTTTTCTCACTAATTTACATATAAATGTAGAATATAAAATAGAACTACTTCATTAACATATAAAAACAAACATTATGATACATTTTTGTATTATTCATGTATTGCATCGACATATTTCTTTAAAAAATAATAAGAACAAGTACATCCAAAAAAAAAAAAACCCGTATGTTATTTCTTTGCGAAATGTTTGAAGCTGTCATCTAAATAAAAGGAAGCTCTCTGTATTTGTTGGAATGAAATATTCACAACAAGATCTAAGTTTCCAGTGCAATGATGACAGTAATAAAAAACGCACAATGAATTTTGAATATCGTATCATTAAATGCGCATTATCATACTTGGGCATATATCAACGATACGTTTATATCTCAATTTGAAGTGTATTATCATTTTTATTGACTACCTCTCAGCCTTTCATCGTCTCTTAATGTGCATTAAACTTGCCAGCGATCCCACCTAGCGGATTAAACACACAGATGGACGTGAATTCCATAAACATTATTCACTGCTAGTTGTGAACTATCTGGTGACAATTTCTTGTTATATAATACGGTTATATGCCGTCTCTCCAGCTTTTAGCTATTTATCCCCAGGTTAAAAGAACGGGGGAAGGGGTGCTCCAGCCGCTGAGTAAAAGATGTGATTTACGACTCAAGAAAGGGGGGGTCTCGGTATCAAGAGAAAAAGGGAAAAATAACAAAGAAACAGAAAAATAAAAACGAATTTGAAACTTTCCAAAAACTGTAATGTTAAACGAATTGTAAGGTGTGTGGTAAAAGAGATGGATAAGCGGTTACAAGGGTAAATAAACTCACTCGACCGGGCAGGATCGTGGGAACTAGCAAGGATAACTAAGTTACATATCGTCCTCTCGTGCGGTGTTGCTGTTTTTTCCTTTTAGAAGAACATACCGAATGAACAATCGCGATGTCGTATGCAGTGTAAATGAAAGGCCGATGTACTCCGAATAATGAATATGAACAGCAGGAAGTGTCGCCATAACAGTGGAAGTCGCCCGGGGTTCCTCTCCCCTATACGTAACGTGCCGTGCTCCTCCATTTTCCTCCACGGATCCAACGTGTTTGTTTATGATACATATTTTCTTCTAAGCCTTAAGCACATATACAAATAACAACAGGACAGCAACCATTTCCAATGCCGTTGAAAAACAAACCACAACAGAAAAACAACTAGTTCTTGAAATACAAAGTGCCCAACGCATAGATACGTAAATATCATTAAAAAATCAGTGTAAAAAAACCATCAGGAAACATACATTATTCGATTTCATTACTTCTATTACCGATATCATCAAAAGTTTATTCTCACTTACTCTTGTCCGTTCTTTCCATGGAAAAATGTTCCGATTCCTATTCCATAATTTGCAAGACCAAACATAGCTTAACAGTCTCGGTCGTCTTGTTGTACGCCTTAGCCAACATAAGAAAGTTTAACATGGTTAAAATACTTCCCCGTCTTTTCGACAGCATCAAGTAATCGTCTTTGATTCTATTTAAGCTCTGTAAAATTTTTCTTTTCCTCTGTACGAAGCAATTTCTGTTTGTAATGAGTATACCCACCCAGGTCTTATTGAGCGATACATTATACAGGATTATTCCGCGGGGAAATTTGTAATTTTCATCCAATTTGATCTCTGAAAGAGTGCTTAAGATTAATAGAGGAGATAACTTTAAAATTACAGTATTTACACAGCTATTTGAGAATTTGGCGTTATTATCTAATGTATAAGGCTAATCAAATTATCCTTGTCGCAAAACATTGTTAAGCTATTGCCCTGCCCGTGCTTCTCACTTTTTAAACTGTCAAAAGCAATTGTACAAGTCTCAGCTAATTTGATGATTTGATTACCGAGCCTTATTACACACCCCGCTGCCTCTTATAAAACTCGAATTAAATTAATATTAAAATCTCGTTGGTTTCTCCTTTTTTATTTCTTGTGGTAAGATTCATGAATAGTCTATAATTTAGTAAAATAGAGACCCTTACATGGTCCTTGAAATAATAACTACAGGCTTGAAAGTTACATATTAAATGACGTTAATTGAGGATTCAGTTTAATAAATGACAATCTTAGAAAGGCAACTTGTGGATTTCCACAAATAGGATGAAGCAATTTCATGTAATGCACTATGAAATCAAAACGTAAATACAATGTTGTTTTATAGGTCTTACGATATCAAATACATTTAATTAAGCATGTAGGGGCATTGCTGGTGAAGTTAACCATCCCATCATGATACGTGATGATCATGATCATGATCATGGTACATCATGATAAGTAGGAGTATTGTAATGCTGTTTTTATCACAGGAAATGATATGTTTATAAGTCACGTTCTACAGCTGTTGTTGTACGTTATTTAACGAATAACATACATAAGTTAATATATTTCTGCCAAATGTTTTTGTTGAATCATTATGACTTTGAGGGTCTACGAGAGAGTGATATTTCAAACTGTTTTGCACATTTCTATTGTAAAGGTGGTCCCTCAGAGATAAATATGTTTATGTGAAACTTTTGTTTGTTCCAATTGTCTTATCACGTAGTAACACAAAGTCTTCAAACTTATAAACAAAATCCAAGAAATAATAAAAACATATTTTGTTTTAGGTCGTTTATCAGTTTGTTTGTGGGCTACAGTTATATGAAATGACATAGCAAAACTACGAATGCATATCTGTATCTATTTGAGTTTAAACCAAAATTTTGGGGTAAACTGTATTTTAACCAAAAAAAACCCCAAACAATAATAATAAAATAAAATAAAAATAAAGTATTTGTGGAAATCCCTGCAGCAGTTTCAATTAACAAATATCATTTTATAACAGTAAAAAAAAAACAGCTTATAAAATGACTTATATAAGTTCAAGAAACAATTAGTAAAAAAAAATTCCACGATGGATTTTAACATTTCAGTGCGATGTTTTGCAGCATTTAATTAACTCTATTCGGAAAAACAATGTTCGTTAAAGTCTTCGCAAAGAAACTTAATTTTGTAAAGGAAACGAGTATTTTGTACTAGCTCGGCGCTAAAAGGGCACCTGTTATACAGCTTCCATACGGTGGCCATCAAACGATAGATTTAACGACGGCTTTGGCAAAAATTAGGTCTGATTACCCAAACCCGCTGGGAGAAATGTTCACACTTAGAAAATCTGCATACAATGTCGTGCGACCTTGTGGTGATTTTTTCTAAGGGGCACTCGAAATTGTCAAGTTACAAGGGTGGGCGTATGGAGGAGACTAGGGCACAGACTTCAGACACTTTGCATGCAAAATCTGTGACGCCACATCGCATGGAGTTATAACAGAATGAAGAAAAATGTTTCCAAAAAAATGATAATAAAATTGAAACTTATTTTAAAGACTGTTAATATAAGTGAACCGTGTTTGCACTATATGTAGTAACACTTGAATAACCTAGACATATCCTCTTAATAGTGCCTTTGCAATTATAAAAATGGCGACGAACATTTAAAACTTGAGATTTTATCACAAGAAGACTTCAGTAATGAAATTTACCAAATTTAATAAGATGTTTGTGATATATAGATTTAATAGGGAAAAAACTTCTTGGCTTTTCAGTTTACAAGCTTTTTAGGTTTCTTTGAGCAATTGACTGTGGCGAAATGAGACATAACCCTGGATAGCCCACGGCAATGCCGTTTGCTACACAATATCCAGCATTCTTCTTCTATCGATAATCATGAATGTAATCTGCGATTTGGACGATGAAACATTTTGATGAAGGAGACGAAAATGCTATTTAGAAGAAAGTTCAGTTGTGCATAATGTGTTTCGGTCTGTCTACAGTGATGTTACTTCTCAATCCTATCGACACATCATTACATTGTCATCCCCCCTGCAACATTTTTTTTTCTGGATGAACTTTTCATATGGCCTTCTTTAGATGTATTCAAAGCCTTTCTAGTCCATTAATTTGTTTTTTCTATTTCGATGATAATAATTGCAACAAATACTAGTATAGTCGGAAGCATTCAGAGTGAAATTTATGGTAATACATATTTTTCAATTGTGCAAAAGGGAGAAATTTTTGTTGATGTCTTTGTTAGATATCAAATACATGTAGTTAATTTGATGAATCTGTCTGACATCTTAAATTCCAAAGACACTTCTGCATTGTCAAAATCAGTCATGATAATATTAAAAACGGGAGAGAAAAATCAAACAAAATGGCTTAAATTATCTATGCGCATGACCAAAATGGACGAAAATTATTGAACTTAAATACTACTGGCATACAGTCGATGCCCCCACGGTTTCTCACCTTTCTCTATTGCTTCCGGTTGCTGCGTAATGTGTGAATAATATTCGTCTTTTGACGCACTTCAAAAAAAATCAGGCGACTCGCACATGTTTTAAACAGTTAATGAGCAGACTACCTTTAATAGTTTTTCAGTCCCAGCTTATATATTAACATGTGGGATAAATGTAATAACAGTCGATCATTTAAAGATCAGCATGATGAACTTATGCTTCTGAATTGTGTAAGAATCTACAGTTGATTACTAGATTAACAAAGAAATACTTAGCCACAAGTGTCCAAAATTCGTTGATTGATAGCTAAATTGTACTAGATTCTACACATCGCAGCACTATGACCAATGCCATGCTTCCAACAAACTATTTTCAGCTACATTGTCCCTTTGATTAAGATGGCTCACTACACCTTGAAAAAGTTTCTCAAATCAGCAGAAAATTACTTGATTGGGAAAAATAGCATGATGCATAAGAAGTATAAAGGTCAAATAGGCAAAAATATCCAATGTTGGATAAAATATGATTTTCAATAATTTTATTCAGTAAATGACTAAATGTGAACAAAATGCCCCTGGCGGATTCGAACTCGTGATCTGCGGTTCATAAACCCGACACATTAACCACTGAGCTTCGTGATATTCATCCGAATCGATTGATACAAACAATTTAACAAAATATTGTGACGTCTTGTCTAAAATAGTAAAAGTCTTGATGTAGTGAGTTACCTTAATTAAGAGAAATGACTCTGCATTGAATATGTCATATTATACATGTATACCATTGCTTATAGAGGTATTTACCTAGTACGTAAAAAGATTTCACAAGGGAGAAAAATAATTCCGATAGGAAAAAAATTTTAATAGCTATAGGATATTAAGAATTTCCTACCGGAAGTAAATAACTTCATACTAGAAGAAGACTTTCGATAGGATTTGAGTAAATACTTAAATTTCTTTTTTTAAATCTTGTAGAAAAGTTAAAATTACTACAGGAAAATTAATTGCCCAAATGTGCCTCCTGTTGGAAATACTTTAATCCTATAGGAAATAAGACTCATGTATGAATTTTCTAAATCGTACAGAAGTTGCTTTCATAACTTCTATAGGAAATTTAAATTATTTCATCCTTCGAAATAAATATTTTCCCATGGGGTAAATATATAACCTGTCAGGTGTGACACAAAAAACAAAAGTAAGTGTATATTGTTACTATCTACCCAGTCTAGTATTCTCGCGTAATCAAACTCAATATAAAAGATATAGTCATTGTGTGAGAGAGAGAAAGAGAGAGAGAGAATCTTGTATTAAATTTACTTGTTTGACAAAGAATAGCCGCTCATTTAACCAACGGAAAAAAAAGAATTAAGTACCAGTGTAGTTTTCACATGACCTATTGTTCAAGCATTATAATTTGAAAATGATTTTCGCAGACTCATGGATCATTTTTTTGTAAGGTGATAAAATCAGTGTTTTCATTGACTAATCTGTCAGAACCACCATTTGTAAAATTTCGCCGCGACATAATTACAGCAAAAGGATAAAAACCCTCGTACAAACGGCGTCAAAGTTTTCATATTTTCGTTCATGCAGTTCCTTGGCATCAGGGGTCTAGCTTTTCGTTTTCGATTCCGAAGATAACTCGAAGTTAATAACCACACCTTTTTAAAAAAAGTTGTTAATTACAGGTTTGCCTTATCTTTCTACTTCATTTTTCATCACATTAGGGACCAAGAAACCCCGATAAGAAAATATATCGTTTTCTTCCTTTAGAAAATAGATTTTGTTGTTGGCAAAAAAAGGAGAAAACATCATATATGTAGAATAGAAGGGTGAAAATACAAGAGAGCATTCAAAGAAAGTTGAGCATATCTCATATAAGTTCCTTTCACAAACTGATTGTTTGATAAGAATACCGAAATGTATAGCTTCATAACAAAAACACAGTAAAGATTTGAGCTCTTGATACCTTTAAATTATGCAATGCAGATGTTGTTGTGTACATGTAGGAGCAAGTTTTCCAGTGATGAAAATTCGGATGAAAGATCTAATGAAAGGGCTCCCCGTAATTCTCATTGAACCATTGTGAGTTTGGAAAAGAAGCTTGCCAAATCCATTTGTCATGTGAAACTTTTAGTATAGTATATCACACACGCGTTGCACGCAGATCAAATGCAAGTTTGAAATTCTTGCCATCTTGGCTCGAAGTTCGACCCTATCACCCTAACGTGTCCAACACTCATCTGACTTTCAATGGATCTTCCTTGATCGGAAAATTGCGGAGTGGCAAAATAGCTTTATTGTTCAGAAAACCTTGACGTCTACCCTTACACTTAAGTAATAATACCCGATCAAGTTACCAAGGAACCATCTTATCTCCTGCAATATTTGTTTTATTAAAAACTTGTTGAGGATATAATTAGGCTGATACACGCGTCTTATCTTGGTTTTCTGATTATCAAGCTCCCATCGCCTGGACAGGGGTACAATGTGGTTCTTTAGTTGTGTCTCCATGTCTTTGTCAATATCGGCTCCAGGGACAGCCAAACAGAGAGGGTACCAAACAGAGTGATCGCGTGTTAGAGCTGCCAGTGCTTTGTCCACACGATCTCTATTTAAAGCTTTCACCTCTGTGTTTTTTCTCCCCCCCCCCCCTCTCTCGTTTTCTTTCTCCTTCATATATTTCTAAATAGTCTCCCCAGTTCTTGTCAATCTGCCAACGGAAAGTGAAAAGATTAACTCTAGCGAGTTTCCTTGCTAAAAAAACACACACACACACGAAAACAGTAATCATATCAAAGTATCTCCGCACCAGTTTAGCCGAGCACATAATGTGGTGATAATTTGCAAAGGTTAAACTGGTGATTTGCGTTTGGGAATTATGGCATAATATCGGTCATTTTATATCATTATGGACGATAATTATGTACAATAGTTTAGCAGATCTTTACCGACTATACCGCTGTAATTTGATTGTTAACAATTTACCCGTTCACTTTCACACACCTTTTGAAAGAGGTAATGGGTTTCAAAAGCTGTTATTTTCTAATTGTACCTTCTGCAATATCGTGGTTTTATGACTTGACTAAACGATTTATAAATGAATTCATGTAGTATATGAAATCACGCCCCAAAAGGGTTGAATAAAGAATTTTGTTACATTATATTCCGTAATGCACTCGGTGTATTTTGATTCTGGAATATTTATTTAGTTTATGTGCTGGTGTGCAAAAAATCTCTTTATTGAACATACTGGATTTTTTTTTTGTTCTTATACATCACCGCATCCTGTAAGACAAAAATATGTTTTTATTTTTATTTTTGATATATCTATATTTATATCGGGTCGCCCAGTCCGATGTTTTTTTAAAAAATCTTACCAATGGCTATAATTCCGAATTTGAGATGTATGTCAAATGAAATATTTTTTGACAGATTGATTAAATAGTGCTTGAACACTTTAAAATTTAAATCTGTTTTTTCATTCATTTCCTAGGCGTATTTATTTGTTAAATCTACCTACCTTTCATAAAATCTTGATCGACATGACATTTTTTGCCTGAGTGTGTTTTAAATTATCTAAAAAAAAGCACTTAAAAAAAACACAATCAGTGTTGAAATATATCTTTTCAATTTCATAAATTATTTCAGTGTATTTGCAACTTACCTAATACGTTAATTTTTTTGTATGATTAATGTAAAAAAACCCTCCTCGACATTCATTTTTACATAAAAATTTAAAAATATATGTAGTGTATTACATGTATTAATGATTAACAACGTTGAATTTCTTTGGTTTAGACAATATATCTTTTTAATGTATTGGACTGTGTATATTACAGTAGTTATAAAATCAAGCCTCTTAAGAAATTCTCGCCTGCTTCGGCATAATGATAAGAATTTCATGAAAAGGGCTGACCTGATTATGTTATAAAGTACATATAATTACGAAAGTAACAAACTTACAAATGGAAATTAGGTCAAAACGGCGACAACGAGATAATAATAGCAAGAACTTTATACAAACCAGCGTAATGCATTATACAGAACAATCTTAAAACTGGGGTGTCAATTTATCAAACTTTATTAGTGATGAATGTGAACAGGACACATTGTAAATTATATGAGTGATTTAAAATAGTAGTTCTATTATAAACGTGCTTACCCGTGGACAAGATAAACATTTGCCATTCAATTTTAGTCAACGATAACTAAAAGGTCTTTAATTAAGGTGACTGAAAGGCAGAGCTGTGTCACTCAGTCACCACTATGTAACATTTCAGTCACCTTTAAGTCACCACTATGTAACATTTCAGTCACCTTTAAGTCACCAATATGTTACATTTCAGTCATCTTTCAGTCACCACTATGTAACATTTCAGTCACCTTTAAGTCACCACTATGTAACATTTCAGTCATCTTTAAGTCACCACTATGTAACATTTCAGTCACCTTTCATTTGACTTAATGGCTGTGCTTCGTCCTGTGCTAAATATTAGACTCTTACTCGAGTGGAAAATTGTTGTACTAAAAATAAACACTAGTTATAGATAAGATGTTATATCAGTGAATTAACATCGGTTATATTCGTGGATGTTTTGGTTGAAAGTTATTGTTACCAAATGTATTTGACTTATGAATGAGTAAATGCTGATCTACCAACGAAACGAAAAGTTTAAGGCACTATATCAATTCTTTGGGTGTAAACCTGCAGTCTAAACGTTTTGTATTCATCACAGAGTTGCCAAGTGAATAATAACTATGCATGCGCATGTGTTGTGATTTTTATGGAACTATTGTGTAAAAACTTTTTTCCTTTACATTTGTCCCTAGCGTTTACCTTACAAAATTAAATGTGTCTCCGTGTACATGTAGTAAACCTTTAATTGTCTACAACATTTGTCCAATACACAAAAGAATATGACATTACATGTATTTTGTAAGCCAAGAGGTTTAACGTCACGTTAACTAGACTGAATAAGCGCCTACTATAATTCAATGGGAAACAGGTCCAAACTTATGTGACAAAAATAAGCGCATTAGGATAAAAATAAATAAGTAAACCTATAAACAATGTTTAATCAGTATATTATGAACTGAATTTTCAATTTAGAATTTCTTTAGTTAGTTCACCGACAGACAAAAGATGATTTATATATTCATATGTTGGTCGCATTATTTGAAGCAAAACTGCGTTTTTGTTATTGCAAGCAGAATATTCCGTTGTACAGAAATCTTTTTTCCAGATAAAATTCAATGCTTATTTATTTTTCTAAAAAAAATTATCATAAAAGTATAATTTACTTGTAGGATAATCATAACAGCACAATTTTAAAGCAAAATGAAATAAGCCGACATTGCCTCCAGTTAAAGCTACTTGGTCCGATTTTATATCAAATTTCATGTTCGCTTTAAAACGATAGCTTTGTTTAGTATGTGTACAATATTAAAAATAGGCATTAAAGTATTTTTCCCGCTTATTTAAGTCGTATTTCAATGGGAAAATGATTTACAAAATTTGTTTACAAAACAAAGTTTACATATTACTTTTTCTCTTATTAAGATTCGCCCCGAAGTCGAGGCAGGTATGACTGTGTTACGACTTTCACATTTGCATGTGATATATATTCGTATATAAAGGAAATAAGATTTCAAAAATGTTTTGGCAAACCAAGAACAAACCATATAAATTTTTTTTTATTTATCTGTCTGAAGTTTGTTGTGTTTACAATCGATGCATAATATGCGGGTTGAATAAACCCAATCGATCGGGGGACTAAACCATACAGCTCTTTTCTAAACATGCCCATGGTACACTTGGCTTTGCTATTTTGTGTTCCCATAAAGAATTATATCTATTTACTTCAAATATTTCTATCTTTGATAGGAGACCGATTCTGCAGGTGTAATTAGGTGAAGTCTATAACTTTTTAAAGGGGGAAGGTCACGATTTTCGCCAAAAATTATTTTTCTGATTTTAATGTTTAGAATGCTTCAGTAGTGCATTTCTAATAAGCAACAAAAATTTGAGGGTCTTTCGCTGAGTTATAAGCGAGTTACAGAGCTTACAATTCTTTGTTATGTAAACAAAGCTTTTGTTTACATTTTGAATGTTGAAGTGAAAATTTCAGTTTTTGACCTAAAATGAATGTGTTAAACGTTAAGAACTGTTTATTTATGCTTAAAATGAATAAGATAATTGTATTGTGTGGAAAATTATTTGATACTGTAATAGCCAAAAAATCGCACCAAGCAGCTTTAAGTAGCAGATTCATTCATCATCGGGGGTCTGCTGTGTTTCAAGGTCTGTTAGATTTTGAGACATTGTTCTACGTCAAAGTAAGGATAAAAGTAAGCAAAAACTTAAAAGCAATATGGGTGAAATTGTCATCATAATATTTTTATTGTAAAATTTTATTGTAAAGTTATGATTCACTTATTCATTGACAAAAATATTTTATATACTTCTGATGTTTGCATTATTAGTTTAAAAATTACAAAAGCCTAAAAGTATCATTTTTGTAACTGAAAAATAAAATAAAAGGCGTATTAACGCTAAAAAACGCATTCTTAAAAGGCGTTTTAACGCGGAAAATGTGTTATAACGCGAATAAAGACGATATAACGTTAGGCTTTCCGAACGGCGTTATAACCACAGTGAACGAGAAACGTTCGTAATAACGCCTTTCCAAAAGGCATTATAACGCGAATAAAGGCGTTAGAACGCCTTTAAGGAAGGCATACATATGCAAATTAAGGCGTTATAACGACTGTTTTCGCGTTAATATGCCTTTTAGAGAGGCGTTATTATAATGCTTTTTTAGCGTTATAGCGCCTTTTGGAAAGGAGTTATAACGTTTTTTGGAAAGGCGTTAATACGCCTAAAGGAAAAGCGTTATAACGCCTTTTGGAAAAGCGTTATAATGACTTTTGGAAAGGCGTTATTACGACATTTGGAAAGGCGTGATAACACTTTTTAGAAAAGCGTTATAACGCTTTTAAGAAAGGCGTTATAATGCCTATTTTCATGTTGTAACGCCATTTGGAAAGGCGTTATTACGCCTTTATTCGCGTAATTATGCCTTGAAGTTCCTTAAAGGTGCTATAACGACTTTATTCGCGTTATTACGTCTTTTGGAAAGGCGTTACGACGCCTTTTAGATAGGTGTTATAACTCCTTTTTTCGCGTTATAACGTCTTTTAAGAAGACGTTTTTACGCTTTTTTGCGTTATTATGCTTTTCATTTTATTTTTCAGTTACATACATGATACTACACTTTAAAAGGCTTTCGTTAAGATTAATATACATGTAGTTTAAGAAGTGTTTAATTCATGATATACTTTAAGTATAATTATGCATAAAACATGAATTAAACAACAGGCAAAAATAGCCTATATTAGTTCCCTTTTTTAGATATCAAGGTACAGATATAATTAAAGTGCATATCTAAGGCATTTTAAACAAATCTATATTAAAAACAGAATGTATGATTAGGAAAAAAAAGGAAAAAAAATATCAATAATAAGCAAAATGGGAAAAAAATAAATAAGAAAAACATTTGAGAAAAATGAAAAAGTCATGTAATTAAGTTACATACAGTACGTTGTTACGCGTACTTATTACAATTGTACATTCTAATCAAACTCTTTCAATTTTTTTAATAAGGTTATAAACTTGGTCTAAAATAACGAAAAGTTACAAATATGTGAAGAGTATCTAAAATACATAAAATTAAAAGTAATGTCAAACAATAAACTAATACGTAAGGTGAACAATATTGATAAGATGTGTAATGGAGGGTTTGAAAGCATTTTGTCGCCGAAATATAGCTCTGAACATGAAAAAAAGGATACTTGTGCGATTATAAGCTGGTACATGTACGTACATGCACATGTATTTGTGTTTTCTTAATATCAAATTGTTGATTATTGTTTGTTTTGTGGACAATAAGGTAAATGAGCTAGGGTCAATGTCTGTTATTGATAATATTTATGCATTGACAATTCCTGTATTGAACTTTCATTGAGTAACAGTTAGGTTGGAAAGCTTTTTTTTTGTTGGCAACAGGAAGACTCTCAGTTAAATTTGGATTTCTTTACACATGTATATTGATTTTTTTATCGTTCAAAATGTCTATTAGATTGCATCAAAGTCATCAGATCTAAGCCAAACTTATTTTCTTTTTTTACAAATGGCATCAAATTTCAGATGTATTCGTAAATGCTATTGTTGACCCATCGTTCTATTCTATGATTATCTTTGTAACAAAAAGTAAAAGAAAAGGTAAGGGAAAAAAAACCAATACTTAAGCAATATGGCTGCAATTTTCATTACAAAACTTCCTTGTAAATTGTAATTCACCATCTCGCTGACATTAACATGTTTTATATAGACCAAATACAGACTTTGCAAAAATTGGATCGAGTTGCGGGGTCAACCCAAAGGCAAAGGGAAATCAACCAACATTCCCCTTTTTTATGCTACCAAACATTTTGGTGTTCTGTGATGAAATCTCTTTGGATTAAGTTTATTCCTTCAATGCGTAGCCCCATCCTGGGGCAATCAAAAACAAAACGGAAACGGGTTTTTAATGTCAAATGACAAAGTTACAAGCCCTAAACTACAAAGGCTACTGTGAGAAATCTAACCCAAGAGACATAACTTTTGTAAAGTGTGGATTATAACACAATTGTACATATTCAAGATTTGTTATTTATTCCATCAATTGTACAGATATCATTCATCTGATAAATTTATTGCTTTTTTTCTCTTATTAGTTTTAAAGTATGTCACTTGCAGAATTGGCCCGGCTTTAAAAAAACATTCTCAAAAATACAGCTTATATTATTTAACGTTATTATACTATAGTAGATATGCATTATCATCGGCCATTCTGCTGTGTATCATGGTTCTGACTGATTGTTAAATGTTGTTCTACCTCAATTTTAGGATTCTTGAAGATGTCATAAGTGCAGAATTTCACAATTTTACCCATGTGCACGATTCTTTAAAACCTTTCTTAACCCCCCCCCACCCCCCAACTTTTAACTTCTAATGTCGACCACTTACTACCCGTCTTAATTAAATTTTTATTGTATAAACCGTATTCTATCATTAAATTCAAACACTATTATAGAATTTGAGGTAAATAAAGATTCGGGTTTGGAAAAAAAACCTTGTGTACATCTGTTTTCATATGTTATTCATAATAAAAAAAAATATCATGATGTTCCCAAATACATGTAGGGATACGATTAAAAGTACAGATATATGGAGAATATCTAAATACTTAAACATACAAAGTATTTACAATAACTGTAAGGAAGAAACTAACTTGTAAAGTGAAGAATATAGATGATAGATGTATTTGGGTTTTCTTAACACTAATTTGTATGTTTTTAATATTGGATGTTTTCTGGATAATTAGTCTATGCGTTAGGGTCAACGTCTGTTGTTGAGAATATTTATGCATTGACAATTTCTCTATTGAATTTCCATTGAGGAACAGGTAAGGATAAACAACCCTATTTTTGGTTGACAAAGAAGACTGAAAGTTTAAATTCGAATTTTTACATTTTCTAGTGTCTTTGTCTATGATAACACTACCAATCGATTTTGTCCAATACATTTCATCAATGACTAATTTAATATTTAATCGTTCAATTGCTGAAAATTATATAAATATAAGTAATAATAGCTGCAGAACTGTAGCTCCACGGAAAATTCGGGTTGACGGACCGTGGAGCTACAGGTCCACCCATACATAAAACTGTATATTTATTGCGCACAAAAAGTTGCGCGCGGTTTTGGACTTATTAAGCTAATTTTAGAACATATTCTGTAAATATTTTCATACAAAAAAAATCCTAAGAAAATTTATTACTGATTCGCCTCTTTACTTGTCCCAAACGTTTTCCTTAGCACCCTAACCGACCTCGGAAATTGAAGTATGCTAAATTCACGTCGGGATCAAGAGTCGCCATTTTTACCTGTAAACAAACCACACCATTTCACTTTACGGGGCCGGTGAGAGTGTTTAAAAGATATTCAGAGGCAAGTTAAGTAAAGATATCTTAAGGTAAATGTCTCAGGAATTTTTTGGTATTGAGATTTTCACAGAATATATATCTTAATTAGGTTAATAAGTCCAAAACCGCGCGCAACTTTTTGTGCGCAATAAATATACAGTTTTTTATATGGGTGGACCTGTAGCTCAACGGTCCGTCAACCCGAATGTTCCGTGGAGCTACAGTTCTGCAGCTAAAGTAATAAGGAATCATTCTTTGAATATTATGAGGTGATCAAATACAGTCGGGGGTGAACATATCTATCAAAAAGCGCTTCGGGCTTTATTGGATTTGATCACCCCCGACCGTATTTGATTACCTCATAATACTCAAAGAATGATTCCTTATTCCTTAATTAAAGACAACAAATTATTGTTTTCTTTATACATGTACATGTATATTGATTTTTCATCGTTCGTAATGTCTATTAGTTAGCAAAAGAGTCATCAGACCTGAAACAGAACTATTTTTTACAAAACAAATGGTATCAAATTACAGAAGTATTTATTTTATTATACTGTTTATTACCAAGAACCATATGGATCATAGATTTAATGCATAAACATGAATAATTTGTACAATAAATGCATATACATATAAATAATCACAATCTTAAACTAGACTGCGGGATAATGATGTTGCAATAATAAATTTTATAATAGCAATGATATGATTATTACAAACAATGATGTTTATAATGAACATGATAATAGAAATGGTAACCTATAAAAACATATTATATTTGTATTTTTTTTAAAATCTTAATTTTGAACACTTGTAGATATATTCCCCAAATTACGTAACTGAGAATTTTTTTGTTGACAAATAATTGACTACTTTAACGGCAGAAGGGTTTTTAAAACAATATTTTTAAAATACATTTTTTTAAAATTTCTTTGTAAAATGGACAGATCACAATAAAATGAAACACATCGTCAATCTGTAATAGGCAACATAATTTACAAATCCTTTCGTTTCCTTGAATGTTATAAAAATCGTCCAGTTGATGGGAAGATACACGATATTTACTTATTAACTGTACTTAAAATTTGGTATTGGTTTTGTCAAATATTGTTGTATTTTAAAATTATCTTTGAAAATGCTTATACATTATACATTTGGGAGAACTTTCAAAGTAACTATGAGCTTCTTGTATAAACATATCAGTTAACCTTTGTTTCACCTCCAGTAAAAACAAATTTTCATTAAATTGTTCTGTACAATTACATAATGATGTATCCAAAACCTAAGTGTAAATTAACCTTTAAATGTAAGACAACCAACAATAAACACCTCTGAATAACATACATTTAACATTTCTTGGTATATATTGCTTATAATACAATTATCACTATTCTTTAATTTTGATCCACTTTTTAACGATGCAAATGTTTTGTACAATAGTTTCTGTCTCAATTCAAAATACTGACCTTCATAGACGTAAAACTTTTCTTAACACCAGATACTTAAATTTCTAACAAAAATCTAAATGGATACTCTCTAACTTGCTGGGTGTTGTCCCCATAGACTAATCCACACTTTACAAAAGTTATGTCCCTTGGCCGTCATCTTTGGGGAAAAACCCATAGATTTCACACAGTAGCCTTTGCAGTTTAGAGGTTTGTAACTTTGTCATCTGACATTAAAAATCCGTTTCCGATGTGTATTTTGATTGCCCCAGGATGGGGCAACCCACATGTTAAAGGAGTAAATTAAATTCAAAGAGGTTTCATTACAGGACGCCCAAATATTTGGTTGCATAAAGAAGGGGAAAGATGGGTTTTTCCCTTTTGACCTTTGGGTTGACCCCGCAAAGGAAAACACATTTTGCAAAGTGTGGATTGGACTGTACTCCACATCTAAAATTCATAAATGCATGCAATAAACAGAATACTTTCCTTGTAACACTGAAAAAGTTGGCTAAATTGTAGGTGATTCGCTTCGTTTATTGTGTAATTAATTAGGAATAACGAACCAATGTTAATCAATGCAAAATTCATTGTGACGTCACAATTCTCAATAGAGAGTCGATTGAAAATCGGACGCACTTCAGATTTTCAATCGACTTTCAGACTTTGCTTTCGGCTTTCGACTTTCGACTTAGGTGGTCACACGGTACGATTTTAGTCGAAAGCGAATCGAATGAGAAAATCTGATGGAAAATCGGATGAAAAATCGCATCGTGTGACCGCACCTTAAGACCAGCCGGAACATTCCGAATGGTTACTCACAGCTTGTTTTCAAGTTTCTTTCATAATGTTAAGGAGGCTACGTGGTCAACAATTTACCCAACAGATCTACCTTAAATTCTTAGATATGAGTTTTATAGGTTTAAACTATTATCTAGTAAAGAAAAAACTCAAATATATAAGCTTTAAAACAGTTGAGGTATTCCCTATATCTTTATACAGATCACTTTCTCTCAAGGAAGTTAAAATAAAAAATGGCCACGACCATGTAGCTCTCTTAAGATTATAAAGAAATGTTCTTCTAAATGTTTTGAAACATTTTGGTTTCTTAATGTTACCCCTTTCCGACACTCATGGACCATGCGCAAACAAACATGGAACTTCATGATATCGATGGCTTTGATGCTTCCATATTAACTTCACAAATCAAATAACTATATTCCTAAAAATTGAAAAAATAAATCCTTGTAAAAATTTGGATCTCTTATAGTGGCCATTTTCTGACTTACGGGGATCATGCAATGGAACAAAGTGGAGACTACCGGTATCTTGCTTCCGATTTAAAGTCTGTCCCACGTTATTGCTTCCATCACTTTTTGATGATTTTTAATTAAAAATACACATACCTGTGAAAGAAGTTCAGTTGAAATCGATGAAATGGAAAATATCCAAGATATCTTCATTGACAAATTATCCCTTTTCACTCATAATAGTTTACAGGAACGAAAACAAATTTCTTACGGAGATTTATAATGGGAAATGTTTACAACTTTTCTCCATTCGGAAGTACTTGGGACACCTCGCGCAATTTTTCAACGTTATCATCCGGGCTTATTAATGGCTGATGCAATGCAAAATCTCCGTA
>WFKH01011801.1:29489335-29499588 GCA_016163765.1 Magallana hongkongensis
ATCAATGTCAATGCACCGACTGTTGTCCACGAGGGCAAATCCAGAATTACAACCACATTGGTAGCTTCCAACAGTATTGTTACACAGTTGGGTGCAAGGAAGATTGGCACACTCGTCGATGTCTACACAAAATGTTATAGGATGCATATAACAAATAAGGATGTAATACTTTTATAATTGTCGAACCTTAACAAAGAATGTATTAAAAGGTACATGTTGATACATATATGGTGCATTAAACGGAGTAAGAAATCCACTTAATCAGCATGTATTTTCAAATCCGATATATTTTTGCAATAAAAATATAAAACCTATACGAGGGTTTAAAACTTAAAAAAATACGTAGACAAGGTCGCTCTGTCATATATTTTTTTTCGAAAGTCATTATAACTTACACATTAATTTCTGTACACACATTTTTCGGTGATGAATGAAGTTTCATTGATTAAAAAGTATTTTTAAACTAGATGTTTTGGCTCTTGGATATAAATTTCATTAAATCTTAAAAGACTTCAATAATTTTACCTGTGCATGACCCGGAAACTTCCTGATATCCAGACCTGCATACACATTCATATGATCCAGGGACGTTCCGACATCCTTGATTGGTTCCAGTACATGGATTCTGTCTGGTACATTCGTCGACGTCAGCATCACACTTGATGCCAGCCCACCCACTCTTACACTGACATCCAAATTCAGGGTCACAATGGGAGGCACCTACTCCGCACTCACACGGGGTCTCGCAGTTCCATCCATAAGAGAAACCGTCACATACTTGAAAAATATTTATTAACCCCATTGATGTTAAAAAAGAGGTGGCGATAAAATGCAGTTCAATTATCATTAAAAGATGTTTATCTTTCTTTAAATTATAACTTACCAGTGCAAGTTCTTTCGTCATTTGCCAAATACATTCCCCTTGGGCAAGAACAGTTGAATGATCCTTGTGTGTTTACACATGTGTCTTTTAATGAACATTTATTTAATTCACTGTTACCACATTCGTTCACATCTACAATGATCGAAACACATTAAAAATATCATGAAATGATGAAAGAATGTTCTTAATCAAATATCATACAATGTCGATTACAGCTTTATACCTATGCAGGATGAAATATCCGACTCGCTAAGAATAAACCCTTCTGGACAGAAGCAGTGCCCGACCGTTTGATTGTTTGGATCCTGCTTGCATCCGTAGCTACAGTTTAACCCAGGAAAAAGGAGACACACGTCCTGAACTAGAGAGTATAAAGATATCTTATTAATATCCAATATCTCGCGGGGAATCAGAGTAAATACAATATGCTAAAGTATCACAGTGCAGCTTTGCATACATGTACCTTTCGAACATGTTTTCCTATCGTCATCGAGGGAGAATCCAAAATAACAGTCACAGTCGTAACTTCCATTGACGTTAATACAAATCTGAGAGCATCCGTGAACATTAGATTCGCATTCATCGAAATCTATAACAAAAAAAAAAAAAAAAAAAAAAAAATAACAACCCATAACTAAAAAAAATATCAGTCTTTAAAAGTAAGATATGACTATACTTGTTCTCTTATCTGTAGTCTACTCGTTAATTAGTACTTTACACTGCACTTTAGTATAACTTCTAAACTTCTAACAGTAGTTTATACGGACCTTCACATTCGTAGACATTTTTCTGAACATATCCATTCCTGCATTGACAACTCAATCCGCCGTCTCTGTTTTTGCATTCGGAAGTTAAAGAAGAACAGTTGTGCAATCCAGCATTTTCACACTCATTTATGTCTACAAAAGTCATTCTTGGAAATATATTATCATGCATATATATTTCTATACCATCTTGCTTGAATATTGGTACATAAAATTTTAATGACATACTTACCTATGCAGTCATCTTGCACTTTTTGATAACCTTGTCGACATTCACATTGAAAGCTTCCTTGATTGTTATGACATATTTTGTCTGTGCCACAGATGCTTCGGTTGACGCTGCACTCGTCGATATCCTGATTGCAATTGGACCCTGTCCAACCTGGCAGGCAGACACAGCCCCTTATGGGGTCACACCTGTCCATTCCGGGCCCACATTGACACATTCTACTACACCCTTCTCCGTAATATGGAGCAACGCATTCTACCAATTCAATGTACACAACGTCAGTATTTTTAATGCTTAGCACTTGAAGCATTTTAATAAGATTAAGATATTTTAAGTTAGCTTATGTGAATTACGTGAGCAAGTGGTGCGGTCAACATTAAGTTGGTATCCCGGGAAACACGAGCATTCATAGGAGCCTTCCGTGTCGGTACACTGTTGTGAACAAATTCGACGTTCACATTCGTTGATGTCTGAAAATATATACTCGATTTAAAATAATAAATAAAACATCTAGGATGATTTATTTTTACATCGGAGTTGCTAATACCTACTTTGGCAGTTTTCATTGTTGGCTGCGAGTTCAAATCCAGCAGGACAGATGCATTGGTAAACACCGGAAGAATTGTCGCAGGCATATTGACAGACAAGTCCAGCCCGCCTACAGATGTCCGATTCTGGAATAAAATAGCCAGAATTTTACACCAAATTCTACATAAATATATAAAGCGTATTGAAGAAAAGATTTTCTGAAAATGTTATATTAAGTTGGGTTTTTTTCAAATATAAAAATACCTGTCTGAATGCAAGAGCGGTTGTCACTCTGTAACTGAAAGCCGGAAACACACGAACAAACGAAAGAACCATCCGTGTTATCACAGTTCTGCTCACACCCTGACGTTCCCTCGGAACATTCGTTTATATCTGTAAATTGGAAGTCATCAAAAGTATCAAACATTTTCGATCGGAACCCCCAAAACACATATAAATATTTCATATCATTGAAGAAATCTTTTCTTTACCTTGACAAACCCCTCCTGTTTCTCTATAGCCATGGAAACAGCGACAGATGTAACTTCCCTCCGTATTTTCGCACGACTGTTCACATACTGTGACAGCTGTGTCATTACACTCATTGACATCTAATGAAGAATAAACTCGTTTAATAAGAGCAATATCACACTTATTAAAATGTTCCTCCCTATTTTTAAGTTTACCTTTGTCACTTTGGAAGTGCATTATAGTTAAAATTGTAAAAAGACCCATTTCTGTTCATTTAAAAAAACATCTGATATATCAGCCCCCTTAGTTTCCATATCAAATAATCCACAGGAAATAAATTTCGCCGTCGCATACCAGTTGAAATCATAAATTTCAATGACTGTGTATCATGATTTAAAAAATATTCGAGAAGAATGCTATAAAAAATTAATAAGATACCTTGGCATTTGTTATCAATGTCCGCATAACCAGTTGGGCAATCAGAACAATTGTAACCTCTGCCTAATCGAAGTTCTTCAGTGGCTGTCAGATCAATGCAAGTACGTCCATGAACACAGGGACTCTCCGCGCATGCGTCTTCATCGAGTTCACAATCGTCTCCTATGTGAAGGAAATAGCAATGCGTAAATACAAAAATTCATATCGAAACCTTAAGAACAATTTTTGAATTTTCATTTCAAGCAACCAATAAAAAATTATTAATTAAGCGAAATACATTATTTCTAGAACTTGAGATAGGAACAATACTTAATTTATATTCCTCATTTCAAGAAGCTTAAGTCTGATTATCTTTTTAAGAAGTTGTTTACCTGTGTATCCCTGATCACAAAGACAACTTGCTAACCGAAACGTGCTATTTGAGGTATCACGAGTTCTGTTATAATTGCACACGCCGTGATGGCTACATGAACTACACATAATCATGATAATGTCCATAGTAGGAGCAGACACCCCATCACTGTCCACCACTGTCACACTGAAGAAGATAACAATAAATTTCAGTATTGGATGAAAAAGGCGTGTCCTTACGTGATTGATTAAAAAGCTCAAACAGTCATTGTACCGAGGGAGATAATCAATTGCAACAATAACTTTGGAAACAAGACTTTTAAAATGAAAAGAAATATTCTGAAATAACGTTTATTAAAACTGAGGAATTCTTTAACGTATCAAAACTTTTGACCCAGTGTTTATTGTCAGTAGAAAAAAAGACTGAAGTAATTTGTACACATAAGTGACGAAGGAATGTACCTGATACTTGTTGCATTGGTATCCACAGGGGTCCATAGCGCAACCCCCGTCTCGTTGTCAAATGTAAACCCAATATTTGGTTGCTGAAGAATTTGGTACGTGAATCCTTTGTCATCGGATGCGTTAAACCGGATTCTGGCGGTCTTATTAACTTCTACATGAATTACCTCGTCGCCGTCAATAAATGGTGGCTCATTTTCTACAAAATAATTAACAGTAAGTTATAAAAGTGATGCATGTTTTAAAAATATTAAAGTAAAGGTAAATACTGGCATGTATAATACCAATGTTAACGAGATCTTCTCTGTTGGAGGTATCGGTATTTCCTGAAGAAAGAGCCAGTTGCTTGTCTCCTGTTGCAAGGTAGTCGAATATACAGGCCTGTGAAGCCGAGTCGCCGCCGCAAGCCGCACGTGATGCGTTCCTCTGTTCCTCAGGGTACTCATCCACAAAGAACGGAACAAAGTCTGGATGGGAATGGTCTCTATGGGATAACCCAGAAACATAGTGGAAGATAGATGTTTCCTCGTTGACAGCCCCTGTAAAATTCATAAAAATAAAAGTTTAACATGTATTCAAGAATCAAATTACTGCAGTTATTGAATTATTAGTATAGTCAGAACATGAATGAGGTAAATGAAGATTGACACATTGACAAAATTTGCGAAAAATGAGGATTAAATCTATATTTACTGACTAAAGTTGCAATTTTGATGCACGTTTAATGTAAAATTTATCTTTCTGCGTTAACGAGTTTTGATTTTAAGTTTTCGAAACTCGACAATTCTGAAAAATAACAGAGTAATTGTTTGTTAGTTATTATCCTTATTAAAAGAATTGTTCTGTTGAACCTTACAAATCTGTTAATGCAATTATCCCTACAATATTCAAAAGGCTTGTACAACCGTTTAATGTCACTTCCTCTTTAACGTACACTTAAAAACATTTTCAAAGAGATATAATAAGACGAAAAGTATTACACATTTGTCCAAAGTTGTTGTAAATCTTCCTTTCAGAATTAACATTCTCTGCTTGCAGAATTGTTCCATTTGGAAGAACAAAGTCGTTACTTGAATCACCATCAAAATTCCCCATCAATCCGGTCACTGTGCCGTTATATTTAGAATCAACCACAGCCTCAATAGTAAGAAAACGTACTCCTAACGTCACCTTAAGTGTGATGGCTGTAAAAAACAAATAAACAAAATAAAGCCCCCTTTATGAAAACCTGTATGTATAAACATATAATTTATAAAAAAATAAGACTATGTTATAATTATGTAGAATTTAAGTTATTAAACGTTTAATGAATCACTCACATGTTCTCAGAAAGGTAGCAATATATGTTTGATTATCCCTTGTGATTGACAGATTTCTGTTTGAGAATCTGTAGGAATTGTCGGCCTCAAAATGATTCGTTAAATCCTGGTCGTTTCCTCTTATATACATTCCTGGAGAAAAAAAATACAAGTTTGTGGGTTTTTTTTTTAATAAGAAAGAAGGTTTAATGCAATATATCTCTTCAATACTTAAATTTATTTCTGAAGTTTGCTCTACAAAAATTCATTTTAATTGTATACTCACTGTCTTTGTGACGTGAAAGCTCTACTTGAACAAAGGCCCCCGTGTCATCTCTTGCAGCAAATGCACTAAATATAGTAGCATTTATCGTGGTCCCATTCGCTCTTTCTGCTAAGTCAGTTCTTGCTTGTAACTCAAATTGTCTATCAGTTGTGTTAATTCTCATAAGGACATATTCATCATATCCATTAAATGTGTATTGATGTCCGTCCAGAGTGTTAATGTGGGGATCGCCAAAGAGCCATGCTGAATCATTTGTAAAACTTGTTTTAACTATTTACTTTTTAAAAGGGTATACAATTTTTCGAACTTTGATACAAAGACCAAAAGATATCTAATGTTAATTAAATTTCAATAACTAATTTGGACTTTATTTAATCAAGTAAGAGTATTCTATGTTATTTTGCAAATTCCCTTACGTTTCCTCATTTTGCAAAGAAAGGGAAAACAATTAGCATTTATCTTTACTCACATATCCAAAACCTGGAGACCCTATAACACCAAGTCCTTGGGCGGACTTCGTAATACCAATCACAATGTCCAGTGCTACAGCATTGGTCCTTGGGCAGGCGATCCTCGTTGTAATACTGTGATGTATCGAAAAACGGACTGTACTCTAACAAAGTACCGGCAGCTGGTCTTGTCCAGGTGCGTGTGCTGGACCCGAACCGCCATCTAGACCACCAGGACCATCCAAACCATCCAAACCACAGGTTTCGTATTGGATAGCAGCATTCCTGTAGAGCAAATTACATAATATTTAATATATATCTATAGCTGTTTCATTTTGAATTTTAAGTTGCTTAAATGCCATTTATGATAAATGCTTCGAATATTGCATTCTTAAAACCTGTGTTAGGTTGGTTAATATTCTTAAAAGAACATAGAATTGACCAACTCAGGATCAACAGTCCTAATTCCTAAATTGCAGGTCCTCGAAATCAAATTTTTACACACAGAAAAACACGGACGCAGAATAAAACAAAACGGAAACCTTTAATGCGGTTGTAACTTACTGCACTCCCTGTGAATGACACCATCGATGCATAGCAGATCACGCGATTAGTATAATCAGTCCGTGAATATTGAAATCCTCCGTCGAACAACAGCCAGTCAAGTTGGCAGGGACATATATTCAACCACCATTGTCTTCGATTGCGTAGAACTACATCCATTTGTTGGACTTTATTCCTGATATACCAATTAAAGCAGGACAATTCGTTTCCAACATATCTTATCTCTGTAGTGAGTTTGTAAATCCAAAATCCTGGACTTCCTACAATCGTTACAAGAGATAAATATTTAATTTGTATGTGGTGATTTGTGTTCATCAAAGCATATTTTTAATAACAATTCACGAAAAGCAGCGTATAATGTGCATAAGACGTTGTATATAATTTTGAATTATCATGTTGATATTTTTACGCTGTACACGACAAAATACAAAATAAATGATAAAATGTTTTTTTTCATTTTTATCAAGTTCACCACCAATATATCGTATATGAAATGGCGATGATTTTACTGATAAGGAAAGTTTAAAGGAATTGTTTATCAATTTGAATTCTAAATAAGCTAATTTGAAACATAGTTTTATAACATTTTATAGCATTGTTAAATCTTCTGACCTACCCCTGTTTCCAGGTATCTGACTGAGAGTGAATGCTCCACTTTGACATGAATATGGGTTACTGGTATAAAAACTCCTGAATCTGTACCCAATTGAAATATCCAAGCCAGCAATGGTATTCAAGTTCACGTCGATGTAGTAAAAGATTGTGAAAGTGTTGAATCCATCCGTTATTAGAATAGCTTGCACTGTCACGGTCTTAAAAATTTCAAGTACACGTAAAAATAATTTTAGCATGTTTTAAAATAAGACTACACATGTTAACAAACAAAAGGAGTACCTGTCTTCTATCTGAGTAAAGAGCCATGTCTTTCCATGTAACTTTAAGCAACCACGTAGCCTCGAAGTAGGGAAAGTCATCTCCGTAGTATGATCTAATGATTCCGTTCCCTTTATCTAATGTTGACCTGTCGCCCCATGTCCCCCTAGTAATATATGTGGCGAGGTAAAAAAGGATTTTAGTTTTAAAGATTAGAAATCTATGAAATATGAAATATTCAAATTCCTTTTTACTGTTTTCTTTTTATCTGAAAACTGTCGGATACCTGGTGTATGTGTGGTAGTATACTCTGTTGCCAGAGGTAAGGTCCGTCCAGAAGGGACAGATTATTTTTCTATGGTACACCGAGGAAGACGACATGTCAGAGATCGATAGGCTGTTGTACCTTTCTACAAGACTGATTATACCGTTGCTGCCAACCTACAAAAAAATCCATTTTACAATAAACAAATCAGAATGAAAAAACAAAACAAAAAAAGCCCCCTAAAAACAAAACAAAACAAATCATACAAACAAACAAAAAAGCAGCAACAAAAATAAATTAATAAAATTACAAAAAATAATATTAATAACGAAAAACAAAGCTTTAAACACAATTTCTAATATTCAAATGTGCTTACTTCATCATTTTTTTCATATCCGATTATTCATTTTTAACATCGAATTTCAAAGCCCCTATCATTAACTAGTAATATAGATAATAAAAACTCGATAGAGAAAAACTCACATAAACCCTATCAACAGTTCCGTCTGTTCCGTCTCCAATGTAAAAATGGGTGGGTGGATAAAGAGCTGGACTTGTTATATCATCGCCAGAGAACGAAAAGTCGCTCGCTTCTATTCCATAGTCAAATATATCTACCAAAGTCATTTTAAAATGAAGCATGGAGTTCATTCATGACATACGCTAGTTTGGAAATATCAATGACAATTTTTTTTTCTTAGAACAAAAGAAATAAGTTTACCGCGCAATATATATGGCGTTGTTGGAACTGTTGTGGTTGTAGTTGGAGATGGTGTTGATAAGGTTGTACTCATTGCTACTATAATAAAAATAAGTTCTGTTTTAAAATATTCAAGGAAAAATGATTGATTACTTTAATATTTCACTCTCGAATGTTATAAACAAATCATTGTTTTATATTTCCTGTCGAACCAAATGTATGATTCGTTGAAGTTACAACTCCTATACGAGGTACATAGGTGCATATGTATCATAAGATGAAGATAAATCTGCTAACCAATGGACGGTAAGCAATTGATAGATAAATCTTCGGAATGGCCACAATTGTGCGATCCCCACCCATTATGGATACACTCTTCAATTCCTGTTTCGGATCCAACACATCGAACATTGTCCATCCAGATACGACCTGATCCCGCACCATGTCTGGCACAACAATAGGCTTCAGATGTATTCCTAAATATTTGAAAACCATGTCGGAATTATTACTTTGTTTCATAACGGTTCAAAGATACTAGTACATGTAAAGAAACCAATGCTTACATTTATTGTTTATGATAAATTTTACTTTTGTATATATAAAAAAAACTGCAGTAGTAAGAAAATCCCCACAAAAATCATCGGATAGACATCAACTGGTATATGAATCATTAATAATTTTTTCAGACTTGTTTCAAAATTGAAAAATATGATCTAATGAGCAAATCTCGCAAAATCAAAACAAGTTTAGAACAAGAAACCATACCAAGGTAGACCTAAGGATCGACACACAACTGCAGCAATTCCATCAACTCCTCCGTCATCACAAACTGTTCCCCATTCACCATCGTAAAATACTTCTAATCGACCCCCATATTCATTTGTTCCTCCAGCAAGTCGGACAGTATTACCTGAATAGAGAGCGAATGGTTTTATGTTATGGATTATACAGCATTGAAGTAAATCATCTCTTATTTGAAATGATTATTGATATTTAATACCAAAGTTTTATGCCTTGATGTAATATGATAGCAATAAACATTTGTGTATTTGTATGATCAGTGTATATATCATTAATGCCGTGCCAATTCGCTTTTAATAAATGATAAGGTTCCAATCATTGAAATTATCAAGTACAGCTTATAACTTAATGTGTGATATCAGAATAAAAGAATTCACACTGATAAAATTGGTAACATAGATAGAAAAATCAATTCAAACCTTGAAACCATGAGTGGGCATCCGTTTTAGATTATGGGCCCGGGTAAACAGATACATGTATGTACAACTACTTCTTGTTTATCGATTGGAATCAAAAGTGAATTTTGAAGGTCATACGAGTTCAGTAACCTTAAAATAGGTTGTCTCTTGTCATAGCAAGCCAAGCCTAAATAAAGAACCCTTTTGGCTTAATATGCCACATTAAGGTTAAGTAACCCATCAACGTGATTGTTGACGCTACAATCTGAATGAAAAAATCACAAACAGTAAAGGTTAATCTATAAAAAATTAATGACCCTTCTTTTTGAACATACTTACTTGTCGTGACGAAAGTGGTAGGCACACTTGTCGAAATTGTTGTTGGGGTTATAGTTGGAGCTATTGTTATTGTTGTAGTAGTTGGAGCCTCCATTGTTGTGGTCGTAGTTGGAGCTTCTGTTGTTGTAATCGTAGTTGGAGCTTCTGTGGTTGT
>WFKH01011801.1:29500772-29530813 GCA_016163765.1 Magallana hongkongensis
TATATATATTTGTCCCTTTATCAACATGTATTGATAAGATAAGTTAAGGAACAGCAGGCATGTTCACGAAGCTATCTTAGGACTATGGTGCATCTTAAGTACGTCTTAGGATAAGTCTTAGTCTTAAGTCTGTTTTCAAAGCTCTCCTAAATTTAGGGCCTCGCCATAAGTTCGTCCTAACTTTAGGACAGCTTTAACCGTATCGTATCGTATATTAACCGTAGTTTATTTTAAAGATGGCGGCAGCGATTGTTTTGATGCATATCGCTCACGGAAATCGTAAAATATTCAGAGACAGTGACAACCCTCTAGACTACTTAAATGATGATGCTATCGTCAGTAAGTACCGACTTTCTTGCCCTCTGATTATCAATCTTTGCAATATGTTTGAAGATAGACTTCAAAGACCTACCGTGAGATCACGTGCATTGCCTGTATCATTGCAAGCCATGGTTGCATTAAGATTTTACGCAACAGGCAGCTTTCAGGCAGTGATAGGGGACGTTCACAACATTTTTAGAGCAAATGTAAGCCGCGTTATAAGCGAGATGAATCAATGTCTTGTGCAGATATCACGAGAAAACATATTTATGCCAGTTGACCACCAACGCTTATCTAAACTGATGCTTGACTTCAGTAGAATTTCCAATTTCCCAAACACGGTAGGGGCTATTGATGGGACGCACGAACATTTTTACGTTAACAGGAAAGGTTACCATTCTGTCAATCTGCAAGGGGTGTGTGATAGTGATTTGATTTTTCTTAATGTAGTAGCTAAATGGCCTGGCGGGACACACGATTCACACATATGGAAAATTCTTCCATTCATGACCTCTTTGAAAACGGAACAGTAACAGAAGGATTTTTGAAATCAAGATTCAGATGTATTGATAATAGTGGTGGTACTCTTGTATACAGTGCGTAGAGGGCTTGTAATATAACTGTTGCATGTGCTGTTCTGCACACCATGTGCATTAAACATCGAATTCCATTACCAATTGACGCTATTCCCTGCGACAATGGTAGAATTTGAATTGACTATAGAGGACGGTGTAACGATGGCATTGGACTGCGTGATCAGTTGAT
Organism: Magallana hongkongensis; assembly: GCA_016163765.1. Lineage (NCBI taxonomy): Eukaryota > Metazoa > Mollusca > Bivalvia > Ostreida > Ostreidae > Magallana > Magallana hongkongensis. Next base: position 29,501,859 of record WFKH01011801.1, read on the forward strand.
TGTTGGACGATTTTCAGTGTTAATTATGAATATGTATATATAATATTAATATATGTTTGTATATATGTTTTACAAAGCTGTAACTCTAATGTTGCAGACAATGAATTACAAGTAAATAAACTGTGATATCTATATAATTCTCAAAATACAGAATTTAAGCTATTTACAATTTCTTCAGTATATTATTTATTTATTTCACAATTTATTCAGTACATAAATATATTTAACTGATTTTGATCTTTGACACAGAAGGTTACGCCTTATTTTGCCAAATAAACTTGGTGGCGTTGAAGTTCCAATTGAAACTATTTCTGATCCAAAGCCAGCCTCTGTTCATCAATAGCAAGTCGCAATTTCAAGCTTCTGCTCTTCTACCTCCAGGAGCTGTTGCATGTTATTCCCCTCTGAGGAAGCGCGTGTCGTTTGATTGAATTGAATCTAAAATAAATTCTTGGGAAAAGTTTCTCGGAATAAGTTCTGGGTGTTTTTCTATCCAAAATTTAATAGCCTGTAATACAAAATCGTGTGAAATATTTGTATATAAACTCGTAACATCGAACGTTACACGAAGAGTATTTGGGTCTGTAATTTCAGGAATTTTGTTCAGGAAATCCATGCCATCCCGAATGTAACTATGATCATTTTCACATGTATTCTTTAGTAAAATATCTAAACAGTTGCTCAATCTATGTGTTGGATATGCAGAGCCTGCGATAATTGGTCGAAGTTTTAGATCCTAGGATTCAGTAGTAGTAATATATGAATGATTCTGTTGTTGTGTGTTCCTAAGATATGTCTTGGGAAAATAGTTAGGAACATCCTAAGATCAACTTAGGACACATCTTAAGATGAAACTAGACGGTATCTTAGGAACATCTTAAGTTAGGATATCCTAATATGTGCTATGATCAGGTTCTCCACCGCCTTTGGAATTAAATTTTTTTGCTGATGCTTCGAGTGATGGTTGGTTGTCTGAATCTAGTGAAATATATCAAAATAGATATGCAATCACAGTATAAAATCATAGAAGAATATGTTATGCAAATGCTATTAAATACACTACTCTTTACAATCTAGAGTAATATGCGCAGCGTCAGCATGCAAACTCGACTGTATTGAATCTGATCTTACTGTTCCTGTACAAATTAAAAATATGAATGGTGTTGAAAGTGCAAAGACTGTAAAAAATATTAATGTCAATTTGGTCAAATTCCATAGCAATACATACCAATGTTACAAAATTTCCGTTTTGTTCTCTTAGATCTGCCGTGTCATGTCCACCGGGTATTCCATCTATGGGCAAGTTCCTATTATTCCGACAACTCGATCTTGCGTCGCATTTAATTCCAAAGGCGGTGGAGAACCTGATCATAGCACATATTAGGATATTCTAACTAAAGATGTTCCTAAGATACCGTCTAGTTTCATCTTAAGATGTGTCCTAAGTTGATCTTAGGATGTTCCTAACTATTTTCCCAAGACATATCTTAGGAACACACAACAACAGAATCATTCATATATTACTACTACTGAATCCTAGGATCTAAAACTTCGACCAATTATCGCAGGCTCTGCATATCCAACACATAGATTGAGCAACTGTTTAGATATTTTACTAAAGAATACATGTGAAAATGATCATAGTTACATTCGGGATGGCATGGATTTCCTGAACAAAATTCCTGAAATTACAGACCCAAATACTCTTCGTGTAACGTTCGATGTTACGAGTTTATATACAAATATTTCACATGATTTTGTATTACAGGCTATTAAATTTTGGATAGAAAAACACCCAGAACTTATTCCGAGAAACTTTCCCAAGAATTTATTCTAGATTCAATAGAGTTTATTTGGAAAATAACACGTTTCATTTTGATGGGGATTTTTACAAACAAATCAAGGGAACTGCGATGGGGACAAATATGGCGCCTACCTACAGTATTTAAGTGGAACTAGACCAAGAAACTGGTGAATACCTTAAACATTCATGGAAAGGATATTTAGATGACTGTTTCATTTTCTGAAAAAAAAACTGAAGAAGATCTTCGCGAATTTCATAGTTTTCTTAACATTCTAAGTCCAAATATTCAATTCACCATGGAATCAAGTAATTGTTCTATATCTTTTCTGGACATTATGGTTTTGAAACACCAATCAAAATTTTCAACAGATGTTTATTACAAAACCACAGACACTCATCAGTATCTATATTATAAATCATGTCATCCTACGCACACCAAAAGAAATTTCTCTCACAATTTTGCAAGAAGAATTTGCACCATTGTTAGTGAAGAAACAACAAAAGATCAAAGATTGGCAGAATTGAAAATATATCCAAGTACTTAAAACAGTCCTGAGCAACTCATAGATTCGGCCATAGAAGATTCAAAGAAAATACCACAGAATATACTAAGAACAACCAGAAAAAAAGAAATAGACCCATTTTTAATTCCTTTTGTTACAACTTACAATCCCAAACATGTTAGAGGGGCATGGTCACGATTTTTGTCAAAATTTATTTTTCTATTTTTAATGTTTACAATGCTGTAGAAATGCAGTTCTAATGATCAACCAAAATTTGAGTGTCAGTCGTAGAGTTATAAGCAAGATACAGAGCTCATAATATGTTGTCATGTAAAGAGGCTCGTGCCCTGTTTTTGTGTACAATGGTTCAATATACTAGTAAAAGTTCTTTTTCAAGCTGATTTTTTCTATCTTTTTATTCATTTTAAGCATAAACAGTTCCTAGCGTTTCTCACATTCATTTTTGGTCTGAACAAACACAAACATGACGTAAGCTTTGTTTACATTACAGAGAATTGTAAGCTCTCTATCTCGCTTAAATCAAGATGACTGATATTGAAATTTTGGTTGACTATTTGAAATGCTTTACTGAAGCATTGTCAACGTTAAAAATGGAAGAATAATTTTGACCAAAATCGTGACCACGCCCCTTTAATATATTTCAAGAAGCCAAAAAGATTTTTTTAATTATTGAGCGGGATGAATAACTTCAACAACTAATTCACAAATCCGTCCTTCTCCATAGCCAACGACAACCACCAAACCAGGAGAAAATATTAACCAGAGTTAAATTTAATTCAACACCGGAAAAGTATGCCGTTTCAAAATGCGGAGATTTGAGGTGTGGCACGTGTCCTGATGTAAAGACAGGAACTTCAATCTCTTTTAAATGTTGCAAAACTTTTTATGTGAACGAAATTATGTCTTGTAAATCTAAAAACCTTCTATCTTGTATAACTTGCAACATTTGTGGAGAAGAATACATCGGCCAAACCGGAACACAACTTACAACCACATGCGCGTCCATCGCCAACAGATTAACCATCCCAGCACTAAAAACACCCCTTGCAGTGAACATTTTGACAGATGTGCAAAAGGAGATTACCAAGTGTTTCCATTTTATAAACTTAAAACCGATTCCACCGCCATGAGGCTTGTTAAAGATTACTACTTTATTAAATTATTTCCCCCAAAACTTAACAAACACTAATAACTGTATATGATATTTTATTCTAACAAATCTTTGTATTTGTACATTTTCTGATGTCGTTATTATCATATTTTGTCTCAGTAATTTTTTCCGTTGATATGTATTATGACGTCATGGATTTATTCAACCAAACTAGTCCAGACCGGTTTTAAGTCAATTTCGAAATGTATTTTATACCAATGGAATTGTATTTTTTTAATCTAAAGTATCAAATTACAGTAAAACACGGTTATAACGAACTGCCAGGGACGGGCAATTTTGCTTCGTTATAAACGTATTTCGTTATATCCGTAATGATAACAACATATAATATAGTCACGGGGAATAAAAATCACTTCGCTGTAAACGTCAATTCATTATAAGCGTGTTCACTATAACCGTGTTTTACTGTAATACTATAAAAATATATATTCGACATTCTTCAAAAACAGTTTAAGTTACTTTATTGCATTCAGTTTCTTTATGTTATTTGTGCAGCACTTACATGAATTACTTTTCAACTTTACCTCATGTAAAACATGATTCACGAGTTGAAGAGCTTCTCAAAAGATTTTATCAGGTACTAACTAGGTTCATATCCTAGTCAACATTTTTTATCGCAAATCTCGCTTGAATATATAAACCATTGTCGATATGGCGATGCGTTGAGTGACGACACAATTTGATGTAACTGTTTACAGGTTAAATCACGGGTTGTAGTTAATAAAAGAAGCGTTTTAATTGGTCGATTAGGTACCCGCTCACTCTTATGCAGTTCACCAGCGGCCAGGCTAAATACACGTTCTATGACACTGAACTCTTTATCAGAACTGCAAAACTAAATCACCATAAGTGTTGGTCAAGAGTTCTCTCAATTATCTCTCTTCTTGTTTTTTTAATAGTCAAAACCATACTGTCCTGTCCATGGAAGTTTTAAACATAATACCGTTCTCATTTTCATTTTTACAGCAAATGTCTTCATTGATAAATTCAACCATTTTTAACGCATCAATTTCATTTGAAGCAGTATTTGTTTTGTTGTAGTTCATTTACAAGAATTCACAACAGACACTGACAATAAATATTACAGAAATTACATGTTATTGAACTTAAATCGATCAAAGCACGCTTACTTTTAAAGGTGTGCATGTGGCAATAAATATCGGCCTTCACAAAATTTGAAAGGACTATGTGCGGTTTTATGCATTTTTCGCCCCAAAAATTTAAGTTTTATAAAGAGCTTAAAAAATAAGGTGGAAGATAGTTGAAATCATATTGAAAATAAATGTGTAAAAGGTTATCACCCCAGTGACGTCATAATGTAGAAATGACGTCATGAAGATTGTCTTATCTCGATAAATTGATGTTTTGTAGCAAAATATGGGTGTTTTCCGATAGTTTTTCGACTGGGAAACATCGAGCGCAGGCTTGCTCAAGTACCATTTTTTAGTATGATGTGTATGATTATATGAAGAAAAACATTTGTTAAAATCGAACTTGAGCAGACCTGCACTCTATACTTCCGAATGCAAAATATAAAGAAAAAATGACATTACTTTCATTTGTTTGCAAAATTGCGGGAATTTTGTCATTTAGGTGACGTCATAGATAAATAGCGAATGAGTAATGATGACTGAAATCAAGATTAAAGTGATAGGCATCCTCTGTACAATGATTTATGAAGATTTGATTTTTATACGATACTTTTTAAAAATTGGTTAAAATTGGGGGCAGATATTTGACCATACCAAATATAGTCCTTTTCGGCGCAAACTTGTTCAATTTTAGACTGATCAGTGATTAACCTTATTTCGTAACTCACTTTAATTGACCTAAAAATTCATCAGACATATTACTACTTATGACGCTTTACTTGCCGCAGACTTTCTTTCAAACACGCTTACCGACATTGGATTGTTAAATTCACTAGCAGATAGAGTCGCCATTATACATGTAAACAGACCACACGTCTTAAAGGAACGATGCTGGTAATGATGTTTCAAAGATTTTAATAGTTACAGCTTTGTTGTAAGTAATAAAACGACGACATATACTGTAAAAGTCCAATGGATTTCATGGCGTGTCAACCCGAATTTGCCTTTGGATCTACATTTTGCAGCTAGCTTTTTGTGAGGAGAAAATAAGCACTATTTCAACAGTCTGTCCAACACATGCGATATATTTCAATTTTTGGTACATTGTAAACGGTAACGTAACATATTTTTTCATTTAACAATTTCCGACGAATTTCTTTACAATAAACTCATTAACTGAATAACGTTATTCGATGAGCGAAGAACAATATGTGCGAATTTTAATATAAGCGCCCGTCCCTGCTTTAAGAGAACTTTTTCTGTCTGTGTGTGTGTGTGTGTGTGTGTGTGTGTGTGTGTGTGTGAGGGGGGGGGGTGTTCATAGTTTCTAACACCATATACACATGTACGTTGTCACATCGTTTGTTCTCCAAAAGCTTCGTTACTTTTAACATGCAAATACAACTTTATTATAAGTTTTCTTTTGATCTCCGATGTTTGTTTCCACGTGCTTGGCTTATGTCGACAACATGTACTTGATTAATGGGCGGGTCTATAAAAATGCACCAATCTGTAAATCGCATTTGTAATACACACCAATTTGAAAGTGTTGCCACTCAACGCAATGCTACATGTATATCGGCCGTAGTGTATACTTTCAAGCGAGATTTGCGATATTGCTGTTTTATTACAGTAAAACACGCTTATTACAAAGTGCCAGGGACGGTTGATTTTTCTTCGTTGTAAGCGTAATTTGTATATCCGTCAAGTTTTCATCATGTTATAAAGTCACGGGGAATGAAAATCACTTTGCTGTAAGCGTCCATTCATTATAAGCTTGTTTGCTATAACCGTGTTTTACTGTACTTATATTTACGTTTTAGAAAGGCAACTCGTTCGGGATTATTACTAAATTTATTAAAAATAAATAAATTTAAAAAATAAATAAAATAAATAATTTAATAATGCCTTAATTATAATTAATATATGAGAATGGAAAAGTCAAACCATAATCTCGTTCGGTGATCATTGTGACGTCAAAATTATGAACTTTTGACCCGTAAAAAAATCACAAAGATATGCTTCTTTATGGGTTCATTTAAGGAAACAACAATATTTGATTTATTTTTTATTATACTTTTTTTTTAGATTTAAACACGCCTGGGACCAATTCATTGCCAGGGGGTTATGGTTTGAACATTTCAAAATAATATCACAAAAGTTCTTGAGCAAATAATTTTTGTTAGCTTTCGGGTCCCAGTATTTGCGATTTAAACCGTTAAAATCCACTCAGTATTGTGATCCTTGTATATAATTATTTCAAAAATCATCAGGATCATTGCATGTAATTATATAACAAACTGTTTTTAAGAATTTTCCCTAGCTTTTCTATCTTAACTCCTCCAGTAGTTGTCCGGGATAACAGTTTGAAGAATGAAATCTATATCGTATCAGGATGCTCAAATACTAGTTGTTTTTTTTTCATAGATATTCTTGAGAAAATGTTGTTTGAGAAAATTGCTACGTTTAACTCTACACCTCAAACCTCTCCTCGGGCCCAATTATTACTCAGGACACTCTGGTTTGAACAATATAATTCTGCACTTTATCGGAATGATAACATAGTAATATTACTGACTATGGCATAACGGTACTTAAAAAAAGGAATTTCAGGTTCTCCAATTTTCCTCAGTTTATGTTTCTATATTGTAGTCCTTCCTGTGGCCCATGTGATTGTAATTTGAACAATTCAGAATATATTAGGATACAATCACAATGGAATTAACTGTACAGATTGCAGTTTTTAGTTATTTACATAAAAATATTTTTTTCTAAGTTGAACTTTCCTGGGGCCCTGTTTTGGTCCAATGTTTACAGCTGTTTTAAGTTTAGAAGTTTTTTTTTTTACATGGAAGCTTTGTTGTAAATATTTATATTCCCTATGCAAAGGTTCTTGAAAAAAGTTTCAAAGAAATTAACCTTATATTCCCAGTTAACCGTTTTAAAAGAAGAACTTGACTCTTTTATTCTTACAATTTAATTTACGCCTTCTTTTGTCAAGGATGAACGGACAAATGATAGACAACAGGTGGTCAATACACCTCTTTTAAACTTCCTGTTTAGGTGAGATAAAAATGTTTTGCATCATATTGTTAATGTATTTATACCCAATGTTTAAACTCACCTGTTTGCACAAATGTAGGAGTGGTTGGTTGTATAGTGGTTATAGATGTGTTTGGATATTCAGATGATGACACAGTAGTTGGATGTTCAATCCTTGTTGAATGTTCAGTTATCGTTGTTGCTAGCTGCTCTGTGACATTTTTAGTGGTGGGGTTGTCATTTATTGTAGAATTTGGTGTTTGTGTTTTAGTGGTTATAACGGTATACTGAGTTGGGGTCGTAGTAGGAGCTGTGTGTATTGTAGAGGGAGTTGTTGTTGGAGCATATGTGGAAGTTGTTGATGTCGCTTGTGTTGATGTGGTTGTTGAAGTATGCTCAAAGGGCGGGTCATGTGTTGGAAATGGAATTGGTTCCTCAATGTTAGAAATAGAGGTTGTTTGTTCAGTTGTGTTAGTTGTGTTTGGTTCTTCAGTGGTTATAATAGTTGTTTGTTTTTGAATGGTTGTATATGTCATTGGTTGCTCAGTTGAAGTAGATGTTTTTGTTCGTTCAGTACCTGTAATTGAGGTTGGCTGGTCAGTAGAAGAAAATGTTGATGGTTGTTCAGTGGTTTCAGTTGTTGTTTGCTGTTCTGTTGTTGATGTTCTGGTTAAGTGTTTGGTGGTTAATTGTTCAGTTGTTGATAGTTTAGTAGTTGCAGTTGTTGAAGGTTGCTCAGGTGTTTGAGTTGATGTTAGAATTTCAGTTGTTGTTCGTTGTTCTGTTTTTAATGTTGTGGTTGGTTCTTCAGGGGTTAAAATTGTAATCTGCTGTTCAGTTGTTGGCGAATCAGCTGATGTAATTGTGTTTGATTGTTCAGTTGTTATAATTGTTGATGGTTGTTCAGTAGTTGTAATAGTTGTTAGTTGATTTTCAGTGGTATCATATTTATATTCATTATTTTCAGTGGTATATGCAAAAGTTGTTGTTAATTGTTCGGTTGCTGATTGATCAGTGACAAAAGCTGTGTTTGACTGTTCACTGCTGTTTGTAATGTTTGATTCTGTATTTGAGGTTTGGATATGTTGTCCATTCGCTGTTTGCGGCGTCGTAGAATTTTTAGGACAAGGAGTTGTTGTAGTTTCTACACTCACTTTAGATAAAAGAAATAATACAAACACATAAATTAGCACAAGTCTTATCATTGTCTAACATATCTTTAAAAAAAAATTAAAAGTGTTGGGTCATTAATATAAAAACTAAAGGGATAACTTAGACCTCAAATGTATTTTAAGCAGATTAAACATAAATTTTATAAACCATATAATTAAGAATAAAAGATATATGCTTGAGTGTTCTTACCTTCTGGTGGTGAGCATCTGACTGCCACATCTTCTACATGCTGACAATTATGAATGGTCCATCCCCGATGCTTGCAAACTCCTATATCGGTTTCCGTTCCCAAACAATCAACATCGTCTAACAAGATTGGTCCATTTCCTATACCGAACGTAGAACAGCTCATGGATATTGCGTCACGCCTACAACAAAAATCAAAATATTAACTTTACAAAACAATTTATTTAGATCATTGCTAGCATATGGTACAGATTGCTTGGTTTGAGGTAGTCCCATGTTTCTTTAATATCCCGCGATCATCAGTCTTGCCACTGCATACAAATTTGCTTAATCTTTTTCTTTTTTTTGAGTTGAAAATTGCTAAAGGAGGCTGGATGGTCAACAGACTAAATTTCCAATAATTTAGGTTTAAAATTTTAAAAACTTTTCTATATCTTTATACACAGCTTTTAAGCTTTATTTCTGAAGGAAAATGATATAGCATTAAAATAGCCAAGACCATCAAGTCTTCTTATATGTTAATATTTAAAGCCTAACTCACGCTGAAAAGCCCAGAGAATTGCAGACGACAGTTGTATCCTTGTCGTCCCAGTAATCGTCACAAATAGTTCCCCAAACACCATTGTAATACACCTCAACTCTCCCCTCAAGCCGTGTCTGTCCTCCCACAAGTCTTATAGGTGTTCCTGTAAACCGGGTTAAAAAATTAGAACTACAGTTTAAAAAAGAGCTGATACACGCATAGTTCATTTGGTTTCTAAAAAGAATTAATCGGAGATTGTCTAAGCAATTTTTCTTGGTGAAACACAGCTAAAAAGAAAGAGTGAAATAATTGTTGCCGCTGTATCAGCAAAGATATAAGGGATTAAAATTGTTAAAAAAACAAGGTTTTTTGTTGTACCGGTTCCGCTAGGATAACACTGCACTGCGGCATCTTCGTGATTGTCACAGTTATGGTTTCCCCATCCGATGTGTTGACAGTGGAAGATATCGCTCTCGGTTCCAAAACACTCAACATTGTCTAGCCATATCTGTGGCCCGCCTTTGCCATAGATCTCACAGCACAAGCCTTTGGCATTTTTTCTGATAATTACAAAAAGTCAAACATAAACACTTCAACCATCCAACAATGTCGAAATATAGACAACTTTATTTATTATTATTTATAGAAAAGATACTTCTCGCTACAGTACTCGTTATGAAGACAATTATATACCTCCTAGAGTTAAGTACGATACATCTGATAATCATTTATTCCAGATGCTATAAGCAAATTGAACTCACTAAATTCGGATACAAAGAAAGCAACATCCATCCGTCAATTTCAAAAAAGCATTTCTAATAACACCAGTGAGACAAAAGTTCCTAAATATTTTTTTCATAGTGAAAGAGTAACTAACATTATTCATACAAAATTAAGGCACAATTGTTTACTAAATTATGATTTACACATAAGAAATATTATTGATTCTCCAAATTGCATATGTGGAAAGAAAGAAGATGTATATTACTTTTTATTTGTTTGCAAACGATTTTCGAATGCAAGAAATACTTTATTTAACGAACTATTCCAAATACACGATTTAGGTATTACAGATTCGCAAACTTTACTATGGGGTAATGATAACTTAGATCATAAAACTAATGTTAGAATTTTTACTGCTGTGCAAAACTTTATAACCAATTCTTGCAGATTTATATAAGTATAATACTGTAAACGTATTATATTTGGTGTGTACGATATTTTGCGGAAAATAGTTTTTGAACGTGTTGGCGTGAATTTGAATTAGCGTATTCCTGAATGTGACTATTTTCATACATAAATGAATGGCATTTAGCGATGTACTTGATTTAGAGGAAGCCGCATTACGCAAAAAACGCTAAATGGAATACACAGCCAAATGTAATACGTTTCAATATTGTGTTTTCATATTTTTGTTCTTTACCATTCTTTTTCGATATACATATCATGTTTTATGACAATTGTAAACTATTTGTATTAGGGTGAGAACCTAGTTAGTTGCAAGAACTTGTGTTCGGACCCTTTGTATATTATATATACAAAAAAATATGTTCAAAACAAACTAAAGACAACTCGCACATTGTCCACTAAATTAAATTATTTCTATTGTCGAATGCTTATAATAAGTTATTATATATGTTCAAAATCAGTCAGTTGCAAATTTATTATTACAAAACAACGTCGGTGACTTATTTGCTTTACCTTAGGTAGCCTTCTAATTTTTATCAAGACATTTAAAATATTTAAAAAAATTGATATTTTTCCTTATAACATCTAAAAGATGCCAAATAAATATTACCATCAATGTAGTGCTAGTCGACTATGAAAATTATATATTGAATTGTTAAGTATGAATTTTATGAAAGACAGGTGGTTAGCAAATAATGTTCCTTGCTTATTTTACCTGGAATATCCAAGCATTCCGCAGACGACCGCTGCGTCACGATCATCCCAAAAGTCATCACAGACCGTCCCCCACACCCCCTGATTGTAGATTTCTACCCTCCCCTCAAAGGGCGTGGTGCCATCCGCAAGCCGTACTAAGTTCTCTTTTAAAAGAAGCAGAAGATATTACTATGATAAATGTCTAAAACAGATATGATCAAACTGTTTTCAAAGTATTGACACATGTCTGCTGATTACCATCAATCTTGATTTTCAAATAACGAAACTCACATTTCTTAAATAAAGTGTCCGGATAGGGCCGATTAGCGCGTTCACAATGAGTTCCGTCACACAACTCGCCGTTGTGCTGACACAAATTTGCACAACACGCCGTCGCGCCAACATATCTTCGCTGTCGCTCTGTCACCCAACTTGCTGTCGCGCTGTTATAAATTCAATGTATTATCTCATTGGCGTGCTGTGTGACAGCGCGACGGCGAGTTGTGCAAAGTTTTGTTAGCAAGTCGGGGTGTTGCGTTATAGTGCGACGGCGAGTTGTGTGTAATTGCTATAGCGCGACAGTGTGTTATGCGAAGTTGTGTTGGCGCGACGGCGAGTTTTGCAAAGTTGTGCTAGTGCGACGGCATGTCGTGTGAAGTTCAAAATTGTGACAGCTTTAGTTGTGTGACAGCGCGTCGGCGTGGTAGTTTTTCACAGCGTGATGTTGAGCTTTTGCAAATGGCCTTTTACTTAAACTATTATTATAGTAATGATTTATGTATAGATCTATTGAAGTTAAGAAAAGATTTAGATAACTTTTTTCACAAATTGTTATATATTAGAGTGTAGTCCTTACTTTCAGTGCAGTTATCACCGTAATACCCTGGAGAACACTGACAAGAGAACTCATCGATTCCATCTATACATGTAGCGTTGTTTTTACATGGAACAGATGCACAATCGTCAATATCTAAAATAAGGGGGAAAAACAACTATGGCGTTAGCTAAGCAGTGAATACAGTCAGCCCACTGTAAATAGGACGCAAGGTCGACAAAACAGGGGCATCAAAGTACGTTGAGATTTCTAATTAAGAAAAACATCCTAAATCAAAACATCACTTCATTTTAAACCATAAAATAAAACGTTCTGTTTAATTCAACATTGTCATTTTGTCTGTAACATTTACTTAGGTACTAACCAGTAGAACAGTTGACATCAGTATATCCTCTAGGACAATGACAAATGTATCCACTGATGACGTCAGAACAGGTGGCTTTGTTTTCACAGGGAGCGTCCCTACATCTTATGTAACCTTTAAAAGAGTAAACAGGAAAGTGAAGTTTATCTGGAGAAAACATGATTACTTCATTTTCAATTTTAGCTTTGCGTATTATTGCATAGCTGAAGCATATCGGTGATCAATGGGTTGTCTAACTACATACGGTTTTCACAGCGAGGTCCATAATGGTCTATATCACAGATACATGAGAATGAGTTGATGCCATCTATGCAGGTCCCGGAATTTAGACATGGATTGGAAGCGCATTCATCAATGTCTGTGATAAAAGATATATATTTTCGAATTGATTAATGTAAACGGAATTTAAAAATCAACACAACCAAGAGATACTTTAAAAAAATCAATGAAAACGAAAGCGTTTCAATTCAAACAATTAGGATCAAATTATTTCATATTGTGGAACACAATTCCAAACTATTCACACCAATTCCTCTTCAGCAGTTACCACATTCTTTTGCAAAAAGATTAAACTCTAGAACTAGTTTAATGATTTTCCTATTTACCTGATTTATTATGTCTGTGCGTACAACGCACCACCGAATGCATTTTGCGAAGAGGAAAGTTTATACTTTATTGGTAGAGGTTAATAGCGGATAGATACTAATATGGTTTATATGGTTTATTTGGACACTTGCATCAGATCAGTGGATTAAGAAATTAATTAAACAAATAGGAAACTGGATTGCATTATGACGTGAAGGTAAATACTGATGGAAATATTTTTGAATTGTCCTAAAAAATTTAAGATAGCAGAAACTATCAATCAACCTGAGCCGATCACCGATACATATATCGTTTCTAAGTTGTTTTTTTATGTTTGGATTTGTTTTCGTCATTCTTTTAAATTTTTGTTTTAGTAGATTTTTGAATTCTGACAATGAATTGTAGATTAGGTTGCCTCTACATATGTGCCAAATATTTGAGTACCTACCAGTTGAACAGTTGACGTCACTATATCCCATAGGACAGAGACACCGGTATCCACCTATGACGTCAGAACAGGTGGCGTTGTTTTCACATGGAGCATCTCTACATCTTGTGTAACCTAGAAAACAACGGTATTTATAAGTGTCTTTTTTCTTTCTTTTTTACTTTTGGTTCTCCGATTTGTGTGTGTGATTCATTTAGTAAAAAAAAACCCATCTGTTATTCAGTACTGCAGTAATACAGTAAATACTAGGCATTCTACATACGGTTTTCGCATTGAGGTCCATAATGGTCCATGTCACACATACAAGAGAATGAGTTGATGCCATCTATGCAAGATCCGGAATTTTGGCACGGATTAGAAATGCATTCATTTACATCTATGAAAAAAAAACCTTGAATTATGTCTCCATCCCTTACAAGCGACATTTACTGTAATATCCCGATTTAATACTGATTTCTTAAATATTATTTTTTTCAAAGGAAGGTTTTTTTTATATTATGTAAACCATATAGATACTCCTTGTAGCTACTATCTGGACAATTTGTGGAAGAACTTAAATGAGAGTAGTTTGCATCAATATTGTGCAAGATAACATTAACACAACTGCAAAAGATACTCTTTTGCAAATTGTGCATAGGAAACAAAACAAGGTCTTTTATCTCACCCCCAAAAAAACAAAATCAAAATTAAAAAACTAACGTATACTATTGTGGTTCTCAATTTTAATTCAATGATTTAATTATGAAGCCTATTGTAAGTTACATCTTATTATCACAATAGTTTGACTTTGCGATTAATGAAATAAAAATGACTTATGTAAGGCCGACATTTATATAATTAGGATATCAAAATATAAGATGGCAGAGAACAAACAATTTAAAATTATGGAAGTTTTGTTTTCTTTGTGTCTTTGATTGTTGATATAGTTGCCAATCATTTAAACTAAGGCACCCACCAGTAGAACAATTGACGTCACTATATCCTGTAGGACATTGACACATATATCCACCTATGACGTCAGAACACGTCGCACCATTTTGACAGGGAGCGTCCCTACATCTTGTGTAACCTAGAAAAAAATAAAGATTCTATAACATATGACTTTTTATTTCGTCGGTGTGATTTATTGGTTTTAAACACAGTTGATCAGTACTGCATTAAGACAGGGTATTCTACATACGGTTTTCGCATTGAGGTCCATAATGGTCCATGCCACACATGCAAGAGAATGAGTTGATGCCATCTATGCAGGTTCCGGAATTTTGGCACGGATTGGGAGCACATTCATTGATATCTAAAAGAAAAAATAAAATGGTTTTTTTTTTTATAAATAGACTTTTTGACAACACAAATAGTACACTTCTGAACAAATAAAATTTATTTTCCATACATTTCATATTATTTCACAAAACCAAAAATATTAATCAATCTTGGTTTATACGTGTCAATAAATACGTGTCTATCCACATGTTTTGTTTGGATACATAAAAATTAAGATTTCTCATGATGTATAGGTAACTTTACAGGTTTCCCTGTTTTCGGTTAATAAACACACTTACAGCAGGTTAGTGGATAGAGAAATGAAAAGAAAAACCGATGGCATTATGATATCAAGGTGAATTACACTGGAATGAATTTTTAATCTCGAAATGAAAAATAAAGGCAGCAAAAACTATTATTCAGCCTATAAATGAGACTTATACCTTTTGTGTTTATTATATTTTAATATTTTTTATTTCTATACTTTTGTTTTCGTTAGTTTTTTGTTTCGCAACAATAAATGATAGATTCCGTTCCTCTTCTTCTTATTTTGGTACCTACCAGTTGAACAGTTGACGTCACTGTATCCTAGAGGACAGAGACACCGGTATCCACCTATGACGTTAGAACAGGTGGCGTTGTTTTCACATGGAGCATCTCTACATCTTATGAAACCTGGAAAACCACAAAAACAATCAGGATCATTCTTTTACATTTGACTTCTCACTTTGTGAATGTGATGTGTTGCTATAAAAGCAGCTGTTATTTAGTACTACCGTTAGACAGAAAATACAGGGCATTCTACATACGGTTTTCACATAGAGGTCCATAATGGTCCATGTCACAAATACAAGAGAATGAGTTGATGCCATCTATGCAGGTCCCGGAATTTTGGCATGGATTGGAAATGCATTCGTTTATATCTATGTAAAAATATATTGAATAATATCTCAATCCCTTACAAGCGACATCTACTGTTATCCTGAATTTGATCCCGTTTATTCCATTCAAATAAATTTAAAAACTGTAGAAAACTGTTTCTAATTTTAACATGACTTAATTAGGACGCCATTGTATTATACATTACATGTAATCATCACAATATTTTGACCTTTTCGATGAATCATAGTTGAAAAAACGTATGTTGGGTCATATTCATAAGTAAAGTTTTTTACCAGATTAGGATGCATAAGTAATCAACGGCTAATTATGCGATTTATAATTTGCTAAACATAATGCTTTACTAGTTTTTTTAATAATGTTAGGTCGATATTGATACATTTAGGATATCACAATATATTCTAAATATGCCAGTTGTGTTTTGTTTCTGACTTTGATTGTTGATTGTTGATATAGTTGCCAATTCTTTTAATTAAGGCACCCACCAGTAGAACAGTTAACGCCACTATATCCTCCAAGACAATGGCACATGTATCCACCTATGACGTCAGAACACGTGGCTCCGTTTTGACAAGGAGCGTCCCTACATCTTGTGTAACCTAAGGAACAAATGAAGATTCTAAAACATTTGACATTTCATTTCATCATTGTGAATTATTGTTTAAAAAACAATTTTCCCCTATTGTAGTATGCCACTAAACACAGAATATTCTACATACGGTTTTCGCATAGAGTTCCATAATGGTCCATGTCACACGTACAAGAGAATGTGTTGATGCCGTCTGTGCAGGTCCCGGAATTTAGACATGGATTAGAAGCGCATTCATTAATATCTATAAAAAAGTAAATTGTTTTTATTTTCTTTTATAAAAGGCAGTTATAAAAACAAGAGAAATGTATTACATGTATCAATAAAAAATTGAGCACACTGTCCACCGAAGCAAAACCTAATTAGCTTTATTTATCACATATAACAAAAAACAGAACCAAAAAATCCACACAACCCCCCCCCCCAACAAAAAAAAAAAAGAAAGAAGAGACTCAACCTCTCATTGTGGTTCTTCCCTTACCCCAAGGGATCTTCATTTGAATTAACTTGGGTTTACACTATCTGAGGATGCTTTCCACAAGTTTCAGTTTTCTGGTCAAATGGTTATTAAGAAGTAGATTAAAAAAAAATCTCGAGTTACTCATATGTAAAAACTCAAGATTTAAAACAAGTTCTTACTTTTCTGGCCACAGTGTTTTTAAAAAGAATATTCTTAAAGCTTTTATCATTTTCTATTTCTATGTAAAAGTTTTAGCCCATTTGTGGTCCCTTTCTAATCCAGGGGATCTTAATTTGAACAAACTTGAATCTACACTACCTGAGAATGCTTTCATACAAGTTTCAGCTTTAATAGAAGATTTATTTCTATGTAAACTTTTACCCCCCCCCCCTATATATTGGGGCGGCCCTACTCCTACCCCGTGAGTATGATTTGAACAAAAGTGTTTATTGTTCAATAATTATGATCAATTTCCGCAAGTATTGCACAGATTATAAAACAATTACAGCAAGTGTTTTCATGTTCTTCATCTTTGCGCTTAACCAGTTTTATCCAAACAAGAAGACACGTTGTAATCTTAACCTGTTTCATTTTTTGAATTGTTAAGACCTGTTTTCAGAGGGCTCGATTGTCCTTGGCATTTTGTAAATATTATTGAATAGAATATCTCTGTATATAGATAAAAGAAAATATTCATCTACATAGATAAGATTTTTCTTTCTTTAGGTAAATTTGATGAGTTTGCTAACTACCCAGCCTCCTTCAGCTCGTACAATGTGTGCTTAAATATCTGTACAATAAATTAAAGGTTATTTATTTTAAAAACAAATATTATGCATGTTAACACATTTATCTTTAATAAAGATGAAACCAATTAATATTTACATTTATTTTATACAGATTTTTTAAAATGAAATCACGATTACAAAATGTAAAGCACAGGCATATACTAACATAAAAAAATTGTTTTCATTTTTAGACTCGGGGAATAATTCTATACTAAAACGTAGAACCTTTGAGGGAAAAGCATTGAATAACTCACTAGTACTGCAGTTCTTGTCCGTGAACCCTTGCTGACAAAGGCACGAGTAGTCTCCCACTAAATCAGTACAGGATATACTGTTCAAACACGGATGATCACTGCAGCGAACATAGTCTGCAAAATTATGGAGGAAATAACACCCGAATTAAAAACTGTAAACATACGACTTTTGCTTGTGTATTAATATTTTTTTATGCTCTATCGGAACAGCTTACATTTGACTAAAACATACAGAATTGCACTTCAAGTTATCTTCAGGTTGGTAAAACATAATGGATGACTGCACTTAACGCCGTATTTTGGGCACTTTAACGATCACAATTGATACGTTTATACCTCGCTCAATTTTACTTCAAGTCATTTTTTATATAGTTTGGTCAATTTCCAATAGAAATTTATTTTCATAATGGTTTTAAACTGCGTTGCAATAAAATAATTTGTTGTTTCATTACCCTTACTGCTCTTCAAATATCTTGAATTTAGACTTGTCTGCCCTTGATTGAAGATACGACTCATAAATATGCATGGGGGATTGATCTATATATTGTAATGAGTGGTCAAAAAATAGAATAGCGGTAATATAATTGAACTATCTAGTCTCTCTCTCTCTCTCTCTCTCTCTCTCTCTCTCTCTCTCTCTCTATATATATATATATATATATATCTCTGCATGTTGCCATTTTTGAAATGTTTCAAAATAAAATATATAACATATAATATCGACTAGTATAAGTAGCCATTGATGATCGTAAACCAGTAGGTGATGTCAACAATTTATGTGTTCGAAATGAATTAACAAGTAGATTAATCAGTAACGCACAGAACCGATAATCTCTTAAAGATATCCCAGAGAAATGAAGAAACTATCACTCGATTGGAATGAATTGAAATAGGTATGGACAAATAATATCGCCTAGCAGAATGCGTGCTACCTTACACGTCATGTGACGGGAGTCTTGTATTCACAAAGTTACCTGGGGCTAGAAACCACTTGGTCAATTATAATATTCAACAGGTCAAAGTATACCGTTTACAACAGAGAACGTGAACGCAAGAAGAAACAGTTTTTTTGTCTGTTTAACCATGAGCGCATGTTTGTCTATTGATCTCCTGTGAACATAAGCTTATATATATAAATATACAACTACCATTAAAAGAAAAACAATAGACAAACATGCGCTGACCATGTATTAAGTCTTTGAAAAAAGTGGGCGTCCTCATTATCCTATGAAGATTCAAGACAATGTAATAACCCCTACCTATGAGAACGGCTTCGTTCTTTATTAATATGAACTTTGTATTAATGTAATTACATAAAGTTGGAGTTAAGACATCGGCAATTCCTACAATTAAAAGAAATATATCCATTTTTAACATTTATTTTGTCCCAAATTTTAAATGCCCTTAAGTGCAGTCATCCTTTCCGCTTAATGCAAAACATACTCTTTTGCAGCGAAAAGAAACTCATTTTTCATGTAAATTTTGTACTTAATCTTGTGGATTAGAAGCAACCTTTAGTTAACAAAAAATTTAAAATAAACAATTTGGTTCGCTAAAAAATACATTTTGTAAAGAACTGTATCTACAATTAGGTTTGTATCTCATAATCAATATTAATTGTTTTAAACAGGTATTATATCTTACATATTGAGAACGTCCAAAATGTTGTACTGGTAATTGCTGGTGACTTCACGCTACAGCCCAGTTCTTTATTGGCTATACCTAAATTAATTGTAAGGAACAAAAGATAACATCTGATTCATCATAGGGTTCTTAAGTTTGGAAATAACTAAAATGTATTGATATTTGAAACATATCAAACTAAGATGAATTTAAAAAAGTGTTCATTTAGACTGTGAGTAATATCAGATGTAAATTATTACTTGTGTAACAATTTCCTATAGAAAATAAAAATGAAACAGAAAATTAAAAAGTGAACGAGAGTTCCATTATATTCAAATACTTGTTTTTGTTATACCTTCATCGAACCGTATATAATAAGTAAAGCCTCTTTGGTAATTGTAAGCAGTCGTAAAGGACAGTTGTCTTCCGATTGTGGATTGTGGGTAAACAACAGCGGATGACGTAGCGTCAATGGTCTCCACGAGAACACCACTGGATTGGTAAACTCGAATATAAGTTGATGTTGAGGGACGCACAAACTGACCAAAAAATTAAATTTTTATTCTAATGAATTAGAAACTCTACTGTCTGTACATTGTTATGAAATATGAATGATCAGGGTATAATTGTTCAAAAACACTTAAGTGCTATAAAATTATGATAGGTAGTTATGTATTGATATTCATTAGGAAGAAAAGATATTGAGATAGAACTGTTTATCATTAGATACTCTATAAGATGTTCTGTTAAAGTAACACCTTTGGGGATATTTTCCAACGAATTGTTGTCTATGGTTTTCATTTTTTTCAAGTACATGTAAGGCATGATTGATGTGTAAAAATTGTGATCTTGGTGGTTTTTTTTTCACATTTGATCTATTTATTTAAAAAGATATCACAAAAAATAATGTACATATATAGTATTTTTGTTAATTAGTTTACAGAATAAAAGTCGGACTCTCTGCATTGATAAAAAAGATATGTTCGACGAACAAAATAAGGATAACGTTACTACAACATAATATACAGGAAAAATTGAGATCATATTCCGTTTGAGATATTATGTTCCAAAGTGGCTATTTTAACCTATTTTAGCAGCTGGTTCAGAACTATTTAAAACTTGTTAAAGGTTTGTGTGTAATAGCTACCATAGAGCGAAAACCTGTAAGGGGTATAACGCTTACATATCATAATAGAATGTTTATGTTTCAATAATTTTTTTTAGAATACTCACGTAATTTGAGTACTGAACAGACCAATTTCTATTGTCTCCGTACACAAGACCTGTTGGATGTTGAGTGCCTGATACGATTGTTGGGAGCGTACTCGAACCTGATATATACAGGTAAATATTTAATAACAATAATGAAACTAATTATACGACTGAAGAATGAAAAATGCCATTTCATTGTTGAATACGATTACTTACGGACGGCATTCCATGTGATGCATCTGGACTCTGTGGTTAATCTGAAATTAGATATCATACCTTGAATAGTTAGTTCTGTTTGTGGCTGATAGAGGACATATCTTGTTTTGACATATATAGAATGGTGCATGTACAGTACATTACATGCACAGAATTGTATAACTGTTGTGGAACATGTTAAGAGTTTACCCCAAATTGTCCTCTGCGGTAAAACAGATAATATATGATCCCTGCTGAGTGCTTGTTGGTGTCCAACGCAAGATGACGTAATACTCAGTCGAAGAAATTGATTGGATACTGGACTTTGTGACGCCAATTGGTGTTTGTGTAGTGACTTCTTCAATTCTGAAAATCAATCCATTCATGATTTGATTCATTCATTTTCTCTTCCTTTCTCATTTTCGCCCCTTCCGTAGAACAGAACGTTGATAAATATATTTCAGATACTTTTTTCTTTTATTTAGCTTTAAAATTGAAATTACTTGCAACTTTGAATATTTTTATTAATACTAAGTATGAAGGTTTGGTTAACAACATCTTAAATACTGTAAGTAAAATGATACAGAAGCAAATAACAAAGACATTCTGTAGGGTATATACACGTAGCATACCGTTGATTAGTAGTCCCCGTTCTGATGCGAATCTCAATCGTGAGGGCCACTCCTTGGACTGCCTCATAACACCCTCCATTGGGCGGCGTTGGTGAAATAAATGTTGGTGCCGAGGCACACCCACTATTGGAATCAAAGATGTCGACTAGGAACTGAAGGGGGATGCTGCTCAATGGGGTAGAGGAAGAGGAGGAGGCGAAGTCTTCGATCTGAATAGCGACAGCGTAATATCCAGAAGTACTAGTTGAAGCGGAGTAGTTTAGAGTACACGTGCTCTGTCATTTGAAAATAAGAGATTATCATACAAAGTTACATAAACATTAAAACAGTGTTGTGACGTCATCTGTTGTTGACATATGTGATATTACATGGGACTCCAGATAGTATTAAATACTGTAGATTCCTAATTAAACGCGAGGACTTAATATCCGCGTAAAATCACGAGAAGCAACCCATTTTTATATTTTCGCGAATGGATTCAAAACAGTGGAATCGCGGAAATAAGTACTCGCGTAAAATAAGGAATGTACAGTATGTAACATGTAGTTGTCTATTAAGTTGCCTGTACTGAGCCAATATGTCACAAATGATGAAAACTTCCTCATTAAAATAATGAACCGTGTTTTAAATTAATGGGTGGATACAGATAACTTATTCGACTGCTTTTGGGAATACTGGAAGATTGTTTTTCTCTGCTGCAAAGGATTCCTCACTTGTGCAAGACATCATAATCATCTTCATTCCTAATACACTGAAGCATGCAAAAGTCAAAAATAGAACATTTAAGGATCTGCCCAACGAGTAATCAATCTAGGTTTTATTTGGACCATTTACTCCGACTGAATGGACCTGTTTTTGGCGTGTTACCTTTATGCAGTGTACATATCATTTCCTTAACTATCACACTAGAGAATATTTGATGTACAGCTCTGTTTTATAGTCTACTCTCACAATAAATATATAATGTAAAAATATATAAGAACACAAAATCACACCTGATGTAAAACAGACCCTGGGAGGGAACCACAAATCCCGTTACACTCGTCGGTCGGCGAACGAACTGCCCATCTACATCTTATGTCATCTCCGTCATCGTCAGCAACTAAAGAATATAAAAAGTTACTAAATAAATTAAAATCCACATGTTGTTCTATGTACCAATGTGCCATCAGCTGCATATCTTGAACAATTTTGAAATGAGAAATTTTTTTTACATAAACTTATTAATTTTTATTAAATTATGAACTTCAATAAAAAGAAATATCAAATTTGGTCGGAAACCATCTTATCTTGCCTGGAATTTTGATACTATGACTGCATCCGCGCTGAAGCCGAACAATAGGCTGCATGGTAGTAACGGGCGATGTGTTGACACGACCAATATCCTGTCTGTAGGCAAGATCTATTCGTGTTCCTATTGTCCAACTAGAGTCGGCATTTAATATAAGGGTACTTATCCAACAACACGAGCTATATCTGTAAGAATAAATATCTACATCTGTAATACAACAACTATATCAGACACAACAAAAACCAGTACATATATCTAATAGATTCGTTTCATCGGTTTCTTTTACTCAATTATTTGACTACTATTTTTTATTAATCGAAATTCAAAAATATTTACATGCAGTGATGCAAAATACCTACCCAATGAAGAACGAGGTTGAACTGGATGGCAGAGTTACATTAAATTCTCCTTCATACGTTGCCCAATTTCCTGACGTGCTGTAGTCTGTGCAAACCGACGTTATGGAAGGACTGCTCCAACTGCTACAACCATCAAAACAACTAACACTGCCAAACACTCTTTGTGTTCTGCTTGTTTTGTAACTGTCATCACATACCGGGTTATAATAAGTATTTCTCCAGGGCATTCGGTGAGTAACTTGTACCTGTAGAAAAACAAAAGTTCAGAATCGCTTTACATGGTATATTTACGGGGGTGTGGTCTTTTGTTATTTTCGTTTGTAACAGAATATGTCTGTAGGTTTTAGACGAGATAAATATTGTTTCAGTGCAGGAGGGAATATATCTGTAAGCCAGGTGTATTAATGGTGAATGCCAGTTGAAGGCTGAGCGTGCATGTAGTGCATGTGAGTCAGGACTGGGACCGAGATACGTTGACAGAGCAGGACGTGACGCACGTGGGAGGTACGGGAGCTTCATGGACATTAATGGTCTGGAGGCCCGTGTGTGGATGGTCGTTTAGTGAGAGACCTTCGATTCCGGGACTGGAGACAGGGCACTTTGTTTACGGGATTTGCGTGCTATGAAAGCCCAGTGGTGACTGTTGTAGTGTGGCTAATGCAATTAATTTAAGCCAAACTTTTAAATCATTTTGATCAAATAAACTTTACTTGATAACCTAGTGATAAAAGTAAAAAATATTAAATTACAGCTTACATTTCAATTTACTTTTGCTGTGAAATTACATATAACAGTATTGATAGTTTTGATTTGTTGGTTTATTCCTTTACATACTGTTATAGCTATATTTAGCTAGTGATTAAAGCATTTATTTGTTTCATATAGATACTGACAAATGAATGTGTGAGAAGGTAATTCACTATTGTGTCATTGTCAACGTTATTTGATTTACAATCTAAAGTTATATTTTCTTTCTTAGTGAGAGTGAGGGTGTGTGTGAGTATTTTCATATTTTATTATTTTACTTTCTTTTTTGATAAATAGATTCATTTTGTTTAGTTTATTTTACTGTTTGTCGTTTTCGCTATCACCACCGCAAAATCAAAAAAGAACTTCATTACACACATTATACTGCAGTAAGAAATAAGGCAGATGATGAGATGCTTGTTTTTAAATATTGCGGACAAACTACACTCCTAAGGTGATATAAAAAGTTTATCATGTATGGGTAAGTTATTAAAAGTCTTGTCTTTACAGAACTTTTACATTCAACCATCACATACAAGCAATTTATTTTTTGTAAAAAGTAAAAAAAACCCTTTTGTAAATGTTAGATGTCTTCATTTATTTTTTAAGAAGTGCACACATTCAAGTGTTCCATATTAATGTAAGCAATTGCTTGTTTTGAATTTAATAAATGCTGTGCAATCTATGAACTGTAAAGATAGCCCATTTTGGTGCCCTTTATAGATATAATGCAACACATAAAGGGTACCCATATTTTTATGAAACAAAAGACAATAAGACTACAGAAAGAAAACAACATGGGTCCTATGCTGGTTGACGTTACAATTTTTACGTGTACATCTAATAAAAAGATATTGTTCTTTTTTATAAAGATAGTTTGTATTGATGTTATTTTGGATATTTTAAACATTGAAAGTTATATATACCAATTTCTAGTTTGTAACTAAAATATTGTATTTATAATGAAAATTGGAATTTCCAACGATTTATACAAATATATATTTTCACAAACGGTGGCATTTTTTTGCTCCATACCTTTTATTTAAACAAATGAAGTATTATATAATTTTTTTAGGTTTATAAAAACTATTTTGTTTTCATATGCAATTAAATACTTAAAAATATAATCTGACAACCCTCTTTATTTTAAATCGGCGAAGAAATGAATTTTCTCAAAAATACTTCGTCTATTTATGTAGAATTCTTAATTGATTTGATTTAGTTATTGTTTTAAAGTCATTGATTAGTTGTTTCGCTGATTGTAGTGATATAAAATTGCACATCGTACTTAAATCTCCCTTCTCTATTCAAATAAAAGACTGTCGAACTTTAAATATTTAACACTATTCAGCAATCCCCAAACTTTGGGCTTATATTCTTATGTCATCTTAAGGCTAGAAGCCAGGTTAAAGATAGATATCTTTAATTAAGGAATAAGGAATCATTCTTTGAGTATTTTGAGGTGATCAAATACGGTCGATAAAATGCATTGGACGATATGTAGCAAACCGATTCTTAGTGAAATCACAGACAAAGACAATGTAAAATGTAAATATTACAAAATACCTATCAATCTGAAAGTATGATTATGTAAGGTATGAGCTAAGTTAGCGTGAATTCGTTCTGTTATCATGACGGAAATTCTACAGAAATTAGTTAAAGTATATTGACTATATAGATAGCGTATGATTGTTTACATTCAAAGAGAAATGGGTAATTAAGTCCAGTGATGAGCCTGTCTGCACCGGGTCGGAGATATAAATAAAATGCAACGGCTGACCACGGTGCGTCAGATCATTAGTATGGACTTGAACGCATGTACTTATGAGGTTCAGAAATTGAGGCACAGTGTCCGCGAGTATAAAAAGGAGGTGCGGGGAAAGCAGCTCTCCAGTAGTCAACTGGAAGCTGTCTTTTTGCCTCCTCTTTTTATACAGGTAAGATCATATCAGGATACTCGCGCGTTTTTATAAAAGTTAACATAAATGATTCAGAGGGTTCAAATTAATATAATATTTTATTTTCAGAGTTTCTTGTAGTCAATATATATTTTTATTAATTATACATTATATTATATTTAAATTGTGGAATTTTATTTGGAATGTTTTATAATTTAAATAGTTTGAATCACAGTAAAGGGAGAAGTCAACTGGAAGCTGTCTTTTTGCCTCCTCTTTTTATACAGGGAAAAGGGCTACTCCCCATGTAGAGGAGAGATAATTCTGGGTTATATAACGTGGCACAGGCAACGCCAGGTGTCTGGTCAAGGACGAATAAGGTCCCGAGGATCAAATTAACTGAAATATCGTATTGGGCGAATAATAGTACGATACTGTACCCAATTCTCAACTTGTTCGTTTATAGAAATGATTTATAAATCGTTGTCCGATAATTAATGTATTGATTTATGTGTAATAATTAAAATAATAAATTCAATAGTATAGATGATGTCTATACTGTAGTATATTTATAAAAAATTCTACCAGATAACATCGGGTATGACGGACTAACCTTCTAAACGTTAGTCCCTGTGCTTCTTCCTTCTTGTACTTTAGACAATCAAATTGATTTTATTCACCCTTACCTTCATCTCCATTTACGAACTGAAACACTATTTCTACATAATCAAAAGCCGGTGCTATGATTTTTCTTTAAGTTTTAAGAAAAATTAGCTTGTACTTTATTTAAAAAAAACAAAACGATATATGAGTATTGCCTTAAAGTAAGCGTCAAATCAAAAATACGTTAACAAACAAAAAACTAGGATGACCAATGAAAATAAAACTAATTCTACTTTTATATCAAATAAAATTTTTAAAACTAATACATATCTAAATCAGCCGTCTTGTTGATAGAATAGTTAGCGTTTATTTCAGGTTTAATCAATCTTTCGACAGCTAGATTTTCTTCAGTTCAGCAAAAGCATTAGCTTTTAATTATCCTATAGGCAACCTAGCTGTCGATATATCTGATCGTTCAACCCCACATTATTGAAAAACCCTTTGAAGAAATGCATTAAGTTGTGGCTTCTTTGCAATCTGTTGAGTTCAACTTAAGGCTACATTCTTCTTGAATTCCGATAACACTGAGGAGGTTTAAAATAGGTATATCCGTGTTTCGTTTTAGAAAAGGTCATTTTGTCAGAGCACTGTAGGGCTAATTGTCGCACACGAGAGATTATCAATATCGTTCAATAGGTACACATTGAGTGTCTTTGTTTTAATTTGTTGGAGGTTAAAAATGACTACAAGAAGCAAAGAAGACAGCAAAGAAGTCTTTTATTTATGTATCTTGAAAGCTGAACACCGCTCGTAAATAGGCACTGTCCGCCATATTTCTCTTTCACTACTGATGTCCCTATAACCTCTATATAAGGCGCAGACCTCTAATCAGTTCAAAGTATTTTGCTGTAGAGGGCTAACCTGTGTGGACGTACATTTTGCCTCGCCGTGTTACTCGGTCGCGATGAAATTATCAAATATTACACACTTTTTTCAAGCCAGGAGAATACTAACATCAAATAAATTGCTGAATGCATCATTTACAAACAGAATATGCACATAGTATAAGAAATAAATGCATAAAATCCAAAGACCACGAAAGGAACACGACACGTCGGCCACGAGTTTCAGGTGTGCAATCGGGTGTAACGAAATCGAAGGGTTTATATACCAGGGGCTCGTTTCATAAAGAGGCCTAAATTTTGGGCCTAACTTTAGTCTAGTCCGAGGACTTAGACCAAAACTTAGTCCGGCGTATTTTGCATTTCATAAAGCGGCGTAACTAGAGGCGTAAACTTTAGACTATAGCTTTGGCATGTCCTTGACTACGCAGCACTGCTCATGCATAAATTGTTTCTATATTACTCTGTTATGTACTTAAAATATTTTAAGATTTGATAAATTCTTGTTTCAGTATGTATAAAGGTTAACATTTGTAAATAATATTCTTTTTCCTTCAACAATTTACCGAACAAAAAGCACATCAAAATAAATTACACAAATACATAAAACATTTAACGGAAAACAATGAATGGTATTAGTGAATATGATTTTCTGGATTACCAGCGCAAGAAGTATTATTTAGCGTCAAACACACATGTAAATCTTAAATGAAATATCCGTATAATACATGTATAATGTTTCATTATTGACCTGCATTGTTTCTATTTATGTACATAGACTGCTAAAATATACACCAATGTAAACTATATTTTTTCTTTTAAAGCGGGTCCTTACTCGGCATTATTTTGGTTGAAGTACATAACTTGTGTAATGTGCTGAATAGAATTATCAATATATCATTTTAAGTAACGAGGAAGTCCAAAATATGTGTTAACTCACTACATTTATCATATTAAAAATTTTGAATTTACTGGGTCGGTGTAAATTAACAAGTTGCATATTTGTTAATTTTATGTTCAAATCCAATTTTCTGCTCATTTCAATTGAAATGAATTTTAGGGTCTAAAACAAAATTAATGCATTCTTGTTTCAATCATCTCACAATGTTTTGTATTTTTAGCGCAATATATTATATTATTATCACTATTATACATGTGTACATGTATTATGATAAGTTACACTTTCTGTTTTAAGTATTTAAAAATTATAATTTGTATTTATCAAATCAATTTGAATTGCAGATTTGTCTAACTCTAATATGTCATCATTCATGTAGTTTAAAAACCCTGTATCAATAACATATCTACATTTTAAAAAGAGAATCACAAATCAAGTGCGTGATTGTGCATCATCGGCTTCGATTACTTCATTCAATATTAATGCATCTACTGGTACATACATCGTAGGTTATAAAAATACTGTTCATATACAAAAAAAAATTTAATAGCTATTTTCTCGGGGGCAATCTTAATGAGTGTTTTTAAAAGTAAAGTTATTACTAAATGTGATGTAAACTTGTTCATGGTAATGTTGTTGAAAGAAAGAAAAATGTTTTAGAAAAATATAATGTGAGTCCTTTAATTACAAGAAACATGCTTTGTGAAAGATATG
>WFKH01011801.1:29539188-29550639 GCA_016163765.1 Magallana hongkongensis
TGGCTTGATAATTTTGACCAATTCTCGAATGGTTTGAACATTAATTTAGACCATATTAGTACGGAAATGAAAACATGCATTTTAATTATTAGAACAAAAAAAAATTGGTATTCTTCGATAACACAAGACTAATTGGCTTTTCTTAAAATTCTGAGTTAAGTTGATATTTAGATAGGTTAGTTTAATGCATTTTACCTCTTTGTGACTTTACATGTGTTAAAAGTGCCGGCAAATCTTTTTTAAAAATACATTCGTTTTCGATCAATACAATGTAATATGTTTCTTCACGTGTGGGTTAAGTTCTATGCAATTAAAACCCTTATTACTCAATCACACTTTGGAAAACACTTCCCTATTCACAATTCGAAACTTTCTGCCCAATCGAATTTTTTCGACAACTACTGAAATATCAGCTTCATGAATGATCCTTTCTGATTAATATAGTTATGGCAGGGGTCATCTTCGCCTGCTAAGGGTCGAAGTACGGATCGAAAACCTTTGACTCGTGAAGATGCGGCATGGGTAGTATGCCTTTTAATTCAAACGAGATATTTTCTTGAAAAAGAACGTGCACCAAAAGCTAATTATCAATTTGAAAATATCAGACGTCAAATAGGAAGGTGTATGTTAAAATTTCAGTTGATTCATTATTATCAGTACATTTGTAGATGTGGTTAAAAAATAAGTTTCTATTACGAATATCCCTTCGGGCATATGTTATTTCTTAAAGACAATCTGCAATATGACTTTTTTGTCACAAAAGACATCATTAAAAGAACCACTTACAGTTTGTTGGATTTTTTTTTTTGGTTTAATGAAAAATCCATATCGAAACAATTTAAAGCTAGATGCTGCCATTAGACAGTAATACCCGCACCAAGTGTTTGCCCCTAAATAACACTCTCTTGTACCAGTTTTAGTCAAAAAGAAGGCCACATGCAATTTCCGGTACTTTTTAAAAATTATAATTTTCATAAAGGATGAGATCCCATCCCATACTACACATATTGCCTTTATGTACAATTTGGGGTTGAACTGTTTGCATGTGAAATTTAAATTTATCAATAATCAAAAAATTTCATGTCATAGAAAGTATGGTCTATAAAATTATTACAAACAAAATAAAATTATTCCTCCCACTCGGCGGTTGCCTGCTTAAGATACAAATGTATGCTTTTGTGTGCCAACATCATCGTGTGCGTTTATTTAAAGAAGGGGTGGGGGTGAGGGGTCCATACCCCCCCCCCCAAAAAATCCTCTTATATATTTATAAATTACCAAAAATAAACCTCGGACCACAATCCCCCCCCCCCCGAAAAAAAAAATTTTTTCTCCCACCCCCCCCCCCCCCAAACTACCCATGGATAAATAAACATCAGAATATTTTGATAACAATGAAAGCCTGTACATGTAGTTGCAATAAAGAAGATTGTAAACAGTGCAAAATAAATGACATATTGCGCAATGATTTTCACTGCAGTACTGCTAGGATAGAAGATATAATTACAGATTAAGGTGGTATCGCACACATGTCGATATTAATGTGGATAAAAGTGCGTTATTTATATCATATAATTTTATCATAATTAAAATATTTTCACCGTTTTAGAATTTCAAAATTTTAAATATTTAGCTAAATATATAAGTTTTTAAAATGTTTGGAAACTTAAAGTAAAAATTAGATGTTATTAAGCCCCAGCAGGATTCGAACTCTCTACTTACAGACACATAGTTAACGCTCTAACCCATTGCGCTATGCTGTTAGGTAACATTATTTTGGGGGAAAATATTATATTTTTTACTTTACTTGTTTAGTTAAATAGGGAGTACATCACAATATGCAGGTGTCCCATACCACCTTAAAGCTGAAAATTGTGGTTTACATGGTAAAGCACAATTAAAATTGTGCAAGGGGTTTTAAAGAATAAAGTTGTGAAAATACATGCAATATGTTACAAGTAAATGATCTTTGTCCGAAGTAACGTACACAACACAGGTCTACAGGTTGCATTAGCGGGTACTAGTTATACCCAGCTCTTTTGTTAAATGGGTTTCAGGTGGTGTACATGCATATGTGTTTTTGATATGCAGAATAGGATTAATTAACATGAATAAACGTTTCTTTTGTGGTGATCAGCTAAAGGAATTCATATTGTGCTCTAACTGGATTTTCATTATGATATTGACCAATATAGGTAAGTATAATACATGTAGTAGCGCAATATTATGAGACACCGGTATAGAAAACAGTAAAGTTTTACTTTCACTTTCGAAAAAGTGATCTCCCTTTGCCAGCATACCGTATCATCATCTTTATTTTAATAAGCTTATCATCGTTAACATTCCTATTGCAGTTGTTCAGTTTCTGTTATTTTAATTGCAGTAGTTATTTTTTTCATTTGTCAGACTTACACTATTGAGTTGACCACATATTGAACCTGTAGCATTGTGTATTAAATTTGTGTATTAGATGGATGTTCATATGAGTTCTAACAAGGAGGAAGGGAGGGGGGTCTTAACTCTTCCCCATCCCCAGTATATGTGGATTAGATACATTTCTATGGAAGGGAATTACCGCCAAAAGACTACGTATCTTGCTTTTATTCTTTTTATGCTTACTGCTTTATTCTTCCGTACATTTATACTCGTATGTCACCGTATTGTTTTCATATTCATGCTTATCCAATTTCACTTTGATTCTCTTTCATTCTTTAATATTTACATTACACATATTTTTTGCATGTAAAGTGTATGGAAAGCTGCTGCAGTTATAACACTGTAACGCAGACAGGGTACTGAAAGGTTAAAATGTCGAGTTTTATTATGACGTCACAAACGTTGAACGCTGTGAAATGCAACGCCACAAGCGAAAATCAAAGTTCATGCTAGTGGCTGTTACAGTGGCTCTTCCATTTATATGAATTTACCCTTAGAATAAAATAGCATTTTCAAGGTATAAATCACATTTGCAGACAAGACAAGAAGTTAAAAAATGTAAATATAAGCATTAAATCATTATTTTTTTAAAGATATAGTCTCATAACTGCAGCGGTGTGTGCATACAAATTTTCATAACGCGCTAACGCGCGTTACTCAATTTGTATGCACACACCGCTGCAGTTATGAGACTATATCTTTCAAAAAATAATGATTCAATGCGTACTGGTTTGCGTAATTCTATCTGCCAATATTCTCTTCTTATTCGTGTAAATTCTTACTTTTATATGTGTTACAAACGTGAGTTCAATAACGCAAACCATAAAGCACTTTCAAGTTTGCAGTGATTCTTCAAGCTAAGAGGTATTACACACAATGATGACTACAGCAAATGACGGACAAACTCAGATACAGAAAAAGCCCCCAATCTTTTGCCTTAAGTGTGCAAAATTCTCACAAATTAGTTACCTTAATATTGAACTTACCCGATTTATTTACAGTAGTTTAAAGCCAGCTTCCTGTTTATATCAGTGGTTATGGAAATTTCTAGTGAGGCCAATACCAGCAATTTTAATTTTGGTTAATAAACACTGATTGCAAAAAATCAAACTTGCACACATAAAAAGAAGCAAAAACAAAAAATAGATATATTAATAGATAAAATATGAGAAAATAAAAAGAAAGATAAAACCAAACAGGAACAACAACATGCTTATTTGTAAACAATCTTATTTAAAGATCTTTAAAGACATTATGATTTTAATCAACTTTATCTCACAGTGTGTATCTCATACTTGATGGATTTGAATAAAGAGGAACAACTCTTTTTTTTAAATGATCAGTATCCAGAGCACTTCAGTTTTAGTAAAGATCAATGTCATTCATACCTTTCTTGGTCGCAGATTCCTTCACAACTTATCTGTGTTTTGAACAACCTTAACTTATACAATTATTTACATGTCGTATTGCTTTAATTTAATTGAATTTATTTTATCGAGACCCCCCCCCCCAAAAAAAAAAAATCTAATTTTTTTGTGTTATTTATTTTTGTAATAAAAAGATTCTTGAATTGAATGAATAATGATACAGATATAACATAACTATAAAAACAAACCTTTTCCCACGATAAAATGTCGCAATTTTGTTGCTTGCTTGAAATTGACAAAACTAATGAGGATTAATAAGAGGTTGACAAGTATATCATGCCTGTATAATGCTTGCATTTATTTTTGGGGGAATGAAATCGTACTATACCAGACATGCATATGCCCAAATGAACTGTTATATCTTTATCTACATATTTCAAATGCTTAAAAACTGTATAAGATCCCAAAATGAAATTACCTGGGTAGAGATGACAGTAGCATATAATCCCAAGTCTGAATTCTTCTGGTTTTGACAAATTCGTTTCTTACCGTTTCTTCTCAGAGTCTCGTTTAATATCATTCTGCTTTTATTAACATGTCTAATATACTTCATTTTGTCCATAAGATATGAACATCTTTAGATAAAAAATATATAAATTGTACATGTACATTTTAATATAATTTTCAGATTTCCAACTTTAAATGTTTTGGTAAAGGTTGTCAATGAAAATAAGGGATTTATGGAATGCGATATTATCAATGATCGCTATCAGGTTTTATGAGCATTGGCTAAACCGAATTTAAACTGGTCAGCAAAAATTTTTTCAAAGAACAAACTTTGAAAGGTGGATGTGTTAATGTTCTACAGTTACCGAACTAAACTAAACGGTATAGTGCACGCTAATTATCGAGAACAGAAAGAAAAGTGGGTTGCAGACAAATGAGTCTAATTTGTTTCTATTCTGGGAATTGCGTAAAGAGCTTTCATTGTTCTGGCTTTCAATTGTTTTAAATGGTCTAAATACATCTGTAGGTCACTTTTCTTCCAATACCGTACAGCATCGCTAGTAAATGGTAATTTTGCCTATCGAAAATCTTTTTTCTTTTTTTTTTAATATATATGATGGGTTTCTCTTTTGTCTTTGTCAATTTTGTGTGTTCTATTTTAACAAATGCTTTAAGATTAAAACATGATACAGTCATGATGGAATTCAAGACATTCACTAAAATGACGATAAAAATCTCATGAAGCAGCTCCAGGGAAGTTAAACTTTTTTAAAGGGGCATGGTCACGATTTTGGTCAAAATTTATTTTTCTATTTTTACTTAGTAATTCATTTCTAATGATCAACCACAACTTGAGTGTCAGTCGTAGAGTTTTAAGCAATATACTGAGCTCACAATTCTTTGTTATGTAAACGAATTATTATTATCGAATTGTAATGCGATATTCATTACATATATATGGTGTAACCCCTAAACAATAAATTTTTAAATGACGGATGTTGTATCCCCGTTTAAAAGTTTCTGCTTGTCATTATTATTATCATTAATTCTCTCTTGTGATCAAAATTCGATATATTTATTTATTTCCTGAATTGTGATACAATTCAATGAAAACGCACTGGTACATGTAACATGCCGTCAAAACGCAATGTATAATCTCGATTTAAAAAAGAAGAAGAAGAAAGAATAGAAATCAGTAAGACATATTAATATTGTATGAGACGGATTGGCAAAACTGTTTTGCTTTAAATGTCTAAATAAACACAATCATGTCATGGTGTGAATGGACAGAATGTTTAATATGCATTGAACTGTTTTTTGATTACAGCAATTAAGTAATTAATTTCAGAAATGTTAAAACCTTATACAAGAATTAAAAAGTTTTATAGAGGATAAATATTTACATGTAACTACAATTTAAGCAATTTTTGACACAAAATAATATGAAATTATTACATCAGTGATTACAATATTGATTAAAGCAAAATACCTTAAAAAAATCTTATATCGTTCGTCGGGTAACAAGAAAATGCACAATAAAGTTAACAATTACGTTAAAAAAACAAACAGTAACATTAAATTTGATAATGACAAAATGCTTATGATACAATACAATTATCTTTATGATACAGTCAAATGCACACACAGGTACATGTATAAAGTTTTCCTATCTGAGTGAACTTTGCCCACTTAATTCCACCTGGATGATCTGGGATGGTATGGAAACTGTGTTGCTTTGACCCCCGTCTCGTTGATTTGATTAGTTGTGACCCGAGGAAGACTTAAGGTCAGACGACACGTTCCTCGAGCATCTTTTTTTTGTATCTCCTCGTAATGAAGAGTTCGAATAAAATTATTATTTTTATAATTATTTTAAAATGATTAGAATTTACTTGTATATGGATATATGCCTTGATGGCCGGGTGGTTAGAGCCGTGGCCGCTCACTGCCAGGAGAATAGGTTCTAGAGGTCGTGAGTTCAAAGCTCAGCCCCGGCCTAGATTGAATTCCAATATAGTGAATTTTGCTGTGCTGAATATTTATTTGTTTTCATTTCAGCAATTCAGGTGTATTATCAAGAAGATTATATAGGAAATTGAAAACTTTAGTATTTTGCAGAAATGCCTATTAAGGTATCCTAATTTTTTGCAAGAAAGCTTGTCAAAGTAGTATTAAACCATTAACAAATTCCTGGAAAAAGTTATATAAAATTGAACGTGTCGTCTCACCTAAACTGTCCCTCCCTCCCTTTTGTATATAAACGCGTTGCTATTCCAGGGGTGTGGATCGAGGAGTCGCCGCTATTCCCACTGTGAAGAAATATAATATTTTGAATTATTTTTGGCACAACTTGTTTCCCTTACTACGTTAAAACTTCTTATTCCTCGAAGTTATTGCTTTATGCTAACCTAATTCAAGTGAATTTGGCTTAATTAAATATACATACTGGGTATAAAATCATCTGTTGGAAATATTGTTAAATAACAATAACGAAAAAACAATTCGCATGATTATCAAAACTTTAAACAATTTACACAGGAAAACAATTAGAAGTATAGTACTTAACTAAAATAGTTGGTATGGTATCAATCAACAAAAAAGCAAATATGTCAATTAACGAAATAAAATATTACAATCCTTTGAAATTCTTTGCTACATTAATAGGAGATCCAGTTATGCACACATCCAATTTGTACAATAATGTAAATAAGGTAAGGTGTGCTTGCTTTTTCAAAAATCTTTACCGCCCCCCCCCCCATATTAACTCAAAGGAGTCTAAATATACTTAATGTCATTACTATTATGAACTGATCATGATGGGCTGTACTTCCCAAAGTTGTACTTTCAAAATTAAAGAAGCTGGGTTGGCAAGACAATAGCAATTAGAACTACCATAATTTTTTAGATATGATTTGTTTTGCTGAAAACTATTATTTAGTAAAGAAAAATTCTATAAATTTTAGCTTTTAACTTTGAGTATTTTCCTATATCTTTATACAAAGTTCTTCTTCTAAAGGAGATCAATTCAGTCTAAAAACGGCCACGACCATCTGGCCCTCTTAATATTATTACCTTGTTTCATATTCGTTGTTGTAGTCTCGAGGAGGCTCACTCATACATGCATTTCCCTTTCTTTTCATATAAACAAAAACTATTACAACTATTATAAGGGTAGCTACGAGTGGAATGCCTACTCCTAGTCCAAACGTAAACTTGTAGCTGTCTGCAAACGAAAGTATAGAAATATATTAATAAAAGTATAATTAAGGTTAGAGTATATAATATTAGTTTTGGTTTAGTATTGATATAATTTTCATCTAAAAACATATAGTTTGATTTAACGAGGCCGAGTACAGTTCGAGTACGCACGCTTTCGGGCAGCGTTTCATTTGCACTGTGGCGTCACTTTTTTGCTTGGTTGACGCCATAACGTTATGGTTTCAACTGCAGATATTCAGCGAAAGTCGAAATAAGCTCGTTTGAGGCGTAAAATTGATATTACATTGTAGAATAAACATAAATGTTTTGAATTATAAGCTACATTTGGGCTCGGGTCGAAAACGTGAAGAGGGTTGAGCAAGCCTAGCCCTCTGTCACGTTTTCTTACCCCGCCTGAATATAACTTGATACATGTATTTCAAAACAGTAACCACGTACTTTATATTTATGACCCTTAGTATGTGATGTTATATATATTTTTATTACTTGAATATGTCTGGATGTTTTGATAATACTATCAAGATCAACATTTCCGCCTTCGTCATATAAAAAACGGCCATTATCTGACAAATCTGGGAAATTGAGCATAAAAAATAAATTTTGATAAGACCCCTGGAACAAACCAAGAGGTAAAAGGTTTTTTTTATTCGATGATTTGATGCCTTTTAGCTATAACTTCCATATGTGGAACAGAAAAAAAAATCCCTAAGGCAGAAAGTAAAAAATGATAAAAAAAAGTGCAAAATTGACACATTTCAAGCAAAATCCCACAGGGTCCTATGTTAAAAATTAACAAACTTTGAGATGACCCCCCCCCCCCTAAAAAACGACGTGGATAATGTCTGATTTTTTTAAATCTTAAAATAATAATTATATTAGTAAAAATTCAAGTAAAAAATTTCAGTAAAAAAGCAAGGGCAGAGCAAATTAGATCCGGCCTTGTTAAAATATGCATTCCTTACCAGACTGAGGTCGCGGGCTGCAAAACAAAACGTATTGGAATGGGTTATATGATACATGAATATGATATAAAACAAAATTATATTAATGACTAAACATTCAAAACGGTAAAATTTCAATACTTTTTTTAAATATTGAACCAATTATAATATTTGTTATTCCCAGTTTCTGAGAGCATCAATCAAAGTAAATCATAGGTAAATATTGTCAACAAAAACAAACAATATTCTATTCTGATAGCTACTGGATAGAAATAACATGCATAAAGAAAATACAAGTGAATCTGTTGATGAAATAAATTCGATAGCAAACACGAAAGGGACAGTATAGTCTATATAAACTGTATATAATTTTCTTAAAGGATATATTAAAATTCCAATAAGACTTTCTAAATTTCCATTAGAAATTAAATCAAATGTAGAATAAAAGTGTCTCTAACACAAAAGCGAAAAAATGTGCAATAACGTAATGCAGATTGATTCTGCATGCTTTTATATCGTAGGTAAAAATTTAAATAAGCATTTTTAAAATCATTTGCTTAGCCAATCATTGCAACAGAAATTTAATTACATGTACTATGATAAATTAAATACGACAACCCGTAATATTTGCAAATTTCAACCCAAAATAGAGTACCTGCAGGCTAGCTGTCCGTCCGTTTCTGAACACTGGTAATCTTTTGGACATGGATTAACGGCCTCATATATGGTACATGCACTTGCAGAGCTAATGTTTACTGTAAAAAAAAAACAAATTTAATAATAATACAATATCAATTAAATCCATCCATTTAAATACATTCTGAAAAAGCTGTATAAACAATTCTTTTTTATGTTTCCCCAAATTTTTATTTGAGTTTGAAAGCAAGAACGTTTTAATTTACGGTTAACGTGTCTCACCAAACTGTTCTGTCACAGGATCTTTCAATTCCAAGGATGTTATCTGCTGCTCTTTATTTTCATATAAAATTTTGACTGATCCACTATTCAGTTGTTGCATAGTACTCGTGATGTCAGACTTTTGCTGGTCCAACTGAGTATTCAGTGTCACCAACTCATGTTCAACAATAAGACTTCCAACTCTATTGTAAGAAAATCGACATGCTATTACCAATTTATCTTAAACGACATCAAAATCGACCTTAACGAATGATATAAAACATTACCTTAAGTACAGAATTATTACCCGCTGGAAGCCAGTTATTGTTGCTTGGTAAAATGACGTTAGCTAGAAAATAATGATCAGTTAGATAAATGCAAGTTTTGATCATTTGCTTAATTCACAATGTCAACCCCCCCCCCTCCAAAAAAAAAAACAAAAACCACCCCCCCCCCAAAAAAAAAACAACAAAAAAAACTCAGAAAAAAAAGAAACCAAAACAAAACAAAACGCACCGCTGATTTCATATTTCCAGAAATTTTAATATATTGCTCATCAAGAGTTTGTTGATTGATTTTCATCGCAAATCTCATCTTTACTGTGTACTTTTCCTCTGTATTGCCTACAAAACATTTTAAGCTTTAAAATATCTTTCTGAATATTTTATAACACGCAAAATATAATGTTTACTCCGAGCTTCGACCAATAATGGAAATTATACTTACCAACATTACTCGGGGTCATTGGTATTGCTAAAAGTGAATATTCATTTATTAAAAAAAGTCCAATTTTAAATTTTCATTGTCATTATTACCGTAGAAATTTCATCACTGAAACTTACCTGTACAGTAAGTCCCGTTTCCGGTAAAACCAGAATTACAGGAACAAGTATAATGTCCCTCGGTGTCATTGCAATGTGCGTTTGTGTGACAGTTATGCATGGTGGTGTTGCATTCATTAATATCTGCAGCAAATTACAGAAGCGTTTATCATATCTACTATAATTATTTACATATTAAAAGTTCACACTTAAGGTACGTGTAAGCTTTTTGATCTACATGTATAATAATGATAA
This sequence comes from Magallana hongkongensis, assembly GCA_016163765.1. Lineage (NCBI taxonomy): Eukaryota > Metazoa > Mollusca > Bivalvia > Ostreida > Ostreidae > Magallana > Magallana hongkongensis. The sequence goes on from WFKH01011801.1 coordinate 29,549,632, forward strand.
TTACTTTGACATTCTAGACTTGCAGACATTTGGTAGCCCTCCTCACAAAGACATTGATAGCTGCCTTGCACTTCTATACAGCGAGAATTCGGTCCGCATATTTGAGGAGTGTCAGTGCATTTTGGGATATCCTCGTCACATGTATTTCCTGTCCAACCGTCTTTACACATACATGTTCCATTCTCCCTGTTGCAAGTCCTTGTATTGCTTGTGTTGCAGAGACACTGGTTTTTGCAGTTGACGCCGTATGTCATGTTTTGACATTCTGTGTAAAATAAATGAAAGCTAATCCAAGCATTCTTATTTGTTATTTATACATCAAAAGTTTATGTAATAAAACTCACATATTTTGGTATTAATGCGAAAAATACCATAATGCCATGATATCGGAAAAGATTAAAATCAAAATATTATACAATCTACCTTGACAATTGAAGCCGTTTCCGGAGAATCCAATGTCACATTCACACGAGTAGTTCCCAACAGAATTATAACAAGCGGCGTTTAAGTGACATTCGTTGGAACCGTCTTGGCACTCGTTTACATCTAAACAAAACACATTTGATTTTTAAAATGTGGGGAAAAGTCCGTAATGTGTGTATCAAAATTATATATAAGGCGGTCAAAATGAATATAAGAATGAATACTTAATTACCTGTACAGCTTTTACCACTTCCAAAAAATCCAGGGTAACATTCGCAGTAAAAGTTACCAACAGTGTTGATACAGGATGCATTTGCATGACAGTTGTGGGTGTTTTCAGTACATTCGTCGTTTTCTGTAGTACAAATATCAGTTTTCATCTTTTAAGCAATTGTGTTTAGCCCATAAACTTGTTAGTGAAAGTTTTTGTGATATGTGTATGAAGGCTTACTATTCAGTAAAATTAAAAAATACAAAGACATACCTAAACACGTTTGTCCGTTGCCATAAAACCCAGGATTACAACTGCACTGATAACTACCTATTGTGTTTGTACACGTGGCTTGCGTATCACACAGTTGTACG
>WFKH01011801.1:29577370-29600472 GCA_016163765.1 Magallana hongkongensis
AGGGGGGGGGGGGGGGTTGTGGTCCGAGGTTTATTTTTTGGTAATTTTACTATATAAATGAATTTTTCAGGGAGGGGGGTATGGACCCCTCACCCCACCTCTTCTCTAAATAAACGCTCACGATGATGTTGGCACACAAAAGCATACATTTGTATCTAAAGCAGGCAACCGCCGAGTGGGGGGAATAATTTAATTTTGTTTGTAATAATTATATAGACCATACTTTCTATGACATGAAATGTTTAGATTATTGATTAATTTAAATTTCACATGCAAACAGTTCATCCTTTATGAAAATTCTAATTTTTAACAAGAAGCCCATAGGCCACATCGCTCACCTGAGCAACAATAGGCATGATAAAATCAGCTTCATGGAGTCATAATACAAAATATCTGGACAATGTAGTATAATAGGTGTAGATCCTGTATAAAAAAAATCCGTTTCCCGCGGATATTCTTATATTTATAATCAATTACCTTTTCTAACAGGATGATTTTATAGTCATATCACATTCAGCATTGCAGTTCTCAAAAAGACCCTTTATATACAGGATATAAACCTAAATCAAACTCTGAACCCCTTGTGAGGCCCAATAATCGTCCAGGGGCCAAAGTTTAAATAATTTTGAAGAATCAGCAATATGTAAAAATGCTTGCATATAAGTAAAAGCATATATAATAAAATTTCAGTTTTTGTGAATAATTAAAATGTCTTCCTTTGTACAACTGGATCCCCATTGTGGCCCCACCCTACTCCTAAAGATTTTGATTTGAACAAATTTGAATCTACACCATCTGAAGTTGCTTTCACTAAAGTTACAACTTTTCTAGGCAAATGTTTTTTAGAAAAAATTTAAAGATATTTTTCTATATATTCCTATATAAAAATTTGTCCCCATCTGTTGTGACCCAATCCTACCCCAAGGGATCATGATTTGAATAAACTTGAATTTTCACTACCTGACGATGCTTCCACAGAAGTTTCAGCTTTCCTGGCCAAATGGTTCTTGAGAAGAAGATTTTAAAAGATTGCTCTATATATTCCTTTGTAAAAATTCGACCACCCATTGTGGCCTCACCCTACCCCCAAGGGTCATAATTTCACAACTGATAATCTACACTACCTAAGGATGCTTTAACATAAGTGTCAGCTTTCCTGGCTGAATGGTTTCTGAGAAGAAGATTTTTAAAGATTTACTCTATATATTTCTATGTAAAAATTCGACCCCCTTTGTGGCCTCACCTTACCCCCGTGGGTCTTGATTTTCACAACTTTGAATCTACACTTCCTGAGAATGCTTCCACACAAGTTTCAGCTTTCCTGGCCAAATGGTTCTTGAGAAGAAGATTTTTGAAAATTTCTCGAAAATTTTTTATAATTCCTAATTATCTACCTTTCTAAAAGGGCGTGGTCCTTAATTTTCACAACTTTGAATCTAAGGTTGCTTTGTGCCAAGTTTGGTTGAAATTGGCCCAGTGGTTCTGGAGAAGATGTTGAAAATGTGAAAAGTTTACAGACGGACAGACGGACAGACAGACAGACGGACAGGCGGACGACAGACAAAATGTGATCAGAAAAGCTCACTTGAGCTTTCAGCTCAGGTGAGCTAAAAAGTACCGGAAATTGCATGTGGCCTTCTTTTTGACTAAAACTGGTACAAGAGAGTGTTATTAAGGGGCAAACACTTGGTGCGGGTATTACTGTCTAATGACAGCATCTAGTTTTAAATTGTTTCGATATGGATTTTTCATTAAACCAAATAAAAACATCCAACAAACGGTAAGTGGTTCTTTTGATGATGTCTTTTGTGACAAAAAAGTCATATTGCAGATTGTCTTTAAGAAATAACATATGCCCGAAGGGATATTCGTAATAGAAACTCATTTTTAACCACATCTACAAATGTACTGATAATAATGAATCAACTGAAATTTAACATACACCTTCCTATTTGACGTCTGATTTTTTCAAATTGATAATTAGCTTTTGTTACACGTTCTTTTTCAAGAAAACATCTCGTTTGAATTAAAAGGCATACTACCCATGCCGCATCTTCACAAGTCAAAGGTTTCTGATCCGTACTTCGACCCTTAGCAGGCAAAGATGACCCCTGCCATAACTATGTTAATCAGAAAGGATCATTCATGAAGGTGATATTTCAGTAGTTGTCGAAAAAATTTGATTGGGCAGAAAGTTTCGAATTGTGAATAGGGAATTGTTTTCCAAAGTGTGATTGAGTAATAAGGGTTTTTATTGCATAAAACTTAACCCACACGTGAAGAAACGTATTATTGATCGAAAACGAATGTATTTTTTCAAAAAGATTTGCCAGCATTTTAAACACTTACATGTAAAGTCACAAAGAGATAAAATGCATTAAACTAACCTATCTAATTATCAACTTAACTCAAAATTTTAAGAAAAGGCAATTAGTCTTGTGTTATCGAAGAATAACAATGTTTCTTGTTTTTTTGTTTTTTGGTTTTTTTTTTGTTTTTTTGTTTTTGTTTTTGTTTTTGTTTTTTTTGTTCTAATAATTAAAATGCATGTTTTCATTTCCGTACTAATATGGTCTAAATTAAGGCTCAAACCATTCGAGAATTGGTCAAAATTATCAAGCCAGCAATTTCTGAGAAAAAAACCTTACTGCAAACCAAGCTTAAGTAGAATCCCCCAAAACTAACTCAACATTTAAAAGAAATCGTATCAGGTATCTGTAAAATATGCATGCTTATACATGCATAATGCAGTGCATAGTATTTATATAGGATAGTTTGTTAACTGTTTGTAGAAGCTAGGTGCATGTTAGCGAGCATGAAATATAATTAGCATAGCTCTGGTCAGTAAAGGATGAGTCCTCTTTTGCTCTTTTTACTCTTTTTTGGTACAGTTCGGGGGTCCCATTTTCGAGGAGATATTGTTACATGGAAGCACCTTTCTGGAAATCAGGTATTTGAGGCTTATAGCTTATATGTTTTTGGTTTTGTATCGACTATTCGTTAAGTTGATTGGTTGGTTTATGAAGAAATAAATGTATTTAATGGATATCCATACATACACAAAGTAGCTGGAAGTCTTTTTAACTACTTCCGAAATGTATATCTTCAACATGTTTAGAATTTATTTTAATATTAATGTTGCTAGCAAATTGTAAATGGGATTGATATATCTTTATTTGCAATTCAGTTTGCTTTAAAAGCAGCCTTATAGAGACTGAAAGAGTCGATGAAGACATAATTAATAAATTAATTAATCTCTTTAAAATAAACTGAGTGTTTTAATACATGTATAAAAATATAGATAAAATTAAAAGCACAAACCTGTATCCCGAATAATTTTCACCTTTTACTTTATAAGTGTTTGGTTTTATTCATAAGAATAATCATAAAAATGTTGGTCTCCAATGGTTCATCTATGATAAAAAAAAATGGAGAATAGATAATGTTTGAAGAAGTTAAATTTAGAATATATGTATCGAGACAGACGTATATCAAATGACTCGATTAATATGAAACCGAGACTTTCTTACAGATTCAGAGCTTCATTTAAGGAATAATATATTAGTTACATTTTAGCAACTATATCACATAACTACTCTTACTTCCATGTAAATTACCGTAATTGTGTTCGAAAAAAATCCTGTTTAATTATCCAAGATACCTGATGAATAAACTGAGAGAGATTGATTAGGACTAAATACTTTATTATGGTTTGGCGTTACTGGTCGCAGTGACTTTAGGCTACCAATGGGCTGCCTCACAACAAATCAAACAAAACAACAATACGTGAAATCAATAGGCTCACTGTGCAGTGGGTAAGCGCAAATGCACAATAGTCACAAAATATAATATTCTGTACAGTGGGTAAGCGCAAATGCACAGATATACAAATGACAAAGTTATACACAAGGTTTGTGCCAATGGGTAAATGCAAATGCACAAGTTTCAAACACATTAAAACACATCAAAACACATTAAAATTGTCAAAGTTCTTGTGCAGCAAGTATGTGCGCGAATGCACAAGCATGAATACACGGCATTTTAAACACATTAACAGCATTATAAACACATTATATTGACAGTTGAAACTGTATACTATAATAATTTGAATGATTGCACTCTTCCATTAGAGTTGGGGTGCGACGGGTCCTTGGATAAATTTGCATATCTTTGACAAGCCATGATATGCCATATTATTTTTGAAAAAACAGTATGCGTAGAAGCTTATTTTTTTCATCATTTTGTATCCCGCGTAAGTCTCAACATCAAGTAAGTCTATAAATAAAACGATACATGACTTTTTTACTTTTCTTTGAAAAAAATACCATTAAAGGTATGGTTTTTCCCGCTTTATTAGAATGGCATGAATTAAAAGAAAAACATAAAGCGAAACTGAAATCGTTATTAAACAACCGAAAGTCAATCATTTCTGTTTGCATTTCATTGCCAACATAGTCAGAAATGCCAACATTGTTAATAAAACACTCTAAATTGACATACAAAACGCTTGAATTTTTCGCAAAAATAAGGGAGAAATAAAAAATGAAATCTTTTGAGAGACCGATTGAATTCACTTAGATTTCCATTTCCAAAGTTAGCATGAATGAATTAAAAACATGCGCATTAATAATTGATATGGTTAGTAAAGAAGAATCACACACTTTCGTTTAGATTGGATTAAGTAATGTATATCAAATTTTTGAGACAATCATGTTTAGTTAAAAATTATGTAGAAAATAAGTTTTCTCTTCAACCCGTTTGTATATATATTTTGTATACAGGTGTATTTAGCATGTCAATTTGACAAAAAAGGAAAAACTTTTTAAGGAACCTTTTTTGGATTATATAATAATTGAAAAAGGCTATTTCTTTTTGTTATGTTGTCACATAATCGTACTTTCTTCATCGTTTTTTTCTTTGTCGGAAGGATGTAATCTGCTGAGAATCTTGGGTTTTTTTTTAGTTATGTTACGTTCAAGATCAACTTCCGAAACTCAGACCTCTCTTCATGATTTGAGACTGTGTCTCATATTTTCCCCACTGTTCTCATTACGCGCCTTCCCCTTTCCCGTAAAATAATCTGATTATTGGGTAATTTAAATAGGTTCTTTTGCGTAAATATCAACATTTGAATAAAGTTAATACTAGTTTTTATCAAACATCTGCAAGAGAGTCGTACGTCTTAGATCAGAAACTTGTTAACGTTGATTTTAAGATGATATTTTTGAAAACTTATTATTTTTAACGTTAACATAATTCAGTTGCTTTGTCAAAATGTTTAGAATATTTGTAAAAAGGCGTTTTAGTCAAAGCATTGAGAGTCAAATTTCTAAATCACGCATACATGTATATGTAAGTGTCACCATTACCAGACTGTCAAATGATAAGATCCCAAAATATGAAATAACCTTTCTACTTTAAATAGAACATAAACGATTTATTACGGAAAATTAATTCTTTTGTTTAAATCCAAGTATTCTATTGCTTCTATGGAGTATCATGTCATTCATACATAATGGTTAGCATCTTACGTAATACATTCAACGTTTTCGAGTTCCAATAATAACAATAAGAAGTGACATTCTAGACTGCTAAAAAATCGCATCACCCAGTAAATATAAAAGAGATATCTAGGTTAGTTTGCTAGTTATAATTCCTCACCGTCATCTAGATTTTCTATCTATGGCGAGCTGTTGGGACAAATAAAATATTACACACAAACTGGTACCTTTGCTAATGATATTTTTTGCTGCTTTGTAAGTAAAAAAAACATATGACAATCCTTTCTAAAAGTTCAGCAATATGTTTTAAATTTAGATGATTTAAGTTATAGAGGGTTTTTTTCATCTTTTATGTTTCTTATCTATGCAATAGTTATCTATTTTTGACATTTGCATGCAGAAAAAACCCCCGGAAAGTCAAAATAAAAAAGATAAAGATACGTCATCTAAATAGTGTTAATTAACAAGTTGATTAAGATATTTACACTAGTAGATCATGTTGTTTGCCTTTGTATTTTCTTCTTTTTAAAATAATATCATTAAAAAATGACAAAATATAGGTAAAGGATGACTGCACTTAAGAAGATTAAAAAGCTGCGACAAAATAAATGTTTAAAATGGACATATTTCTTTTAATTGTAGGAATTGCTAATGTCTTACCTGCAACTTTATGTAATTACATTAATATTAAGTTCATATTTACAAAGTACGAAGTCGTTTTCATAAGTAGGGGTCATTACATTTTTTTAATCTCCATAGAATAATGAGGACGCCCACTTTTTTTACAGACTTAATACATAGTCAGCGCATGTTTGTCTATTGTTCTCCGTTTAATGGTAGTTGTATATTTATATATATATACTTATGTTAAAAGGAGATCAATTATAATTTTAGTACTTCTATTCTATTTTTTGGCCACTCATTACAATATATAGATCAAACCTCCATGCATATTTATGACTTTTATCTTCAATCAAGGACAGACAAGTCTAAATTCAAGATATTTGCAGAGCAGTGAGGATAAGAAAACAACGCATTATCTTATTTCAACGCAGTTTAAGACCATTATGACAAATATCTATTGGAAAATGACTAAACTATATGACAAATGACGAAATAAAATTGAGCGAGGAATAAATGTAACAATAGTGACCGAAAAAGGGCCCAAAATACCTCGTTAAGTGCAGTCATCCTTTATCATCAGCAAGATCTTACCATTGTGTTGAATAGAATTTCAACCATTGGAATAATTTTAAGTTTTCGCATCAAGACATGCATTTTTGAACAATAACAAATTAAAGAAGAAAAGATTCAAAGACAGTCCGAATAATTTAAAACATTTAAACTTTTTGTTTATTAACGAAATGTATTGGAAAAGGTAACCAATATTAGTTTGCTATTATATACAAGTGTCAAAAATAAATCTTAGATAGGTTTATAAGTGTATAAATACATATTACTAGAGTAATTCAAATTCATAAATGCTAGCTGTAACAATTCACCTTTTTGAGATAAACATTATACTTTCATTTTTATAACTGTTTCAGCAAGCATCAGCAAGTATTTTGCCATTCTGCTATTTTGATTAAGGATTTTCAAACTATTTGCAGATACCCAGAGCTTTTGTAGCTTATACTTTAAATAATTAAGAATGTACTTGTATATATTGTGCCCCCAACAGAATGGAAGCAATCCTGTTGAAGCTTCACAAAACCAGATTTGAATTATTTATGAACCTAGTAGCCATTTTATATTGAATTCACAGGCAAACAAAGAAAAATTGATTTGTACATCAATTGTTGCCTGTGCAAAATATTTTATATTATAGGAATATATTTAGTGGTAAGTTTATATCATAAGGTTATCTCCCGGGGCTAAGCAATTTTTCCTTTTTGAAATGTCCTGAGAAAAATTTGAATAAAATAAAAAAAAATGAAACACAAAATATGATCCGTTTCTTTGTCTAATATAACTTGTATATGATGATAAGCTTATAATTTTGATGATTTAAAAAATGACTGTAGTCAGTAAATTTAAAGTTTTCAAATATCGCTAACAGCCTAACCGTCATACTCCTAGCTAAATGTCACTAGATGTACGTGTGTAAGTAATATGTCTTGAGAAAAAGGGGGTTGATGAAATATATTAGAATGGCTGGTCTCGACATTTTTAAATCAATAAATCAATCTTAAATAAATATAAATAAAAGACTTCTTTGCTGTCTTCTTTGCTTCTTGTAGTCATTTTAAACCTCCAACAAATTAAAACAAAGACACTCAATGTGTACCTATTGAATAAAAAAATGACAATAACAAACCGTCAACCATCTCAAAAATCCATAAAACGAAATACAAATTCAAAGCAGAGCAACACGGACCTCCAAGATAGAGGTAGGATCAGGTGCCTAGGAGGAGTGAGCATCCTCTGCTGACCGGTCACACCCGCCGTGTGCTCTTTGTCGTAATCGGGAAAAATAAAAACCGCAAAAGTCCGTAGACAATTAGGTAATTAATTATGGTCTAACAATTAGTATGAAAAACGTCAGTCAGCATGCGACTCAGTAGAAGATTGTATTTGCTAACAAGGTCGTCGTATCGACCATAGAACTTACGAAAAAATGACTTTAAACGAGACTGTTGATAGTCCTGTTTTATCAACTTGTTTGTCAGTAGCTTGCCTCGTCTTAGAAACTGTTCATACGAAGAGCATGTCCTTGCGTATCGAATTAACTGAGAGACAAAAACACCATATGCAGGTGATGAAGGTATATTGCTACATAAGTAAGGAAAGTTGACTATAGAAAAATTGAAGTCATCGCGTTTATCATAAAGTTTTGTTGTTAGGTTACCATCAATGTCCATTTCCAGTAAAATATCCAAATATGAAACAGATGACGCTGACTCTGTGATATCTATTATTTCAAGTTCACTGGGATATATCGAGTCGACGTAAGTATGGAAATAACAATTGTTAATTGATAATACGTCGTCGATATACCTAAATGTTGAGTTGAAGGCCACAGCGAGTGATTTATTTTTTTCACGTACAAGTTCTTGAATAAATTCTGCTTCATAAGAATACAAAAATAGGTCTGCTAACAATGGGGCACAATTGGTACCCATGGGAATTCCAACAGATTGTTGGAAGACTTGATTTCCAAAAACTACGTAGATGTTGTCTATCAGAAATTCAAGAATCTTTTTAATGTCAACTTCAGAGTACTTGTGTGTGCAATCAGAATGGTTTTTAACAAAATAGTTTTTTAGATTTCCAAAGACAAGGTAAGCATTTTTACGACTTCCATTTTTATTGAAGAAACAACTGTCGATGATATCAAAAAGTCTGGATTTTAATTTGTCGTGGGGAATGGTTGTATAAAGCGTTGAAAAATCGTACGTTTTGATGCTATTGATTTTGGTAAGATTTTGTGACCTCAAAGTTTCTAATAATTCTTTAGAGTTTTTTAGTATCCACATCTGATTCACACCACTTCTGGAGTAGATTGTTGTACAGTACTCATGAAGCTTCTCCTTAACTTCTGTAAGAATTTTAGTAAGGAGTAAAGAGAGAGATTTGGTAGAACATTTACTGGAACCTGCTATATATCTCTGTTTGTAAGGACTTTTGTGAAGCTTTGGAATCCAGTACAAATTAGGTAAATCAAATTCATTTTGTTTATTGGGGATATTAAAGGTATTCATAACCGATTTATGATTTTGAAGTATTTCCTGCTTGGAAAGGCTGCTATGGGTGTAAGTAGGATTATCATGTGTAGAATCGAAACCTAATTCTTTGAAAATGCAATTAATATAATGTGCCTTACAAACAAAGACAATGTTGTTACTTGCCTTATCAGCAGGGACCAGTACATACTGATCATGTAATCTACCTAGTTCTTTTCTCACTTCTGCATTATTAAAAACAGAATGATATATGGTTTTCATTTGACCTCTCAGTCGTTTAATACGAGATTTTAATATACATCGGATGCTTTTAAAGGGGCATTGTCACGATTTTGGTCAAAAATTATTTTTCCGATTTTAATGTTCACAATGCTTCAGTAAGGCATTTTTAATACGCAACCAAAATTTGAGTGTCATTTGTTAAGATATAAGCGAGTTACAGAACTTACAATTCCTTGATATGTAAACAAAGCTTTTGTTTACATTCTGAATGTTGAATTGAAAATTCCAGTTTCAGACCTAAAATGAATGCGGTAGACGTTAGGAACTGTCTATTTATACTTTAAATGAATAAGAAGATAGACAAAATAGCTTAAAAAAGATTTTTTACTGGTTTATTGAACCTATGTAAACAAAAACAGGGCACGAGCCTTGTTTACATGACAAAGAATTTTAAACACTGTATCTTGCTTATAACTTAACGACTGACTCTCATATTTCATTTGATCATTAGAAATACATTCCTAAAGCATTGTAAATAAAAAAATCAGAAAAAAAGAATTTGACCAAAATCGTGACCATGCCCCTTTAACCCACTCTGACAAGGTATCAAGGTCTTCTTTTTCAGATTTTGCCCATCGCGTGGCGTAATCTTCAACAGCATTCATGATATGTATAAAATTACAACGCCATGTGAAGGATCTAGGTTCCCTAAATTTTGGTCCTTTCATAATAAGTGATTTTAGGTCATCGTTAATAACTAAATTAACATCACCACTAATGACTTATTAAATATTGAACGATATTGATGACAATCTCTCGTGTGCGACAATTAGCCCTACAGTGCTCTGACAAAATGACCTTTTCTAAAACGAAAGACGGATAAACCTATTTTAAACTTCCTTGTTCCAGTGTTATCGGAATTCAAGAAGAATGTAGCCTTAAGTTGAACTCAAGAGATTGCAAAGAAGCCACAACTTAATGCATTTCTTCAAAGGGTTTTTCAATAATGTGGGGTTGAACGATCAGATATATCGACAGCTAGGTTGGCTATATGATAATTTAAAGCTAATGCTTTTGCTGAACTGAAGAAAATCTAGCTGTCTAAAGATTGATTAAACCTGAAATAAACGCTAACTATTCCATCAACAAGACGGCTGATTTAGATATGTATTAGTTTTAAAATTTTTATTTGATATAAAAGTAGAATTAGTTTTATTTTCATTGGTCATCCTAGTTTTTTGTTTGATAACGTATTTTTGATTTGACACTTACTTTAAAGCTGAACACCACTCGTAAATAGGCACTATCCGCCATATTTCTCTTTTCACTACTGTTATCCCTACAACCCCTATATAAGCTGCAGACCTTCGCCTCGGGAAATAGGCTTGCTCTCAGGGAACTGGAATCTTGCTGACTCACTCAATGGTATACTTTAATTGTATACTATCAGAGTTTTAATTGTATACTATCAGAGTTTTGCACTTGGAATAACTCGTTACCAACAAGTTGAAGACATTAGACCATGTGCGATAAAACCTTCTCCTAAAAATTCTTACTAATCCCATTACATGTGTAAAAAGACCAGACATACATGTTACACGCTATCTGTAAAGCGATTCTGAACTTTTGTTTTTCTACAGGTACAAGTTACCCACCGAATGTCCTGGAGAAATACTTATTATAACCCGGTATGTGATGACAGTTACAAAACAAGCAGAACACAAAGATTGTTTGGCAGTGTCAGTTGTTTTGATGGTTGTAGCAGTTGGAGCAGTCCTTCCATAACGTCAGTTAGCACAGACTTCAGCACGTCAGAAAATTGGGCTACGTATGAGGGATAATTTAATGTAACTCTGCCATCCAGTTCAACATCGTTCTTCATTGGGTAGGTATTTTGCATCACTGCATGTAAATATTTTTGAATTTCAATTAATAAAAAATAGTAGTCAAATAATTGAGTAAAGAAACCGATGAAACGAATCTATTAGATATATGTACTGGTTTTTGTTGTGTCTGATATAGTTGCTGTATTACAGTTGTAGATATTTATTCTTACAGATATAGCTCGTGTTGTTGGATAAGTACCCTTGTATTAAATGCCGACTCTAGTTGGACAATAGGAACACGAATAGATCTTGCCTACAGACAGGATATTGGTCGTGTCAACACATCGCCCGTTTCTGCCATGCAGCCCATTGTTCGGCTTCAGCGCGGATGCAGTCATAGTATCAAAATTCCAGGGAAGATGGTTTCCGACCCAATTTGATATTTCTTTTTATTGAAGTTCATAATTAAATAAAAATTAATTAATTAATTAATTAATAAAAATTAATGAGTTTATGTAAAAAAAAATTCTCATTTCAAAATTGTTCAAGATATGCAGCTGATGGCACATTGGTACATAGCTCTAGAAAATTAAACTTCACAATAATAAGGAAACTTTAAAGAAACAGTTAAATTTAAAAAGCATTTGCAAAAAAGAAGAACAACATGTGGATTTTAATTTATTTAGTAACTTTTTATATTCCTTAGTTGCTGACGACGACGGAGATGATATAAGATGTAGATGGGCAGTTCGCTCGCCGACCGAAGAGTGTAACGGGATTTGTGGGTCCCTCCCAGGGTCTGTTTTACATCAGGTGTGATTTTTGTGATATTTTTACATTATGTATTTATTGTGAGATTAGACTGTAAAACAGAGCTGTACATCAAGAGTATTTTCTAGTGTGATAGTTAAGGAAGTGATATGAACACTGCATAAAGGTAACACGCCAAAAACTGTCCATTCAGTCGGAGTAAATGGTCCAAATTAAACCTAGATTCATTACTTGTTGGGCAGATCCTTTAATGTTCTATTTTTGACTTTTGCACACTTCAGTGCATTAGGAATGAAAGTGATTATGATGTCTTGCACAAGTGAGGAATCCTTTGCAGCAGAAAAAAACAATCTTCTAGTATTCCCAAAAGAAGTCGAATAAGTTATTTGTATCCACCCATTAAGTTTAAAACACGGTACATTATTTTAATGGAGAAGTTTTCATCATTTGTGACATATTGGCTCAGTACAGGCAACTTAATAGACAACTACATGTTACATACTGTAAATTCCTTATTTTACGCGAGTACTTATTTCCGCGATTCCACTGTTTTTGTATCAAATCGCGAGAATATAAAAATCGCAAGCACCAATTTCTTGTTATAATTTCCTAAAGTTCAAAACAATCTGAAAAATAAAAGCGAGATTTTAAGATCCGCGAGGTTTGCTTCTCGTGATTTTACGCGGATGTTAAGTCCTCGCGTTTAATTAGGAATCTACAGTATTTAATACTATTTGGAATCCCAGTTAATATCAATTATGTCAACAACAGATGACGTCACAACACTGTTTTAATGTAATGTTTAATTTTTTTGTAACTTTGTATGATAATCTCTTATTTTCAAATGACAGAGCACGTGTACTCTAAACTACTCCGCTTCAAGTAACTAGTACTTCTGGATATTACGCTGTCGCTATTCAGATCGAAGTAACTGTTCAACAGATCGAAGACGTCGCTTCCTCCTCTTCCTCTACCCCAATGAGCAGCATCCCCCTTCAGTTCCTAGTCGACATCTTTGATTCCAATAGTGGGTGTGCCTCGGCACCAACATTTATTTCACCAACGCCGCCCAATTGAGGGTGTTATGAGGCAGTCCAAGGAGTGGCCCTCACGATTGAGATTCGCATCAGAACGGGGACTACTAATCAACGGTATGCTACGTGTATATACCCTACGGAATGTCTTTGTTATTTGCTTCTGTATCATTTTGGTTACAGTATTTAAGATGTTGTTAAACAAACCTTCATACAAAGTATTCATAAAAATATTCAATGTTGCAAGTTTCAATTTTAAAGCTAAATAAAAGAAAAAAGTATCTGAAATATATTTATCAACGTTCTGTTCTACGGAAGGAGAGAAAATGAGAAAGGAAGAGAAAATGAATTAATCAAATCATGAATGGTTGATTTTCAGAATTGATGAAGTCACTACACAAACACCAATTGGCGTAACAAAGTCCGGTATCCAAACAATTTCTTCGACTGAGTATTACGTCATCTTGCGTTGGACACCAACAAGCACTCAGCAGGGATCATATATTATCTGTTTTACCGTAGAGGACAATTTAGGGTAAACTCTTATCATGTTCCACAACAGTTATCCAATTCTGTGCATGTAATGTACTGTACATGCACCATTCTATATATGTCAAAACAAGATATGTCCTCTATCAGCCACAAACAGAACTAACTATTCAAGGTATGATATCTAATTTTAGATTAACCACAGAGTCCAGATGCATCACATGGAATGCCGTCCGTAAGTAATCGTATTCAACAACGAAATGACTTTTTTTTCATTCTTCATTCGTATTATTAGTTTCATTATGGTTATTAAATATTTACCTCAAATATCAGGTACGAGTACACTCCCAACAATCGTATCAGGCACTCAACATCCAACAGGTCTTGTGTACGGAGACAATAGAAATTGGTCTGTTCAGTACTCAAATTACGTGAGTATTCTAAAAAAATGATTGAAACATAAACATTCTATTATGATATGTAAGCGTTATACCCCTTACAGGTTTTCACTCCAGCTATTACACACAAACCTTTAACAAGTTTTAAGATCAATTCTCTGTAAATATCAAAATTCGGTGGCCATAAATAGTCACCAATTTTCTTCATGTTACGTATTTTGATACCCTTTGGTGAATAAATATGCAAGACCACTTTAAAGGGTTGCTATGGGGACCGGTTGCCATGGTAACCGAAGCAAAAGATTGAAAAATGGCCATTTTAAGCTTTTTTGAACACAAATTGTACGAGATTGCAGCATTTTTAGCTACACAGAAAAAAAAATCGCATGCAAAATTTGTGAATTTTTAAATTATTGAAAATTTTCCATGGGCAAATGAATTGTTTAATAGTGTTACCATGGTAACTAAAAAGAACTTAAACATTTTTTTCATTTTATTCCAACATAAATAGTTTTAAATGGAAAACATTTAAAGTGTTATTTTAGTTTGGCAAGAATGATAATATAACTGAAAATTCGTTGCTATGGTAACAACAACTAAAAATCACAAAAATCTGCATATTTTGAGGTACTTTTGAAGACTTTTTTACTCATACCTTGATCATGATACTTTAAAATAAATTTATCAGAATGACTTAACATGTCCTCAACTTTAATGCAATATCAGTTGAAGTTGCATTTAAGCAAATAAAATGGCCGTTGCTATGACGTTTTAAACAATTAGGAATTTCTGTATGATTTTCTTAAGTCCACATATTTCCTTAGCAACGGCAGTTTTAAGATGCTGAATAATGCTTGAATATATGTGATATAAAAATTGGCATGTTTCCCACGAAAAGCAACGAAAGAATGGTTCTAAATTGTGTTTAAAACTAGCATTTTCGCTGGAAAGAATCACTATTGTTTTCTACATTTTTTGAAATTTTTAACCTTGTTACCATAGCAACAAGTGTCAATTTTTTTCTAACATTTATATTTTAAATACAGATATAAATCTATGAGTTGAGTTCAATGATGACTTCTATAATATTTAAAATATATGAAAAAATCATGTTTTGGAAATAATTTTCGGTTTCCATGGTAATATTCTGAAGATTTTGATTTGTCCACCAATGTTTTTCTATAATTTGAAAATTGACCATAAAGTCAATTCAATATTTTATATTTCATAGCTTAGATAAGCTGCAATTACTTTCTATAGTGCTTTGAATTTGCTAAGATTTGCAATTTTTCTATCTTTGGCCTCCGTTACCATGGCAACGGTAGCCCTTAGCAACAAATTTATGGCATCTTAATACTTATAACATCTTTTACATAGAATTGGTCTTAAATAGTTCTGAACCAGCTGCTAAAATAGGTTATAATAGCCACTTTGGAACATAATATCTCAAACGGAATATGATATCAATTTTTTCTGTATATTATGTTGTAGTAACGTTATCCTTTTTTGTTCGTCAAACATATCTTTTTTATCAATGCAAAGAGTCCAGACTTTCATTCTGTTAACTAATTAACAAAAATACTATATATGTACATAATTTTTTGTGATATTTTTTTAAATAAAAAAATCAAATGTAAAAAAAAAAAAAAAAAACACACCAAGATCACAATTTTTACACATCAATCATGCCTTACATGTACTTGAAAAAAAATGAAAACCATAGACAACAATTCGTTGGAAAATATCCCCAAAGGTGTTACTTTAACAGAATATCTTATAGAGTATCTAATGATAAACAGTTCTAACTTAATATCTTTTTTCCCTAATAAATATCAATACATAACTACCTATCATAATTTTATAGCACTTAAGTGTTTTTAAACAATTATACACTGATCATTCATATTTCATAACAATGTACAGACAGTAGAGTTTCTAATTCATTAGAATAAAAAATTAATTTTTTGGTCAGTTTGTGTGTCCCTCAACATCAACTTATATTCGAGTTTACCAATCCAGTGGTGTTCTCGTTGAGACCATTAACGCTACGTCATCCGCTGTTGTTTACCCACAATCCACAAGCGGAAGACAACTGTCCTTTACGACTGCTTACAATTACCAAAGAGGCCTTACTTATTATATACGGTTCGATGAAGGTATCACTAAAACAAGTATTTGAATAATACCAAACTCTCGTTCACTTTTTATTTTCTGTTTCATTTGGATTTTTGCTTTTTTGGATTTATTGCTACGCAACCAAATATTTGCATCTGATATTACTCTCTCTCAATCTTCATGAACGCTTCTGGGATTCTTCCTAGTGTGATATATTTTGAATGTCAATACATTTGGTAATTTTCAAACTTAAGAAACCTATGATGAAATAGATATTATGTTTTGTTCCTTACAATTATTTTAGGTATATCCAATAAAGAACTGGGCTGTAGCGTGAAGTCACCAGCAATTACCAGTACAACATTTTGGACTTTCTCAATATGTAAGATGTAATATGTGTTTAAAGCAATTAATATTTATTATGAGATACAAACCTAATTGTAGATACAGATCTTTACTACATGTATTTTCTAGCGAACCAAATTGTTTATCTTAAATTTTTTGTTAAATAGAATTTGCTTCGAATACACTAGATTAAGTACAAAATTTAAGATTTGACGCATGAAAAAACGAGATTCTTTTTGCTGCAAAAGAATATGTATTGCATTTAGCGAAAATTTATGTTTATCAAATAACGTTAACTGCAATACTGTATGTTTTTACTCAAATGTAAGCTGTTCCGCCAGAACAAAAAAAAAAGAATACACAAACAAATGTCGTATGTTCACAGTTTTTATTAGGGTGTTATTTCCTCCATACTTTTGCAGACTATGTTCGCTGCAGTGATTATCCGTGTTTAAACAGTATATCGTGCACTGATTTAGTGGGAGACTACTCGTGTCTTTGTCAGCAAGGTTTCACAGACAAGAACTGCAGCACTAGTTAGTTGTTCAATGTTTTTCCCTCAAAGGTTCCTTGTTTAGTATAGAATTATTTACCGAGTCTAAAACTTGAAAAAAAAAACTTTCTTCAAGTTAGTCTATGCCTTTGTTACACATTTTATAATTGTGAATTCATAAAAAAAAAATCTGTATAAATGAAATGAAAATGTTCATAAGTTTCCTCTTTATCAAAGATAACTGTGTTTATATGCATTATATTTGTATTTAAGATAAATGAAATCGAATACATTGTACAGATATATTAGCAAACTTTGTATGTGCTTAGAGCGGCTGGGTGGTTAGCATACTTATCAAATCTACCTTAAACTTTAGATAGAATTTTTTCAGTGTAAAGAAACATCTATTTAGATGATTTTTTCCTTTTATCTGTATGCAGATATATTCTATTCAAGAATATTTTAAAAGTGGCAGAGACAATCAAGCCCTCTGAAAATAGGTCTTTACAATTCAAAAAAGTGAAATAGGTTAAGATTTCAACGTGTCTTCTTGTTTGGATAAATCTGGTCAGTCGCAAAGGTGAAAAACACGAAAACACTTGCTGTAAACGTTTTATATTCTGTACAGTATTTTAAGGATATTGATCGTGATGATTATTCAACAAGTTAGCGTAGATTGGAATTAGCGTATTTCTAGATGAAACTATTTTATACATATAGTGTATGTAAGACCAACTTTCCGCAAGAAAGAATACATGTCAATAGATTGCACAACCATTTAAATTTGTAACAATATTGCGCGACACCAGCAAATAAGACTGATTAACATATCCTTTTTAACATTATTTCGATCTTCATTAAGACAAATCACTTTATTTTTTTCTCTTAGATATCAATGAATGCGCTTCTAATCCATGTCAAAATTCCGGATCGTGCGTAGATGGCATCAACTCATTCTCTTGTACGTGTGACATGGACCATTATGGACCTCTATGCGAAAACCGTATGTAGAATACCTGTGTTTTCTGGCATACTGAGTAACTGTTTTTTAAACAAACGAATCGCATTGACGAATTGAAAGTTAAATATTTAAGGATTTTCATTTGTTTTGTAGGTTACACAAGATGTAGGGACGCTCCCTGTCGAAATGGAGCTACGTGTTCTGACGTCATAGGTGGATACCGGTGTCAATGTCCCCTGGGATATAGTGACGTCAACTGTTCTACTGGTAAAAATATAATTGGCAGAGAAAGGCAACCGAATCTACCATTCATTGTTGCAAAAAAAAAAAAAACCAACAAAATTCACGAAAAGAAAAATTTTGAAATTGAGA
This sequence comes from Magallana hongkongensis, assembly GCA_016163765.1. NCBI lineage: Eukaryota > Metazoa > Mollusca > Bivalvia > Ostreida > Ostreidae > Magallana > Magallana hongkongensis. The sequence goes on from WFKH01011801.1 coordinate 29,595,581, forward strand.
CGAAAACAAATAAAACAAGAAAAACCACAAAAATGTCTCATTAAGAACAGTTTGAATTCTCGGTGATCAGTTTAGGTTTATTGATAGTTTCTGCTATTGAAGTAATCTCAATTTCTATGTCTTAATAGCTAACATAGAAGTACATATTTATTGACACGCACACGTATAAATCAAATTTATAGATAGTTTTGGGTTTATAAAATTTGATATCAAATGTTTTTTTTTTTTGTTTAATAATGTACTTTGTAGCTCTCCTGAGCTAAAAGCTCAAGTAAGCTTTTCTGATCACTTTTTGTCCGGCGTTCGTTTGTCTGTGCGTCTCTTCGTACGTCTGTAAACTCTGCACATTTTTAACTTCTTCTACATAACTACCTAGTTAATTTCAACTAAACTTGGCATAAAGCATTCACTAGTAAAAGGGATTCAAGTTTGTTAAAACGAAGAGCCACGCATTTTTTGAAGGGGATATAATTTAGAGTTATTGATTTTTTTTCATTTTCTTAAAAATCTTGTTATCAAAAACCATATAAATTTGGCCTAAAAAAACTTAAACTCCGTGGAAGCATCCTGAGTAAGTGTAGGCTCAAGTTTGTTCAAATAATGATCTCTGGAGGTAGGATGGAGCCATAAAGGAGGTTGACTTTTTACATCAAAATAAAAAGTGGAAAATCCTTAAAAATCTTCTTCACAAAAAACATTTGGCCAGAAAAGCACTTTTGTGGAAGCATCCTCAGGTAGTGTAAATTTAAGTTTGTTCATATCATATTTTCGGGGTAAGGGTAGGGCCACAATAGGGGTATGGATAAATTTTAACATAGAAATAAAATTTCTATTAAACAAGAGGCCCATGGGCCACATCGCTCACCTGAACAACAGTTCCTTGTATCATTTTATTGCAATTTTTAAATATTTCCCAATACATTTTTAAGTTAAACTTTGAACCCCTCTTGGGGCCCCAGTAATAGTCTATGGTCACGATTTTTACAATTTAGAATCTAAATTTTCTTAGATTTCTTGCAAGGTAATCTCACGAATTGTAGCATTGTAGTTCTTGAGAAGAAGATTTTTAAACATTTCCCCATATATTTCTATCTTAAATTTTGGACCCCTCTTCCAAGTTAAACTCTGAACCCCTGTTTGGAGCCCCCGTATTAGTCCTGTGGGTCATGATTTTAACAATTTCTAATCTTAATTGTTTGATGATGCTTGCTTAGTAATCTCACAAATTGTAACATTGTAGTTCTTGAGAAGATATTTAAATATTTAAACATTTTCCCCATATATTTCTCTGTTAAACTTTGAACCCATCAGTGTTAGTTCGGGGGTCATGATTTTACTAATTTAGAATCTACGTTATATGAAGATGCTTGCATAGTAATCTCACAAATTGTAGCATTGTAGTTCTTGAGAAGAGGATTTTTAAACATTTCCCCCATATATTTCTTTGTTAAACTTTAAACCCGTCTTTGGCCCCCGTATTGGTCCGGGGTCACGATTTTAACAATTTAGAATCTAAATTATTTTAGGATGCTTGCATAGTAATCTCACCGATTTTAGCCTTGTGGTTCTTTAGAAGAAGATTTTAAAACATTTTCCTCATATATTTCCGTTAAACTTTGAACCCTTCTTGGGACCCCCATATTAGTCCTGGGGATCACAATTTTTACAATTTAGAATCTACATAATTTGAAGATGCTAGCATAGTAGTCTCACAAATTGTAGCATTGTAATTCTTGAACAGAAGATATTTAAACATTTACCCCATATATTTCTATGCTAAACATTGAACCCCTCTTTTGGCCCCCGTATAGTTCGGGGTTCACGATATTAACAATTTAGAATCTACATTATTTGAGGATGCTTGCATAGTAATCTCACAAATTGTAATATTGTTGTTCTTGAAAAGAAGATTTTTAAACATTTTCCCTTTTTATTTCTGTTTAGCTTTGAACCCCTCTTGGGGCCCTAGTATTATTTAGGAGGTCACGATTTTAATAATTAAGAATCTACATTATTTGAGGATGCTTGCAAAGTAATCTCACAAATCGAAGCATTGTAGTTCTTTTGAAGATTTGCAAACATTTCCGCTATATATATTTCTTTGTTAAAGTTTGAACTCCTCTGAGGGCCCCAGTAATAGTCGGGGGGGGGGGGGTGTCACGATTTTAACAATTTGGAATCTTCCCTATATATACAAACTTTGGTGTAAAATATTGGCATTTCTGGTGCAGTAGTTCTCGAAAAAGAAGATTTTTAAAGACACACACCCTATTATTACTGCTTCACAATAATATCCCTTTTAAAAAGGGTTTTGCCCTTTATTTCAACAATTTAGAATTTCCTTTCCATAAGGATATTTTGTACTAAGTTTGGTTAAATTTGGCTTACGGGTGATAGAAAAGAAGTCAAAAATGTGAAAAGTTTACAGACGGACAGACGGACGACGGACAACGGGTGATCAGAAAAGCTCACTTGAACCTTCGGTTCAGGTGAGCTTAAAACTATTTGGCCAGAAAAGCTGAAACTTGTATGGAAGCATCCTAAGGTAGTGTTAATTCAAGTTTGTTCAAATTATGATCCCCTGGGGTAGAATCGGGCCACAAATGGGGTTAAACTTTTACAAAAAAAAAAAAAGATAAAAACCTTTAAGAATATTCCTTTTCAAAAAATACTGGCCACAAAACCTGATAATTGTGTGAATTTATCTTATTTCTCAGATAGTGTAAGCAAGTCATGATCCCCGGTATGAGTTCTTACATATGAATAACTCGAGAATTTGGTTTTTTTTAAATCTACTTCTTATCAACCTTTTGTCAGGAACGCTGAAACTTGTGTGAAAGTTTCCTCAAATAGAACAACAAAGGGTTTGTTTAACATAAAAAAAAAAACTATGTGCAGAAAAATTTGAATGATCTTTTTAAACAAGATATACTATATTTAATTGTCAAGATAATTTGTATTTGATACTATGAAGTTGATTTTATTGGATGGCAAATGTTACCTAGATGAACGATTTGGCCCCTGGGCCTCTTGCTTTTGTTGTAAATAAAACTAATTAGGTTTCGCTTCGCTGAAAAAATTTTTGATTGATACATGTAACATATTTATCTTGGTTTAATAACTGCCTTTTATAAAAAAAAATAATAAAACATTTTTCTTTTTCGTAGATATTAATGAATAGGTTTCTAATCTATGTCAAAATTCTGGGACCTGCACAGATGGCGTCAACTCATTCTCTTGTACGTGTGACGTGGACAATTATGAAACTCGATGCGAATACCGTATGTAGAATACTATATGTTTCCTGGCATACTTAGTACTGAAAAACTGTTTTGTTTTTAACCAATAAATCACACCGACGAAACAGTCAAATTTTATAGAATTTTCACTTGTTTTCTAGATTACACAAGATGTAGGGACACTCTTTGTCAAAATGGCGCGACATGTTTTGACGTCATAGGTGGATACCGGTGTCTCTGTCCTGGAGGATAAAGTGAAGTCAACTGTTCTACTGGTGGGTGCCTTAGTTTAAATAAACTTCTATATCAACGATCAAAGTCAGAAAATAACACAACAGGCATGTTTAGAAAATACTACCAATAGTATATTATAATTTTATCAATATTGACCTAACATTAGTTTAAAACTAGTTAAGAATTATGTTTCAAAATTATTGATCGCATAATTAGCCGTTGATTATTTATGCATCCTAATCTGGTTATAAACCACCTTTGAACATGACCCAACAAACGTTCCTTATCAACAATGATTCATCGCAATCTTCAAAAGATTGTGGTGATTACATGTAACTTATAATAGAATGACATTCTAATTAAATCATGTTTGAATTAAAAACAGTTTTCTACAGTTTTTAAATTTATTTTAATGGAATAAATGGGATCAAATTCCCTATGTTTTGTTCCAAGTGCGCAATTTGCAACAGACGTACCTCTTGTAGTTGTGTTAATGTTATCTTGCACAATTTTGATGTCAACTACTTCTATTTAAGTTCTCCCATATATTGTCCAGATAGACACCACGAAAACGCAATCTATTTCTTTATTGATATAAATGAATGCACTTCCAATCCATGCCAAAATTCCGGAACCTGCATAGATGGTATCAACTCATTCTCTTGTTTGTGTGACATGGACCATTATGGACGTCTATGCCAAAACCGTATGTAGAAAAGCCTATGTTTACTGTGTTACGGTAAATAACAGCTGTTAAAAGCAGTACATCACAACCACAAAGTGAAAAGCCAAACGTTAAAAGAATGACCCTGATAATTTTTTGTGGTTTTCCAGGTTACACAAGACAAAAACAACGCCACCTGTTCTGACGTTATAGGCGGATACCGGTGTCTCTGTCCTATGGGATATAGTGACGTCAACTGTTCTACTGGTAGGTTCCAAAATAGTAAGAGGGAACGGAATCTACAATGTATTGTTGCGAAACAATATAAACTAACTAAAACAAAAATATAGAAACAAAGACGAAAACAAATCCAAACATAAAAACCCAAAAGATATGTCTTATTTATAGGTTGATTAATAGTTTTTGCTACCTGATTTCTATTGAAGATGAATTGAAAAAAAACATATTAGCGTAATTCACCTTCATATCATAATGATATCGATTTTTCTTTTAATTTCTCTATCCACTAGCCTGACTTATACATCATAAATAATTTTAACTCGTATGTATCAAAACACAACATCGTGATATGGACACTTATTTATTCACACGTATAAATCAAGGTTATTTATAATAAATTTTCTTTGTTCAGAAATGTACCTCTTTGTGTTGCAAATAAAGCTATCTAGGTTTTACTTAAGTGGGCAATCTGCCCAAATTTTATTTATGCATGTACTATATTTCTATTTTCTAAA
>WFKH01011801.1:29616681-29629354 GCA_016163765.1 Magallana hongkongensis
AATAAGAGATAGAGATTTGGAACTTTTACCAATGTCTTTAGTACACTCAGAGGGTTCTTCAATCTATTCATACCAAAAGGATCTGAGGCCCCCTTCTAACAGTTATTGCCCCTGAAAGTATTTACAATTCCATTAAATCACTTTCAACTTTTTATTATCTATCATAAAGACGTCGGACCACTTGAAATGGGAGCGTCTACCTTGGCCGAACAAAATGACATAAAGGTCAAAGGTCAAGGTCATTTGGAAATCTGTTAATTAATGAATTATCATATCATTTGGTACAGAAGTTTAGTAAGGGTTTCAATAGCTTGCTGGATTGCGCAATAAAGTATTCAATTAGGTCAGCCAGGTATCACATCAAGTCCTGTGGTTACTCAAGTGGAAATTGTTTTACAGTCAACCCATTCATATTGTACAAAGACAGCTAGCCTCTAGAACACGCTCTTCTATTGTTAGGTTCTCTATTTATATGCTTGTGTAAAGAATATTTACTTGGCGAGCACATCAATTTTGTTCATAGTAAATGGGGAAAAAAATCAGAAAAAGTAATTCAAAAGATATCTACGATAAACAACAGAATTCTTAAAGCAATCATGGCTTGAAATACAAAATAATCTCTTAAAAATCATTTATAGCTTTGCAGTATTCTCATTTTCTAGTACAACATATAACACAGGTATACTATTTTTGTATACCTTACTGAGCAATCTAGCAATTTATTAAAAAATAGTAGGGTGGAAAGACCTCTAATTGTTCAAGAACAATTAGTCTACTAGTTTTGATTTGTTTTCGTTTTAATTTCAAAATTTTTCTTTTAGTGAATTTTGGTGGGGTTTTTTGGCAACAATGAATGGTAGATTTCGTTGCCTTTCTCTGCCAATTATATTTTTACCAGTAGAACAGTTGACGTCACTATATCCCAGGGGACATTGACATCGGTATCCACCTATGACGTCAGAACAAGTAGCTCCATTTTGACAGGGAGCGTCCCTACATCTTGTGTAACCTACAAAACAAATGAAAATTCTAAAATATTTGACTTTCAATTCGTCAATGCGATTCGTTTGTTTAAAAAACAGTTATTCAATACATAGTATGCCAGAAGACAGGTATTCTACATACGGTTTTCGCATAGAGGTCCATAATGTTCCATGTCACACGTACAAGAGAATGAGTTGATGCCATCTATGCACGATCCGGAATTTTGACATGGATAAGAAGCGCATTCATTGATATCTAAGAGAAAAAAAATGAAGTGATTTGTCTTAATGAAGAGCGAAATAATGTTAAAAAGGATATGTTAATCCGTCTTATTTACTTGTGTCGCTCAATATTGTTACAAATGTAATATGGCTGTGCAATCTATTGACATGTATTTTTTCTTGCGGAAAGTTGTTCTTACATACACTATATGTAAAAAATAGCTTCATCTAGAAATACGCTAATTCCAATCTACGCTAACTTGTTGAATAATCATTACGATCAATATCCTTAAAATACTGTACAGAATATAAAACGTTTACAGGAAGTGTTTTCGTGTTTTTCACCTTTGTGCTTAACCAGATTTATCCAAACAAGCAGACACGTTGAAATCTTAACCTATTTCAATTTTGAATTGGAAAGACCTATTTTCAGAGGGCTTGATTGTCTCGGCCACTTTTAAAATATTCTTGAATGGAATATCTCTGCATACAGATATAAGAAAAAAAATCATCTAAATAGATAAGATGTTTCTTTACACTGAAAAAATTCTATCTAAAGTTTAATGTAGATTTTATAAGTATGCTAACCACCCAGCCGCTTTAAGCACATACAAAGTGTGCTAATATATCTGTACAATGTATTCGATTTCATTTATCTTAAATACAAATATAATGCATATAAACATATTTATCTTTGATGAAGAAGAAACTTATGAACATTTTCATTTCTTTTTATACAGATTTTTTTATGAATTCACAATTATAAAATGTGTAACATAGGCACAGACTAACTTGAAGAAAGTTTTTTCTAAGTTTTAGACTCGGTAAATAATTCTATACTAAAACAAGGAACCTTTGAGGGAAAAACACTGAACAACTCACTAGTGCTGCAGTTCTTGTCCGTGAACCCTTGCTGACAAAGACACGAGTAGTCTCCAACTAAATCAGTGCACGATATACTGTTTAAACACGGATGATCACTGCAGCGAACATAGTCTGCGAAAGAATGGAGGAAGTAACACCATAATCAAAAACTGTGAACATACGACATTTGTTTGTGTATTCTTTTTTTGTGTTCTGGCGGAACAGCTTACAATTAAGTAAAAACATACAGTATTGCAGTTAACGTTATCTTGATAAACATAAATTTTCGCTAAATACAATACATATTCTTTTGCAGCAAAAAGAATCTCGTTTTTAATTTCTAAAATTTTGTATTTAATCTAGTGTATTCGAAGCAAATTCTAGTTAACAAAAATTTAAAAAGAAACAATTTGGTTCGCTAGAAAATACATGTGGTAAAGATCTGTATCTACAATCAGGTTTGTATCTCATAATTAATATTAATTGCTTTAAACACATGTTACATCTTACATATTGAGAAAGTCCAAAACGTTGTACTGGTAATTGCGGGTGACTTCACGCTACAGCCCAGTTCTTTATTGGCTATACCTAAAATAATTGTAAGCAACAAAAAAAACCCATCTATTTCATCATAGGGTTCTGAAGTTTGAAAATTACCAAATGTATTGACATTCAAAATATATCACACTAGGAAGAATCCACGAAGCGTTCATGAAGATTGAGAGTTATATCAGATGCAAATATTTGGTTGCGTAGCAATATCCTATAGAAAATCCAAATGAAACAGAAAATAAAAAGTGAACGAGTTTGGTAATATTCAAATACTTGTTTTTGTTATACCTTGATCGAACAGTATAAAATAAGTAAGGCCTCTTTGGTAGTTGTAAGAAGTCGTAAAGGACAGTTGTCTTCCGCTTGTGGATTGTGGGTAAACAACAGCTGATGACTTAGCGTCAATGGACTCCACGAGAACACCATTGGATTGGTAAACTCTAATATAAGTTGATGTTGAGGGACGCACAAACTGACCAAAAAATTTCAATTCTTTATTCTGTATTGAATTAAAAACTCTACGGTATGGACATAGTTATGAAATATGAATGATAACCACATAATTGTTACAATCAGTGCTGTAAGACTTTGATAAGTAGTCATGTATTAATATCTTTTTCAAGTTTATGTGATGCATGATTGATGTGTAAAAATTGTGATAATTTACATTTGATTTATTCATTTAAATATATCACAATAGATAATGTACACATTTAGTATCTTTGTTAACTCGTTCACAGAATCAAAGTCGGACTCATTGCATTGACCAAAAAAAAAATATGTTTTACAAACAGTATGAGGATAACGTTCCTACAACATAATATACAGGAAAAAACTGATATAATAATATCCCATCTCATATATTATGTTCCATAGGGGCAATCATAACCTATCTCAGCAACTGGTTCACAACTATTTATAACTTGTTAAAGGTTTGTGTGTAATAACTACCATGAAGCGAAAACCTATACAGGTATAACGCTTACATATCACAATAAAATGTTTATGTTTCATTAAAATTTTTATAACACTTACGTAATTTGAATACTGAACGGACCAATTTCTATTGTCTCCGTACACAAGACCTGTTGGATGCTGAGAGCCTGATACGACTGTTGGGAGTGTACTCGAACCTGATATTTACAGGTAAATATTTTGTAACAATTCATGAAACAAATAATAGGATTAAAGAATGAAAGATGCCATTTTGTTGTTGAATACGATACTTACGGACGGCATTCCACGTGATGCATCTGGACTCTGTGGTTAATCTGAAAATAGATATCATACCTTAAATAGTTAGTTCTCTTAGTGGCTGAGAGAGGAATAACTTGTTTTGACATATTAAAATAGAACGATGCGTATACAGTACCTGCACAATACCGTATAACTGTTGTGGAAAATGTTAATAGTTTACCCCAAATTGTCCTCTGCGGTAAAACAGATAATATAAGATCCCTGCTGAGTGCTTGTTGGTGTCCAACTCAGAATGACGTAATACTCAGTCGAAGAAATTGAGTGGATACTGGACTTTGTGACGCCAACTGGAGTTTGCGTGGTGACTTCTTCGATTCTGAAAATCAATTTGATTCATTCATTCTCTCTTCCTTTCTCTTTTTTTCTCCGTAGAAGAGAACGTTAATAAAGTTTTCAAATACCTTAATATTCTACTGCGCTATGAAAATTAAACTTGCAACTTTGGATATTCAAATACTTAGTATGGAGGGATGGTTTACATCTCAAGCACTGTAAGCCAAATTGATACAGAAGCAAATTATGAAGACATCTTGTAAGGTAAATCTTACCGTTGACTGGTATATCCCGTTCTGATGCGAATCTCTATAGTGAGGGTCACTCCTTGGACTGCCTCATAACACCCTCCATTGGGCGGCGTTGGTGAAATGAATGTAGGTGCCGAGGCACACCCACTATTGGAATCAAAAATTTTGACCAGAAACTGGAGGGGGATGCTGCTCAATGGGGTAGAAGAAGAGGAAGAAGCAAAGTCCTCGATCTGAATGGCCACAGCGTAATATCCCGAAGTATTTGTTGAAGCGGAGTAGTTCAGAGTACACGTGCTCTGGATTTTAAAATAGGAAATTATCATACAGGTAGATTTAAGATTTGTCTGTTGTTTCCATGTTTCATACTGCATGGTGCTTTAAGTGGTATTGAATATGTTACATGTCATGCGCCTGTCTAAAAAGTTACCTGTACCCATCATACATGTCACAAAAATGAACGTTTCTTTATAAAAATTATGAAACGCTTTATTAAAACCATTTGAATTATGTTGTAAATAGAATGCCACTGCATATATAACTATTTTTACCCATTGAATTTCAGTCAAAAAAATGTTCAATTTCAATACAACTCGAGTAGATAAATTAAGCAATGCATGTCTCTGGCTTAGCGTGTTGTTGGCTACACATAACAAAACAAGTAAAAGTAATAGAGAAAGTGTTTTGTCTAGTCTGTTGGAGAAAAGAAGTATCGTCGGCCAAAGGACATTACAACATGCCTCTATTCTCATTAAGACTTTTGCCTGGTACCTATAAACAATGTACGAAATACTTCTTGTGTACTTGTGCTCAGGACAAACCAAACCTTTTAAGATTTCAACAAGCTTGATTTGCAAGCCGTATTTTTTCAGATCAGGGTATATTTTCTAAATATGCACAACTTAAAATATCAGAAGTACTATAGTTAAACACAAAACCATACCTGATGCAAAACAGCCCCGGAGAGGGAACCACAAATCCCGTTACACTCGTCGGTGGGTGAACTAACTGCCCATCTACATCTTATGTCGTCTCCATCATCGTCAGCAACTTAACAAAACAAAGATGTTACTAAATGAAACAGAAACACCGTATATGAAAAAATATTTCCACAATTATAGTTCTGTTTTACAAAGCTGTATTTAAGCTAGGTATGTTCTTCCTTATAAAGTTCTAGAACTACGCACGCGCACGAATGTTCAATAATCTACTTTCCTTTGAAAAATAAATTCATTTTTTAAAAAATAATTACAACAAGATATCAACGTTTATCTTAAATCAAATTCCTAATTAGTTTCAAGATTATAGTTGTTATCTACCCGGAATTTTGATACTGTGACTGCATCCTCGCTGAAGCCGAACAATGGGATGCATGGCAGTAACGGGTGATGTGTTGACACGACCAGTATCCTGTCTGTAAGCAAGATCTATTCGTGTTCCTATTGTCCATTTAGAGTCAGAATTCAACAGAAGGGTACTTATCCAACAACACGAAGAATACCTAAAATTATAAATATACAACTTTAATACAACAATTATATCAGACACAACAAAAAACTGTGGATAATATATTAGGTATTTGTTTCATCTGTTCCTGTTATTGCTAACTCGGTTAGGTTAAATTACTGCATTTGAAAATGTTGACATGTCTTGTTGCAACATACACACCCAATAAAGTATGAGGTTGAACTGGATGGTAGAGTTACGTTAAATTCTCCCTCATACGTTGCCCAATTTTCTGACGTGCTAAAGTCTGTGCAAACTGACGTAATAGAAGGATTGGTCCAATTGTTGGAGCTACAACCATCAAAACAACTGACACTGCCAAAACTCTCTGTTCTGTTGGTTTTGTTACTATCATCGCATACCGGGGGATAATAAGTATTTCTCCAGGACATTCGGTGGGTAACTTGTACCTATATAGAAAAACAATTTTTAAAAAAAAAATATCATCTAGTTTTGCATTGTAATTTAATTTTATCATATCATCTAAATTTACCGAAAATTTTATTTCTAGCAAGTTAAAGTTTGTATTATTTTGAGCTACTATCTCGAGTGATGAAAAGTTTATTTTGGAGATTTTTTTACTTCCTCTCCACACCATCTTGGTCAAAGAAAAGTTTATATTTAGTTCTGATATACCAGCAAAAAAAATTAGTTCTCTAAGAATATCATTCAATGTGTCTGGTCATAATTCATTTGAATATAAAGATGTGTCATCTGCGTATTGTGGAATCTTGTATTCAGTATCTCAAATTGTTATGTCTTTAATGTCCTTATTTTTATGCATTCTTCCTAATATTTCTGCACAAAGCAAGTAGAGGTAGGGTGATATTGGATTACCCTGTCTGCACCCTCTTTGTAGGTAAAATTAATCTGATATTATTACATTTTGAATAATACATGTTTTTATGCCATTATAAAAGGTTTGCATCCAATCTTTTATTGAATTTCCAAAATTAAATAGGTAGAGTGTATGTAAGACAAATTAACATGATATAGAATCGAGGACTTTTTCAGAGTCAATTAACATATGTAAATCTGGAATATTCTTCCTTTCAGTGTAGGTCATTATATTATATATAAATCTGATATTTTCACCCATAAATCTTCCTTTCAGGAATCCAGATTGATCTCTTCTAATTATTTTTTCAAGAAATAACTTTAACTTTTTTTCCATACAGCCTGAAGCAATTTTGTAAAATAATATTTAAAAGGCATGTTGGTCTCCAGTTTTTTTTTATATTGTTTTGGTTTACCACTTTTTGGAATGCATGTTATTAAATCTAATTTGTTGAGTTCTGAAATGTGTTCAACTTGGTATGCATGTTATTATAATCTAATTTGTTGAGTTCTGAAATGTGTTCGACTTGTTTTGAAAAGTTAATGGCTCGTGTAATAAATGATCTCAAGTCATGCCAGAAATATTTGAAAAATTCGCAAGTAAAACCACCAGGACCTGGGCTTTTATCATTTTTCATATTTTTCAAAAAGATAAAACTTGATTGTTTGTTAGTGACCCTTCAAGATAATCAAACTCATTTTGGCCTAATTTTGGTAAGTTACATGTATACAATTTGTCATGAATATCACTTAAATCAATATATTGCTCTATTTTCAGGTACTAATTGTGTAAAAGCATTTTGTTTCATTAAATATATCAAATTGATCATATAGTATAGTTCCATCATTTTTAACAAGTTTTGGTATTCGATTATTTATATAGTTTCTAGATTCAAGTGTAAGGAAATATTTACTGGGTTTATCTCCTTCATCAATCCACTTTACTTTTGATCTTAGATTTTAATCTTTTTTTTACTTTTAATCTTGACATTAAAACTTTTTCCCTTGTATTCTCTATCTCTTTCTTTTTAGTGTTGTATTCATCAATGATTCCGTTCAGTTAAATTTTATTCCAAGTTGAAAACATCTTTTTCTAATTGTTTTTCCTTTTTATTTATTTTTCTTTCTTAAATGCTGCGGAAGATATTGATTTACCTCTAATTTCTGTAAGTAGAATATCAAAGAAGATTTGATCAGTAATTGTAAATTGGATAACCTCATTGAACAGTTTTTTCTCTCTTATACGAAGGTTGTCCCAAAATTGCATAGACAAGTGGCGTTATTTAATTAATTCAAGACGCGATAAAATGAAGCTTGTGCCACAAAGGGTTCAAATTGTTGTATTTAAATTATGTGTCGATATCAAATACTGTGCGAAATTAAATTTGATAAAATGGAAGCATACCACATTATAAATTCGACATGCGGCGCAATGACAAAATCGATAAGTTAAAATTAGCATATAGAAAAGATTATCACGAGGAAAAGTACCCTTCGATTAAAAAAATTAAAGAAAAAATGAAGTTAAATTTCATCATTGTTCTTTAATTTACCCCAAAAATATTTTGGCATTAACGCAGTTTATAAAGATTTTATAGCACATTGCGCGACAAGTTTTTGAATTCGTAGTTAAAACAGTACGTCACAACTTGGCGATTTTAACCCATCATGAAACTGTTTATATCGCCATTTGTTGTTGTCTATCTCTGTAGCGCAACGGTAGTAGTTTGATATACTGATCTGCAGGTCCCGTGTTCGAACACTGCGGGGAATTTTGTTTTCATGAATAGCGATAAAATTTTAAAAATTGTGTTTTCTCAAAAAATTGAATTTTTTTCTGTTATGTTCAAGTCGAACACATGCAAGTCGAACACATGTCTTTAATTAATTTAGAAGTTCGGGTTTATATGCAGAACGTTTCCCAGGGGTGTGATGGATCCTTAATTGGCGACGTCAGCTTTTGAGGCGGTGCAAAGGTAACTAAAGTGCAATTTTGTAAAGATCATTGAAACAGACTCTAAGGCAATTTTAAAGTAAATAAAATTAACAAAATCGCTTAGAAATGCATTTAGTGATTAGTGATTATACAGTCAAACAACAAAAAAATCAGACAAGTATTATGACATCAAGCGAAAAAAAGAAACCCCCGCCGATAGAAATGGACGAAAAAATGCTATTCCATTACATTTTCGGAAATTAAACGTAAAATTTATCGAAACGATGTAAAGGATTTAGCAACGACGAAAAGACTGGTCATTTTCGACGTCGCACATCGCGTCGCCTGGCAAAACATGTTGTTACTAATGATTCATTTTCTCAAGAAATAGATAAAGCACATATTTGAATTTCTGGGTTTTGTTTGGCAAAGGGTTATGGAACAAAACATGGAAGTCTTATGAAATTGCAGGGAACAGATTTTTAAGTTATGTGTTCTGTCTACGCTATTTTGGGATAACCCTCGTATATGGAGCATGCATACCTGAGCTTCACTTTGTTAATTTGTTCCTTGATTAAATTAAAATATTCCTTATCTGTTGATAAGGAATTCTTTATTTTCCAGAAAACCTTTGACTCTTTTGAATTCACTGGTTTTACAAGATAATATAACTCGTGAATGATTCGGACGGTCGTAATTGTTTTTAGACTTGACTAATAATATTATAGGTACATGTAGCAATGATTCTAATATTTAATAAAAAATCATGCCTAGCCTTTTTAATCGTCTCTCCTTTTCCCTATAAACATTCTAGAATCTGGGTATTTTCTCTATAAATAGCCTTTAAGTTTAATGTATTCATTAAAATGTTAACTTCTTGTCTAGATTTATTATTATGCAAATAATTCACAGTCTTTAATTATTTGTTAAGAAAATGTACTTGTGTTCCTCAGTTATGAAAGCATTCGCTTGTTTTTGAAGATAAAAACAACAGCTGTGAGGTCTACAGATTTCTTAAGATATTTGCCAATATCTATGTGAAGAACATGTCTATAGTATGAAACAACCCATCTTAAGTCCATTTTTGGTATACTTTTAAAATATTTATTCAACAGATGAATAATATTTAGATTTTTATGAAACAAAGAATTATTAATGTACAGAAAGAAAACCAAATGGGTCTTATGTTTGGTGACGTAACAATATTTAACGTTATTCAATACCCTTTGTATTACCGCAATTTTCATTGTTTTTACATACATTTACATATGAGAAGAGAACACTGTTGTTCTTTTTTTCCATAACCTAGATAGGTTGCATTGAAGTTTTTTTTTAGTGATTTTAAGCATGAGAAATCATCGATAACCTTATTCTGGTTTATAACAATGTAATAATTTCTAAAATGCAGAGTTTTCAACGGTTAGAATTTAAGAATTTTTAAGAAACGATTTTTATTTTGCTCTTTCCCTTTTTACTTAACACCAATTTATATGATTATTTTCATCCTCCTTTAATTAGTCTGTGTATACATGTACATGCAATTAAATACCCCAAAACACGGAACAATAAAGCCAATTTTTTTTTAGCTATGAACCCTTCTTGTTTTAAATCAGTGAAGAAATGAATTGTCTTCAAAAATACTTCGACAGTCTTATTATAAACGTTTAAACGTCATTCGGTTGGTTGTTTTGCTAATTGTAGTGTGAGAAAATTGCCGAATGTGCATGTCGTATTGTTAATCTCCCATCTTCATTCCCATAAAAGACTGGAGAACTTTAAATATTTGATACTATTCAGCAATTCCTAAACTTTGGGCTTAAAATCTTAGTCATCTTAAGGTTAGAAGCCATGTTAAAGATGCATATCTTTAATACAAAAGCACTGATCAAACTTAAAGTTTGATTGTGTAAGGTACACTACGGCCAACGCGGTTTGCGTATTTACCGCGAGTCCTCGTGGTGTGAAATTGATCGCGGTTTAGCACAGGTAACTCAGGTAAAACCGCGCATCCTCGCGGTACAGCTTCTCACCTTGTCCACACCGTCGCGGTACTGTGAAACCAGTCTCAGGTGAAAACTGTTCTTGTTTTTAACGCGAGTTACCTCCCCCAATTTCTTCTCATATGGGAAATATGATTGAGGGAATTAATGAATATTAATTCATTTCCTTTATTTTATAAATGGAGTTGATTGTTACAATTTATTATTATTTAAAAAAGTGGGGGGAATAAAGGGAACGTGTAATTATGCTAATACATCATTTTGTATTCTTTCGATAGCGTTACATATTTAATCTTGGCACATTCATCGCTGACAATTATCGGCTATCAATTAATTTAATTAATAAACATTTCACCAAAATATTTTATTTAGCCTCGGGAAAGGGGATACTAATTTGCGTTTCATTTACAATTTTCATAATTATTTCTTACCATCAAAACATATCTCACACTTGGTCATTTCTCTTAAATACGTTTAAAGAATTCGTTTAATGAATAACAAAGTACATGTAGATATAAAATGTTTTAAAATGCACTCGCTTATCACCGCTGCCAACGAAAGATATTAATATAAGTTGTAGAACTTGTTTATCAATCGTTCTAAAATAAATAAGGTTCAATCAGTTTAAGAAAATGTTAATGTTAAAATCGTGTGTATTTAAAAACTGACTTTCCTATCCGATTTGGCAAAAGTATGATCAGTGGGTCGCCCAATATTTATGTTGGTCGTTCAAAACCCGGGATTTAATATATTCTGGGGAATCCATCACATGTTAAAATATCGCAGTGTCACTTGACCAACAGAGGAAGGCGAATTGCGTAACATTACGTATACAGTATGTGTATACAGAATTTGGGTGGTTGCCGTCGGGGTGGCTGACCTGGAGCAATTAGTGTGACTTGGAGTCCGCTAAATAGAAGTATATAGTCTGTTCTTACAAACAGCGAAATTTTCTTGATATAATAATTTTAATAAATTTCAAACAAATGAAAATTTGTTTTTCAATTTAAATTTAAAGAAAATTCTTCTGCGTTTTTATAACACAATGTTTACAAAATACATCTATGAAATTACCTCTTAATGATATACTTTACACTCGATTAAAATACAGTTAACAAACAGACTATAACCAGGGTTAATCAGGAATGGAGAAAGTAATTTATAACACAGCTACAGTAAATTTTATATATACATCTAGTATTTGTACTTTTTAAAATGGTAAAAATGTGATTGTTTGAATGAATGTAAATTTTGAATCATCATAAGAATCATATGAACATACGATTTGTGTGTTTGTGTGCATAAGTAAAAAACTTCTTAACACGATATGTGATACATTATTTATTCCTCTAGCCATGTTAAATAAAGAAAGGTTTAATTTTCAAATTTCTTAAAATTTTATATATTTTGATTTTGAAGAGAGAGAGAGAGAGAGAGAGAGAGAGAGAGAGAGAGAGAGAGAGAGAGAGAGGTGTCTCAACATTCGAAAAGATTTCTCACGGCACGTGGTCAGAGCACGGATGCTGTCACAGACAGGAAGTGTTATGTAATAGTTATACACACCCGTAAACACAGGGATAGCTTTTCTATAATTTGTGCTGTACTTGTGATTTTCTATATACCTGTCTGCGGTAAATATAGAAAGCGCGTATTAACAGGGACTTATACATATACGTCCCTGGTATGATATATATTTCTGAAAACGCCCGTTTCGACAACATGTGCGCTTATGTAGAGATTTGCATTTCAATCAGAATGCCAGTTCACATAAAATATTAGTTATTTGAAATGAGAGAGAGAGAGAGAGAGAGAGAGAGAGAGAGAGAGAGAGAGAGAGAAGTGTCTCAACATTCGAAAAGATTTCTCACGGCATGTGGCCAGAGCACGGGTGTTATGTAATAGTTACACACCCGTAAACACAGGGATGACTGATTTTCAATGTACCTGTCTGAATTATGCATTATTTTGTGTTCGAATATAGACGGTTTACCT
>WFKH01011801.1:29664627-29682151 GCA_016163765.1 Magallana hongkongensis
GCTTTTCTGGCCGATCGGTTTCTGAGAAGATTTTTAAAGATTTTTTTTATATATTCCCATGTAAAATTTTGACCCCCATTGTGGCCCCACCCTACCCCTGGGGATCATGATTTCAACAAACTTGAATCTACCATACCTGAGGATGCTTCCACACAAGTTACAGCTTTTTTGGCTGAACGGTTTCAGAGAAGAAGATTTTTAAAGATTTACTCTATATATTCCTATGTCAAAATTCGACCCCTCACCGTGGCCCAACCCTACCCCCGGGGATCCTGATTTGCACAAACTTTGAATTTGTGCCAAGTTTAGTTGAAATCAACCAAGTTGTTCTTGAGAAGTAGTCGAAAAATGTAAAAAGCTTACGGACAGACAGACAGACGGACGCCGGACAAAAAGTGATCAGAAAAGCTCACTTGAGCTTTTAGCTCAGGTGAGCAAAAATGAAATATAAAGAAACCCCTGAGCCTGAATGGCCTTTCCTTGTATATGTTTCTTTGTAAAATTATATATATGAGCCTTCCTCGGAAAATTCGTGAAATTACAAACCTATACAGTTTTTCCCGTCCCCGGTATACCCTGGATTACATTCACAGATATAGCTGCCCACTGTGTTGTTACACGTGGCATTTGGATGACACACATTGGAAGAAGAACACTCATCTATGTCTAAAAAAACATCCCGCAATTATCATATGTACCCTATTGT
The DNA here is from genome assembly GCA_016163765.1 of Magallana hongkongensis. Taxonomy (NCBI): domain Eukaryota; kingdom Metazoa; phylum Mollusca; class Bivalvia; order Ostreida; family Ostreidae; genus Magallana; species Magallana hongkongensis. The sequence goes on from WFKH01011801.1 coordinate 29,665,334, forward strand.
TGCCTTTTGGGGAAAATGACCAGAAAAAAAAATATAACAGTTTACCTGAGCATGAATGGCCGTCACCCGCATACCCCGGATTACAAGAACATCTGTAGCTTCCAACTGTATCCATACATACAGCATTCCGATCGCAAGTGTATTTTCGAAGCGCACATTCATCAATGTCTGTATTGTTCAAGAGAAAAAAATCTTTACAATATTGGCAATATAACACTGATTTCAAGCGTAGTAGTGTTTATTCACGATTACAAATTGAAAGTGTAAAAACAGTGCCTTCAATTGTACATATTCGTGAATAAATTTATGTTACCAAATCAAAGATTGATGAATTTTCTTTATTACAATATTTGTAAAAGCTATCATAAGATTTTTAAAAACAAACTTGTGCAGTTTTTCCCGTCTCCATTATACCCTGAGTTACATTCACAGATATAGCTGCCCACTGTGTTGTTACACTTGGCATTTAAGTGACACACATTGGAAGAAGAACACTCATCTATGTCTGATTAAAAAGAAAACATCTTGCACTTATCATATGCACCTTATTCTTGCCTTTTGGGGAAAATGATCAGAAAAAAAATATAACAAATTACCTGAGCATGAATGGCCGTCACCCGTATACCCCGGATTACAACAACATTTGTAGCTTCCAATTGTATCCATACATACAGCATTCCGATCGCACGTGTATCTTCCAAGCGCACATTCATCAATGTCTGTATTGTTCAAGAGAAAAAAATCTTTACAAGATGGGCATCATAACACTGATTTCAAATTAAGTATTGTTAAATCACGATTACAAATGGCAAGAGGCCCATGGGCCACATCGCTCACCTGAGCAACAATATAGCCATAATGAAATCAGATTTATGGAGTCGTATACATAATACCTGGACAATGTAGTAGAATAGATCCTGTATAGAAAGATTTTTCAAGTTTTTCTTCATATATTCTCATGTTAAACATTCAGCCCCATTTGTAATAGGATGATTCCATAGCCATATCACATACTGAGTATTGCAGTTCTCAAGAAGAACTTAAACAATTGTTCATATATCTACAAACCTATCTCAAATTTTGAGCCCCTGGTGGGGTCCAAAAATGTCCAGGGGCCACAGTCTAAGCAACTGAGAATCAACAATATGTCAAGATGTTCGCATATAACTAATACCATTATGTATTAAAACATTTGAGTTTTTGAGAAAAATTATATTTTTTTCCTATGTAAAAATTGGACCCCCTTCCCCAATGTGGCCCCACCCTACCCCCGAAGATCAGGATTTTGATGAACTTGAATCTACACAATCTGTGGATGCTTTCACCAAAGTTACAGCTTTTCAAGGCGGTTGGTATTTTTGAAGTGATATTAAAGGATTTTTCTATATATATATATTCCTATGTAAAACTTCGACCCCCATTGTGGTCCCATCCTACCCTCGATGATCATAATTTGAACAAACTTGAATCTACACTATCTGAAGATGCTTACACACAAGTTTCAGCTTTTCTGGCTAATTGGATTTTGAGAAGATTTTTGAAAAATACCAACAAATTTTCAAACATTCTTAATTATCTCCCCTTGAAACAAGGCGTGGTCCTTCATTTTAACAAACTTGAATTCCCTTCACCAAATAATGCTTTTTGCCAATTTTTTTGTTGAAATTGACCCAGTGGTTCTGGAGAAGAAGTCAACAATGTAAAAAGTTTACAGACGGATGGACAGACAGACAGACGAACGCCGGAAAAAAGTGATTAGAAAAGCTCACTTGAGCTTTTAGCTAAGGTGAGCTAAAAAGTGTAAAAACAGTGCCTCCAATTGTACAAATTCCTGAATAAATCTATGTTACCAAATCAAAGATCGGTGAATTTTCTTTATAACATTATTTGTAAAAGCTATGATAAGATTTTTAAACACAAACTTGTGCAGTTTTTCCCATCTCCTGTATATCCTTTGTTACATTCACAGATAAAGCTGCCCACTGTGTTGTTACACGTGGCATTTGGATGACACACATTGGAAGAAGAACACTCATCTATGTCTAAAATAAACACTCCTCAATTATCATAAGTACCCAATACTTGCCCTATGTGGTAAAGGATGCAAAAGAACATTACAATATGGACTACCTGAACATGAATGACCGTCTCCTCTGTACCCCTGATTACAAGAACATCTGTAGCTTCCAACTGTATCCATACATACAGCATTTTGGTGGCACGTGTGTTTAGCCAATGCACATTCATCAATGTCTGTATTTCACGAAAAGGTAAATATGTCATAAAATATTACATTTGCAAGTACTGCTTCTAGCAAGATCAAAGGAGTTCACGTCCCTTGATTTTTTAAATATTGATACTAATATTTCTTTTAAATTGATTCAAACAAAAAACTTATAATAATAATATTTAACTCGTTTCTTTAAACACTGTTTTGACAACTTGATGTTTTTTTTTTAAAAAAAGGTACGGAATTTTTTTACACGTACTAGAACAATTTCTGGATGAAGATTTTTCAAATCCTTGATTACAGAGACAGCTGAAGGATCCGATTACCTCGACACATACAGAATTGTCACCACATATTTCTGGAGTTATTGTACACTCTTTTACATCCATGGAGCAATTGTGTCCTGTCCATCCTGTTTTACACAGACAGGAACCGTTCTTTTTGTTGCATGCAATTGTGTTTTGAACGTGACAATCGCATGGCAACTGGCAATTCAGTCCATATGTGTTCCCAGGGCATTCTTGAAAATGTTTTATTAAAATGAACACAGATTAGCAATTAATCATACTAAATTCCGCTAATTGCAGAAGCAAGTAATTATGTTTTACAAGTACGCTGTCATCAATTTAAAATCAAAATTTAAGCTAAAAGTTTTTCCTACCACAGATGCGTTATTTCTTTTTTTTATTAAGACGTATACTTCAATTGCGAAATTTCATAGTTCCAGGTGTAAAATAAGAAATGGTAAGGATGCTTACCAACACATTCTCCATTAGCCATCGTAGTACCGGCGTCGCATTCACAAGAGTAGGAGCCTGGTGAATTCACACACCTAGAGGATGTAGGGCATGTCGGTGTCTGAGTACATTCATCCACGTCTACGTCACAGTTGGTACCATACCATCCAGTCTTACAGAGACACGTGCCGTTGACTGGTTCGCACGAGACTGATTTTTCTCGGTCGCATGTACATTGCTGACCACAATTATTTCCATATGTCCAGATAGAACAGTCTGGTCAAAGAAGTTAGAAACAAAGAATTGAATGCATTGCAGAGATAATGCAGGTAGCTTTAATCAGCAAAGAGGGAAAAATAAGGAAATTGTACAAGTTTCAAATACATGTAAAGACAATACCTCTACATGTTCTCTGATCTTCATCTACAAATTTTCCGATCTCACAAGAGCAAGTATAACCTTCACCTGGGCCTTTTTCAGTACATGTATGACTACACGGGTTTGGAGCACAATCATCTTTGTCTACAAAAAAATATTATCTTTAATACATAAATGTAAATGATGTAACAAAAGCTTAAAATTTTCAAGAATATAATCAACACAGATATATTATTTAGGTAAAAGTAGTTACCTAGGCAAGTCTTGTTATCTTTAGAATCTAATTCATATCCGGTTCTACAAAAGCAGTACTCTGATCCGTCGCTAAGGACTCCACAGTTTTGAGAGCAGGTTGCTGTTGCGTTCAGGCATTCCGTTTTTGCTAGAAAAGTGATTAAAATCGACAAGGCTTTGTTCGCTTTACATGTATACGTGTAATAGAATATCGACGTTACCTAACAAGCCATATGGCATTCAAATCTTCAAATACTTGCATGGTGAAAATGTTTTTTCTTTCGTTTATTACCATAAATACTTACCATAGCAGTTCCTTCGAGTTGTGGTGTTCAACAGATACCCTGAGTGACAGCTGCATTTGTAGCCGCCAATTGTGTTTGTACACAATTGATCGCAGGGTTTCACTGGCAGACTGCACTCATCAATGTCAATGCACCGACCGTTGTCCACAAGGGCAAATCCAGAATTACAACCACATTGGTAGCTTCCAACAGTATTGTTACACAGTTGGGTGCAAGGAAGATTGGCACACTCGTCGATATCTACACAAAATGTTATAGGATGCTTATAACAAATAAGGATGTAATACTATTATAATTGTCGAACCTTAACAAAGAATGCATTAAAAGGTACATGTTGATACATATATGGTGCATTATACGGAGTAAGAAATCCACTTCAAAATTTAATCAGCATGTATTTTCAAATCTGAGATATTTTTCCAATAAAAAAATAAAACCTATACGAGGGTTTTGAAACTTAAAACAAAAACGTAGACAAGGTCGCTCTGTCATATATTTTTTATCGAAAGTCACTATAACTAGCACATTAATTTCTATACACACATTTTTCGGTGATGTATGAAGTTTCATTGATGAATTTGATTAAAAAGTATTTTTAAACTAGATGTTTTGGCTCTTGGATATAAAAAAATCATTAAATCTTAAAAGACTTCAATAATTTTACCTGTGCATGACCCGGAAATTTCTTGGTATCCAGATCTGCATACACATTCATATGATCCAGGATTATTTCGACATACTTGATTGGATCCAGTACATGGATTCTGTCTGGTACATTCATCGATGTCAGCATCACACTTGATGCCAGCCCACCCACTTTTACACTGACATCCTAATTCAGGGTCACAATGGGAGGCACCTACTCCGCACTCACACGGGGTCTCGCAGTTCCATCCAAAAGAGAAACCGTCACATACTTGAAAAATATTAATTAACCCCATTGATGTAGAAAAGGAGGTGGTAATAAAATGCAGTTCAATTATCATTAAAAGATGTTTATCTTTCTTTAAATTATAACTTACCAGTGCAAGTTCTCTTGTCATTTGCCAAATACATTCCCCTTGGACAAGAACAGTTGAATGATCCTTGTGTGTTTACACATGTGTCTTTTAATGAACATTTATTTAATTCACTGTTACCACATTCGTTAACATCTACAAGATCGAAAAATATTAAAAATTATCATAAAATGATTGAAGATTGTTCTTAATCAAATATCATACTATGTCGATTACGGCTTTATACCTGTGCAGGAAGACATATCCGACTCGCTAAGAATAAATCCTTCTGGACAGAAGCAATGCCCGACCGTTTGGTTGTTTGGATTCTGCTTGCATCCGTAGCTACAGTTTAACCCAGGGAAAAGGAGACACACGTCCTGAACTAGAGAGCATAAATACATCATATTTATATCCAAATCTCGCGAAAAATCTAGAAGGAATAACATCAATTTGTTAAAGTATCACATTGCAACTTTGCATACCTTTCGAACATGTTTTTCTATCATCATCGAGGGAGAATCCAAAATAACAGTCACAGTCGTAACTTCCATTGACATTTATACATATCTGCGAGCATCCGTCAACATTAGATTCGCATTCATCAAAATCTGAAAAAAATAATATCAGTTTTTGAAAAGAGGTGGAATACCGGTATATTGTCTATGTAACCTCTTGTCTCCTTTAATAGTACTTATACGGACCTTCACATTCGTAGACATTTTTCTGAACATATCCAGTCCTGCATTGACAACTGAATCCGCCATCTCTATTTTTGCATTCGGAAGTTAAAGAAGAACAGTTGTGCAATCCAGCATTTTCACACTCATTTATATCTACAAAAATATGAATCTAAAAGTTATCCTGGAAATAGATTACAATGCATATATATCTATTTACTGTCTTGCTTGAATATTGGTACATTAAGTTTCAATGAAATACTTACCTATGCAGTCATCTTGCACTTTTTGATAACCTTGTCGACATTCACATTGAAAGCTTCCTTGGATGTTATGACATATTTTGTCTGTGCCACAGATGCTTCGATTGACCCTGCACTCGTCGATATCCTGATTGCAATTGGGCCCTGTCCAACCTGGCAGGCAGACACAGCCCCTTATGGGGTCACACCTGTCCATTCCGGGCCCACATTGACACATTCTACTACACCCTTCTCCGTAATATGGAGCAACGCATTCTACCAATACAATGTACAGAAAGTCAGTATTTTAAATGCCTAGTACTTGAAGCATTTTAATAAGTCTTTAGATTAAGATATTTTGAGTTAACAAACAAAAATTACGTGAGCAAGTGGTTCGGTCAGCGTTAAGTCGGTATCCCGGGAAACACGAGCATTCATAGGAGCCCTCCGTGTCGGTACATTGTTGTGAGCAAATTCCACGTTCGCATTCGTTAATGTCTGAAAATATAAACTCGGTAAAAAAATGCTTACATGTAAAACGTATGTGATGATTTATATTTTACTTCGGAATTGCTGATACCCACCTTGGCAGTTTTCATTGTTGGCTGCGAGTTCAAATCCAGCAGGACAGATGCATTGGTAAACACCGGAAGAATTGTCGCAGGCATACTGACAGACAAGCCCAGCCCGCTTACAGATGTCCGATTCTGGAATAAAATAGCCAGAATTTGACACCAAATTATACGTTAATATACAGGGTAAAGTATATTAAAGAAAAGAATATCTGAAAATGTTATAACAGTCATTTTTTCATATCCAAAAATACCTGTCTGAATGCAAGAGCGGTTGTCATTCTGTAACTGAAAGCCGGAAACACAGGAGCAAACAAAAGAACCATCCGTGTTGTCACAGTTCTGCTCACATCCTGACGTTCCCTCGGAGCATTCGTTTATATCTGTAAATTGAAAGTCATCAAAAGTATCATGAATTTTCCATAGAACACCCCCCCCCCCAAAAAAAAATAAAACCCCCACAATTATATTAATATTTCATATCATTGAAGAAATCTTTTCTTTACCCCGACAATCTCCTCCGGTTTCTCTGTAGCCATGGAAACAGTGACAGTTGTAACTTCCCTCCGTATTTTCGCACGTTTGTTGACATACGATGACAGTTGTGTCATTACACTCATTGACATCTAATGAAGAATTAACTCGTTTTATAAGTGCAATCTTTCATTTTCATTATACTTTCATGTTAAAATCTGAAATCTGATTGGTTTAGACGCAGTTTATAATTCGTTCTTTTACCCTCAGCGTTAGCAACACACTTGGCAACAGGTAACACAACGAATTGTTAAATGCACGTAAAATATGCGCGTACGATTCGTCGTAGAATTCATGTTAATCCTATATAAAAGCAGTAAATATTTCTTTAAAATTAAGACATTCAGTATAATAAAATAAATAGTACCTGTTTAGGAGGGTAACTGTTGAAATTGAAACTCCTCGAAAACCATTGTCAACCTCCACCTCGCGTCGGTTGACAATGGTTTTCTCGGGGAGTCAATTTCAACTGTTACCCTCCCAAACAGGCACTATTTATATAATAACAATATTCCTTCATATCAAGTTTACTTGTGTCACTTCGAAAGTGCATTATAGTGAAAAAAGGGAAAAAGGCCAATTTCTTACTGTCCATTGCTTTTTTTTTATTTTTATTAGATACATAAGCCCTTCTTTTTCATATTAAATAATTCATGTGAGATCAATATCGCCTTGGCATACCACTTGACGTACAATCATAAATGTAAAAAAAATGTAGCAATATTTCAAAATTTATATTGAAATGATTAAAAAAAAATAATTAGATACCTTGGCATTTGTTATCAATGTCCGCATAACCAGTTGGGCAATCCGAACAATTGTAACCTCTGCCTAATCGAAGTTCTTCTGTGGCTGTCAGATCAATGCAAGTACGTCCGTGAACACATGGACTCTCGGCGCATGCGTCTTCATCGAGTTCACAATCCTCACCTATGAGAACATAATAGCAATGAGTAAAAATTCATATTTTAAAATATCTAAAATAATATTTTAATTTGCATGTCAGAGAGAAAAACTACATTATTCATTTGCCTCATTTCAAGAAGCTAAATTCTAAGTGTCTTTAAAAGTATTTTTTACATTAGTTTACCTGTGTATCCTTGATCACAGATACAGCTTGCTAACCGGAACGTGCTGTTTGAGGTATCACGTGTTCTGTTATAATTGCACACGCCGTGATGACTACACGAACTACACATAATCATGATAATGTCCATAGCTGGAGCAGACACCCCATCACTGTCCACCACTGTCACACTGAAGAAAAAACATTTTGATTCAGTAATGCTAGCGGATGAAAAAGATTGCGTTTTTAAGTGATTGATTAAAAAGCCAAAATTGTCAATTACTAAGAGTGATAATCATTTGCAACAATACTTTTGAAATCAAGACTTGTAAAATGAAAAGAAATATTTTGAAATAACGTTTATCAAAACTGAAGAATTGTTTAAAGTATCAACACTTTTGACCCAGTGTTTGTTGTTAGTAAAAAAAAAAAGACAAAAAGTAATTTGTACACAGACGTGACAAAGCAATGTACCTGATGCTTGTTGCATTGGTATCGACTGGGGTCCATAGCGCAACCCCCGTCTCGTTGTCAAATGTAAACCCAATATTTGGTTGCTCAAGAATTTGGTACGTGAATCCTTTGTCATCGGATGCGTTAAACCGGATTCTGGCCGTCTTATTGACTTCTACATGTATTACCTCGTCGCCGTCAATAAATGGTGGCTCATTTTCTATGATATAAATAACCCGCAAGAATTCATTAAAGTGATGCATGTTTTACAAACAAATTAAAACTACGAGATGAGGTTTACAATGACATATATAGTACCGATGTTAACGAGGTCTTCTCTGTTGGAGGTATCGGTGTTTCCTGAAGAAAGAGCCAGTTGCTTATCACCTGTTGCTAGGTAGTCGAATATACAGGCCTGTGAAGCCGAGTCACCACCGCAAGCCGCACGTGAGGCATTCCTCTGTTCCTCTGGGTACTCATCCACAAAGAACGGAACAAAGTCTGGATGGGAATGGTCTCTATGGGAGAGCCCAGAAACATAGTGGAAAATAGATGTTTCCTCGTTTACAGCCCCTGTAAAATTCATACCAATAAAAGTTTAACATGTACTCAAGAATCAAAACATACAGTACTGCATGTAGTTGTTGAATTATTAGTAGTCAGAACATGAACGAGGTCAATGCAGATTGGCACATTGACAACATTTGCGGAAAAGGAGGATTGATAATAAGACGAAAAGCATTACACATTTGTCCAAAGTTGTTGTAAATCTTCCTTTCAGAATTAACATCCTCTGCTTGCAGAATTGTTCCATTTGGAAGAACAAAGTCGTTATTTGAATCACCATCAAAATTCCCCATCAATCCGGTCACTGTGCCATTATATTTAGAATCAACCACAGCCTCAATAGTAAGAAAACGTACGCCCAAGGTCACCTTAAGTGTGATGGCTGTAAAAAAAGAAACGAAATAAAGCCCCCACTGAGAAAACTTGTATAAACGTATAGTTTATAAAGATTTAAGGCTATGCAATATGTAAAAGTTTCTGTTAAGAAACGTTTAATAAATCACTCACATGTTCTCAGAAAGGTAGCAATATATGTTTGATTATCCCTTGTGATTGAAAGATTTCTGTTTGAAAATCTGTAGGAATTGTCGGCCTCAAAATGATTCGTTAAATCCTGGTCATTTCCTCTTATATACATTCCTGGAGAAGAGAAGATTTTTTTTGCATTTTTTTTTTTAATAATAAAAAAGTTTTAATGCAATATATTTTTTTTAATACTTAAATCAATTTCAGATTTGTGCTCTACAAAAATTCATTATAATTGTATACTCACTGTCTTTGTGACGCGAAAGTTCTACTTGAACAAAGGCCCCCGTGTCATCTCTAGCAGCAAATGCACTAAATATAGTAGCATTTATCGTGGTCCCATTTGCTCTTTCTGCTAAGTCAGTTCTTGCTTGTAACTCAAATTGTTTATCAGTTGTGTTGATTCTCATAAGGACATATTCGTCATATCCATTAAATGTGTATTGATGTCCGTCCAGAGTGTTAATGTGGGGATCGCCAAAGAGCCATGCTGAATCATTTATCAAACTTATTTTAACTATTTCCTTCTTAAAAGGGCATACAAAGATTCTAACATGACATTGAATTGCCCTATAAAGACTGAAAGATAGCTAATGTTTATTAAATTTCAAAAGCTAATTTGGACTTTATTTAATCGAGTAAGAGTAGTCATTTTGCAAATTCCCTTAAGTTTACTCAGTTTGCAAAAGGAAAAAAATAGCATTTATCTTTACTCACATATCCAAAACCTGGAGACCCTATAACACCAAGTCCTAGGGCGGACTTCGTAATACCAATCACAGTGTCCAGTGCTACAGCATTGGTCCTTGGGCAGAAGATCCTCGTTGTAATACTGTGATGCATCGAAGAACGGGCTGTACTCTAACAGAGTGCCGGCTGCTGGTCTTGTCCAGGTGCGTGTGCTGGACCCGAACCGCCATCTAGACCACCAGGACCATCCAAACCATCCAAACCACATGTTTCGTATTGGATAGCAGCATTCCTGTAGAGCAAATTACATAGTATTTAATATATATCTATAGCTGTTTCATTTTGAATTTTAAGTTGTTTAAGATGTTGCCAATTATAATAAAAGCAGCGAATATTGCTTTCCATTTTTTATTAGATATTGTGTATGAGTATATTAAAACCTGTGTTAGGTTGGTTAATATCAAAAAAAAAAAACATAGAACTGACCAACTCGGGATCAACAGTCTAATTCCTAAATTGCAGGTCCTCCAAATCAAATTTTTACACACAGAAAAAAGGGACGCAGAAAAAAACCAAAACGAAAACCTTTAATGCGATTGTAACTTACTGCACTTCCTGTGAACGTCACCATCGATGCATAACAAATCACGCCATTAGTATAATCAGTCCGTGAATATTGAAATCCTCCGTCAAACAGCAGCCAGTCAAGTTGGCAGGGACATATATTCGACCACCATTGTCTTCGATTGCGTAGAACTACATCCATTTGTTGCACTTTATTCCTTATATACCAATTAAAGCAGGACAATTCGTTTCCAACATATCTTATCTCTGTAGTGAGTTTGTAAATCCAAAATCCTGGACTTCCTACAATCGTTACAAGAGTTAAATATTTAATTTGTATGTGGTGATTTGTGCTCATCAAAGCATATTTTTAACAAACATTCACGAATTCAAAATTAAAGCAGCGTATAATGTGCATAAGATGTTGTATATAATATCGAATTATGTTGATATTTTTACGTACACGATAAATAACACACTAATTAAAATGATGAAAAGTTTGTTTCCTTTTTATCAAGGTCACCACCAATATATCGTATATAAAATAGCGATGATTTTATTGACAATGAAAGTTTAAAAGAATTGATCAGCAATCAAAATTCTAAATACATAGTTTTATAACATTTTATAGCATAGTTGAGTCTTCTGTTGACCTACCCCTGTTTCCAGGTATCTGACTGAGAGTGAATGCTCCACTCTGACATGAATACGGGTTACTGGTATAAAAACTCCTGAATCTGTACCCAATTGAAATATCCAAGCCAGCAATGGTATTCAAGTTAACGTCGATGTAGTAAAATATCGTGAAAGTGTTGAATCCATCCGTTATTAGAATAGCTTGCACTGTCACGGTCTTTAAAAAAATATGTACACGTAAAATAATTTCAGCATTTTTAAAAATAAGACTATACAATCGTCATGTATGGCGTTAACAAAAAAAAGTACCTGTCTTCTATCTGAGTAAAGAGCCATGTCTTTCCATGTAACTTTAAGCAACCACGTAGCCTCGAAGTAGGGAAAGTCATCTCCGTAGTATGATCTAATGATTCCGTTTCCTTTATCTAATGTTGACCTGTCGCCCCATGTCCCCCTAGTAATATATGTGGCGATGTCATAAAGCAATTTAGTTTTTAAGAGTAGAAATCTATACAAATGGAATATTCGGATTCTTTCCCTTTTTTTTCTTTTTTTTTTTGCAAAAAAAACCTGTCAGGTACCTGGTGTACGTGTTGTAGTATACTCTGTTGCCAGGGGTAAGGTCCGTCCAGAAGGGACAGATTATTTTTCTCTGGTACACCGAGGAGGATGACATGTCAGAGATCGATAGGCTATTGTATCTTTCTACAAGACTAATTATACCGTTGCTGCCAACCTACAGAAAAATCCTTATCACAATTAACAAATCTTACAGAATTAAAACAAGAGGCCCATGGGCCACATCGCTCACCTGAACAACAGTTCCTTGTATCATTCTATTGCAGTTTTTAAATATTTTCCCCATATATTTCTAAGCTAAACTTTGAACCCCTCTTGGGGCCCCAGTATTAGTCCGGGGGTCACAATTTTAACAAATGAAAATCTACCCTTTCTTAGAATGCTTGCATAGTACCGGTAATCTCACAAATTTTAGCATTGTAGTTCTTAAGAAGATTTCTAAACATTTTCCCTATTTATTTCTATGTTAAACTTTAAACCCCTATTGGGGCCCCAGTATTAGTCCGGGCTCACAATTTTAACAATTTAGAATCTACATTATATGAGGATGCTTGCAAAGTAATCTTACAAATTGTAGCATTTTAGTTCTTGAGAAGAAGATTTTTAAACATATTCCCTATATATTTCTATGTTAAACTTTGAACCCCTCTTGGGACCCCAGTATTAGCCCGGGTCACAATTTAAACAATTTTGAATCCACATTATTTGAGGATGCTTGCATAGTAATCTCACAAATTGTAGCATTTTAGTTCTTGAGAAGATTTTGAAACATTTTCCCCATATATTTCTATGTTAAACTTTGAACCCCTCTTGTGACACCAGTATTAGCCCGGGGGTCACAATTTAAACAATTTAGAATCTACATTATTTGAGGATGCTTGCATAGTAATCTCACAAATTGTAGCATTTTAGTTCTTGAGAAGATTTTGAAACATTTTCACCATATATTTCTATGTTAAACTTTGAACCCCTCTTGGAGGCCCATTTTTAGTCTGGGGGTCACGATTTTAACAATTTAAAATTTTCACTATATATTCCAGCTTTGGTGTAATTATTGGCATTTCTGGTGCATTGGTTCCTGAGAAGAAGATTTTTAAAGACATCCACCCTATTTTCACTGTTTTGCAATTATCTCCCTTTTAAAAAGGGTTTTACCCTTTATTTAAACAATTTAGATTCCCCGTCCCACAAGGATGTTTTGTACTAAGTTTGGTTAAATTTGGCCAAGGGGTTCTAGAGAAGAAGTCAAAAATGTTTACAGACAGACGGACAGACGGACAGACGACGGACAACAGGTGATCAGAAAAGCTCACTTGAACCTTCGGTTCAGGTGAGCTAAAAAAAAAACGAAAAAAAATTGTAAAGAAACAAACAACTCTTCCCCCCAACCCCCCCCCCCCCCTCAAAAATATACATGTACAAAAAAGCAGCAAAAAAAGAAAAACCGAAAAAAAGAAAAATAAAATAAAAACAAGCAAAGCTTTAAATACAATTTTTAATATTCAAATCTGCTTACTTTATCAACTTGTTTTCATATCCGAATTTCATTTTTAACATCGAGTTTCAACGCCTCTAGCATTTAATCTAAATAAAGAAAACTTGACAAAGATAATCTTACATAAACCGTGTCAACAGTTCCTTCTGTTCCGTCTCCAATGTAAAAATGGGTGGGTGGGTAAAGAGCTGGACTTGTTACATCATCGCCAGAGAACGAATAGTCGCTCGCTTCTATTCCATAGTCAAATATATCTACCGAAGTCAATTTAAAATAAAGTATGAAGTTTATTCATGACACATGCTAATTTGGAAATACTTATGACGATTAATTTCTTTGAACAAATGAATTAAGTTTACCGCGCATTATATATGGCGTTGTTGGAACTGTTGTGGTTGTAGTTGGAGCTGGTGTTGATAAGGTTGTACTCATTGCTACTCAATTAAAAATATTAGATTTTGTTTAAAAATATTCAATAAAATATTCAAATGATTGTTACTTAAATATTTTACTCATGGATTCATTTATTTTTTATTATTTCCTGTCAAATCAAATATATGATTCGTTGAAGTTACACCTCGTATATGGATAGAGCAAAACCTAGTTGATATAAAACCTTTCTAAACTTATCAAACTTTTTTTCATGAAATTTTTAGGCTTAAGAACAAAGTCTGCAAACCATTGGACGGTAAGCAATTGATTGATAAATCTTCGGAATGGCCACAATTGTGTGATCCCCAGCCATTATGTCTACACTCTTCAATTCTTGATTCAGAACCACCACAGTTAACATCGTCCATCCAGATTTGACCCGACCCTTGTCCATTTCTGGCACAGCAATATGCTTCAGCTGTGTTCCTGAATATTTGAAGTTCATCATGATAATTAAGTCTATTAATCAATTCAAACTGAAAACTTATTTCATTTCTAGAGCAATATCTACATGAATAAATACTTTAGTTATTTTCATCGTTTCTAAGTTTAGAATATTTTAGTGATTCCAAACAACAATTTTGATGGATTTCGTTATTTTATTTTTTTTTCCTTACCAAGGCAGACCTATGGATCGACAAACAACTCTAGCAATTCCATTATTCCATCCATCATCACAAACTGTTCCCCAAACTCCATTGTGAAACACTTCTAATCGACCTTCATATTCAGTCGCTCCTCCGACAAGCCGCACAGTAGAATCTAAAAAGAGTATCAACTTTAGTGCTTGCTTCGTTATCTTAGAATGTTACTTTATCTATGAGGTTATAAATCTCTTTTTTCATAATTTAGTTGACACAATGCAAGATTATAACGAGGTACATATGTGCATATGTACATGTATCATTGGATTATAATAAATCTGCTAACCAATGGACGGTAAGCAATTGATTGATAAATCTTCGGAATGGTCACAATTGTGCGATCCCCAGCCATTATGTCTACACTGTTCAATTCTTGTTTCGGAACCAACACATCGAACATTGTCCATCCATATACGACCTGATCCCGCACCATGTCTGGCACAACAATAGGCTTCAGATGCATTCCTGAATATTTGAAAACCATGTCTGAATTATTACTTTGTTTCATAACGGTTCAAAGATACATGTAAAGAAACCAATGCTAACATTTATCGTTATTATAAATTTTAAATATTTAGTTACTCTAGTTTATTAAAAAAAAAATTGCTAGTAGTTAATTTACAAAAAAAAACCATCTGATAGACATCAACTGTTATACACATCATTCATATTTTTTTCACTTTTTTTAAATTTGAAAAAATAAGATCTAATAAGCAAATCTCGAAAAATTAAAATAAAATTTATAACAAGAAACCCTACCAAGGCAGACCTAAGGAACGACACACAACTGCAGCAATTCCATCAACTCCTCCGTCATCACAGACTGTTCCCCATTCCCCATTGTAAAATACTTCTAATCGACCCACATATTCATTTGTTCCTCCAACAAGTCGGACAGTATTATCTGAATAGAGAGCAAATTGTTTCATGTAATGAATTATACAGCATCAAAGTAATTCATTTCTTATCCGAAATGATTGATATCTAATTACCAAGTCTAATGCCTTGATGTAATACATGTATGATGGCAATGTACATCTGTCTATTTGTATGATCAGTGTATATATCATTAATGCCGTGTGTGCGATTCGCTTCTAGTAAATGATAAGGTTCCAATCATCATATTTATCACGTACAACTTATAACCAAATATGTGACATCAGAAAAAAATTACGCTGATAAAATTGGTAACGTAGACACATAATCAACTCGAACCTATAGTCTGTCCCAAGTTATTGCTTCCATCACTTTTTGATGATTTTTAATTAAAATACACATACCTGTGAAGGAAAAACAGTTGAAATTGATAAAAGGGAAATATCCAAGATATTTTCATTGACACATAATCATTTTTCAATCATAAAAGATCACAGGAACGAAAACAAATTTCTTACGGAGATTTATAATGGGAAATGTTAACATCTTTTCACCATTCGGAATTCACTCGGAATACCTCGCACAATTTTTCAACGTTATCATGCATGTTGGCTATTTCATGGCTGATGCAATGCAAAACCCCCGTAGACTTTCTATTTTGGGTTGTGTATTGAAGCCTGGAGCGGTAGAGGGGCGTTTCAAAAAAGATAATCTGAACATTTTTCATATCAGTGGATGAATGTAGTTTGAGCACAAAGGTATTTAAGATTATCGAAATATCAAGCAAAAAGTGGTGAAAGCAAAAATTCGGGACAGAGTATAGAAACCCTGAGTGGATATTCAGTTATGATTATGGTCCCGGGTAAACAGATATATGTATGTACAGTTACTTTTTGTTTATCGATCGATATCAGAAGTAAATTCTGAAGGTCATATGAGTTAACCTTAAAATAGGATTTATCTTGTGACAAGATTCTTGTCATAGTAAGCTAAGTCCTAATAAAGAACTGTTTTGGCTCAATATGCCACATAAGGTCTAGAAACTTATCAACGTGATCGTTAACAATCTGAAGGATATCTTGAAATCTTGAACAGTAAAAAAAAGTATATAAAAACTTTTTCGCCATTCTTTTTAAACATACTTACTTGTCGTAACAAAAGTGGTAGGAACACTTGTAGAAGCTGTTGTTGGGGTTGTAGTTGGAGCTTCTGTTGTTGTAGTCGTAGTTGGAGCTCTTGTTGTTATAGTCGTAGTTGGAGCTCTTGTTGTTGTGGTTGTAGGTGGAGCTTCTGTTGTTGTTGTCATAGTTGGAGCTTCTGTTGTTGTGGTTGTAGTTGGATCTCTTGTTGTTGTGGTTGTAGTTGGAGCTTCTGTTGTTGT
>WFKH01011801.1:29682161-29704197 GCA_016163765.1 Magallana hongkongensis
GTTGTTGTGGTTGTAGTTGGAGCTTCTGTTGTTGTGGTTGTAGTTGGAGCTTCTGTTGTTGTAGTCGTGGTTGGAGCTTCTGTTTTTGTGTTGGTTATAGTTTGAACAACTGTTGTTGAGGTTATATTCGGAACTTCTGTAATCGTTGTCATAATGGAGGTATTGGTTGTGACTGTGACAGAGGATTTTATATTATCACACTGTATAGATATTAAAACCGTAAAAAATATTTTTTCAATTCATAAATCAATTTGTATAAATAATAATATTGTTGCTTTTAATAAAGATAACAAACAGTTGACAGAACATTATTTGGATAGTTAACCTTGGCTTGAGTATGAAACACATCAAAATTCATTATTTTCAACATCGGTTTCCGTCTACTGTCCATATATGCATTTGGGACTAATTTCACTACTTTGATTAAATGCATAAAAGGGAAACAGAACACAACTTATAACTTCTTACCATTAGTTGACAAACAATTCATTGATAAATCCTCTCCGTGAGAACAATCGTGACTTCCCCAGCCTCTATGATTACACTCAGTAATATTCGTTTCTGATCCATTGCAGCGAACATTGTCCATCCATATTTGACCTGATCCCTGTCCATATCTGGCACAGCAATATACTTCAGATGATTTCCTTGATATATGTAGAACATAAAAATCACTATATTAATCATGTATGGATGTTGATTTTAAAACACAGCACAGGCCATTTCTATAGTTTAAATGTATGTGATAGCCAATATTGTAATGTATTTTTTTTAAATCAACAATTATATTAACTGTAATCTTGAACATTTATCGGATCTGCAAGCCATGAGCTCGATCGAAAACCCCCTTGGGGTTTTACAATTTTTCCCTATCTTTTTAAAATGTAATTAAAGGGGAAGGAAGTTCAAAAAACATATTTTATTTATACTAATAAAGTGGTATAAATTATCACATGTGGTCATGCTGTTTTGAAAATAAACTCCATAATAAAGCTTTAATGCACGTTTAAAGTTAAAAAAAATCGAATCCCCCTATTTACTGGAGGCTGACATGTTGTAGAACTCTTTTGTATTAAAAACCAAAAAAAACAAACTAATTATTTTGACGTCACACTATCTATTCTGGTTTGGTTCACATATACAATGTACACATTGCTTTGGATAAAACGCTGGTTTATGCTTTTCTATTACTCAAGTAATCGACTGAACAAAATTGATAATGTTTATGTTTACACGTCAATCTAAAGATTAATACATGTAATATAATAATGCATAAACATATGCATTTTTATTAAAGAAATGACAGCTGTTAATCTGCAATCATTCAATGATGAAAAATGACCTCGAGTAAATTTTTATTCCAAGTGAAGTTCTTCGCTAACTGAATAAGTATGTTAATTGTAATCGGGATGTTTTAAAATACATTCTCTAAATTCGAAATTACCATGTCAAAATAGCGACGGCAGACATTTTCAACATACTTTGCATCTGTTAGCAATTTCCACAACTACGCGGAGATTGCTCCGACACTAACCTCCGCTTTTAGATTTCAACAAACATGGTCCGTTTGTCAGTGGTTTGTAATTTAGTGGAAAGTCAAAGGTAAAATAAAGCTCTCAAATCGATATTGTTTCATTTTTTCCAGAACTTGAAATTTAGAGCGAAAATCACGATTTGTTAATACTGATGCTATGCGGATTAAACAAACCGAAATCGATGGTGTGACGTCATAGGTTAGAGTTCATATCGGCGGGAAATTTAATTAAGCTATCGATATTTCTTGATTTATTCATAGTTCCAAGGTTTTGAAATAAATATGATTTACAATAATAGTAGATGATAATTAATTAATTTATTGTACAACATATACTTAGTTTCCTTCCCCTTTTAGGTTCAGTTATTGTACATTATGTATTTTACAATGATGATTACACATGTTGTTTAAATATAAAGTACTTTCAGCAACATAAACAACAGCAACATAATATCTCAAAATTTCCCATTCCAAATTAATAAAATCAAGATCTTACCAAGATAGCCCTAAAGATCGACACACAACAGCTGCAAGTTGATTATTAGCATAATCGTCACAAACTGTCCCCCATACTCCATTGTAGAACACTTCTAATCGTCCTTCGTGTTCAGTTTCTCCTCCCACTAGTCGGACAGTACCATCTGCAAAAATAGAAATGATTTTGAATGGCAGCGGTCGCCAATACCAATAATTTATTTGACCAATTTAAATATGTAAAAAGATTAAATGATGCACAGGATCATGCACAGGGCTAATAAAGACTCGTAGCTCTGAATGTTACGAACTTTCTATAGCTACTACATGTATTGAATACCGCTCATTAGCGGGGTATAACGTTAATAATTTGTCTGCATTGCCTGGTGTTTTATAGGACCGACGTTATCCAAAAAATAAACATTCAATGGTTATATGTATTTTGATGTTTATTTGTATGAAATATTTTGTATTGTCGCTTAAAAGCCAATATATATATATATACGCTCTTTGTCAGGTATGTGGATAATATATGGAACAGCCAGAAAATATGTTATTAAGTGCGCTCACGCGGCTGAAAATATAGTGCCAGAAACTTTGCCGAGAAAAGATTTAACAATTATTTTTAATAGTACATATCAAATTGGTTATAAGCTTTGACCGTTTCATTTCATCTTACAATAATAAATATACTCAAAACGCGTGATGACGTTTATTTTTGCTTAAACGCCGTGATCAGATTTGACGTGTGTTTTTGATGCACAGGATCATGCACAGGGCTAATAAAGACTCGTAGCTCTGAATGTTACGAACTTTCTATAGCTACTACATGTATTGAATACCGCTCATTAGCGGGGTATAACGTTAATAATTTGTCTGCATTGTCTGGTGTTTTATAGGACCGACGTTATCCAAAAAATAAACATTCAATGGTTATATGTATTTTGATGTTTATTTGTATGAAATATTTTGTATTGTCGCTTAAAAGCCAATATATATATATATACGCTCTTTGTCAGGTATGTGGATAATATATGGAACAGCCAGAAAATATGTTATTAAGTGCGCTCACGCGGCTGAAAATATAGTGCCAGAAACTTTTGAAAATTGAGCGTTGCAGATTTCCAATTCAAACATAATAAAATTATCTATTATATGGTTGATTAAGTCCTAACTCTCTGAATGGCTGAAATCCGACATTCTAGAATTTTATTATTATTTTGGTACATGATAAAAGCATAATTTTTTATAACTAACATTAAATAAATATCCGACCAGTAATACAGGTAGTTTTATTACTTTCATTAAGTGTATTGAAAAAAAGAACGCAACACAAAACCCTTACATTGAACAGGCAAACAGTTAATTGATAAATCTTCACGGTGATTACAATTGTGGATTCCCCATCCAACATGACTACACTCCTCGATTCTTGTTTCAGATCCATTGCAGTTAACATCGTCCAACCAGATAGGCCCTGATCCTTGTCCATATTTAGCTCTACTATAGGCTTCAGATGTATTCCTGAAACATGAAGCCCGTCATAATATCAATGCTAAATATATTTATAGATATTCATGTTTAAAAACCTTATACATGTATTACGAATAAATATACGCAATAATTAATTTTGAAGAATTTCTATCATTAAAGGAAGGTTTACCAAGGTAGCCCTAAAGACCGACACACAACTGTAGCAAGTTGACTGTTAGTGATATCATCACAAACTGTCCCCCATACTCCATTGTAGAACACTTCTAATCGCCCTTCGTATTCAGTTGGTCCATCCACAAGTCGGACGGTAGAATCTGAAAAGCAGAGAATAAAAACCTCCTCATGTTTTATGTGTTTTATTACATATCGTTACGCGCTTCAACTTATTAGTTGATTTCTTGTGTGATGATTTTTATTTAAGAAAAATGCTTAAGAATGACGATATTTACACGTGTACATTTAATTAAACCATAAGCTGATTTAGTTTAAATTGTCACTGAAAAAACGCATGGTTCTTTTTGTTTTTTGATTTAGGAATCTTTTATCTTCCCTTGCTTAACTGCATTGTTCATATTAATGATTTTTGAATTCGTTCAGCCATTTTGACTACATATAGTGATAATCATTATATTTATCAGTAAACGTGTGTCAATTATTTTATACTGAAACTAACAATGGTTGTGATTGATACTATTCAATTGTAACGAACCCTAAGGCATTTACAGTAAGTTGAATCTTAGTGACAATGATGCATACCGGACTGTTAGACTCAGGAAAGCGTTGAAACTATGGATGATACCGTTCAACCAATATTATCTGAATATGTAACGCCCCGAATTGCCCTTACTGACATATTGAGTCCGGGCGGGTGGCAATAAATTGGATCACAACACAGTTTCATAAGCGATAATTATGTACATGCCGGATTTCAGATGAAAGGTAGTTTTGTACATGATTTGGTTAATGTAGCAAAAAAATGAATAAATTTACTTTACCAGTTTACCTCCCAAAACGCATGTACTTTGTTAGTTTTTACCAGCATTACTTTGCACTTCGCAATAATAAATATATTTGGTATCATTTAACGATATCCGAGACATACCGGCATGTGTGATAGCTTAAGAAACAATAGTAAGACATATTGGAAATGAAGCCTTGTTTCCCCATAAGACATTATCTTTATGATGTTAATAAAAAAAAATTAAAAAAAATTTTTTGTCATTTTCTTGCTTGGACATTTATTAACGTTGTCTGTACTCACTTGAAAGAGCAGATAGAGTATCAGTCGGTTGCTCAGAGTAGAGGGTTGTAGTTGGAGTAACTGTTGTTGTTGTAGCTTCTGTTGTTGGGTTCGTAGTTGGAGCAACTGTTGTTGTGGTCGTGGTTGGAATTTCTGTTGTTGTGGTCGTAGTTTGAGCAACTGTTGTTGTGGTCGTGGTTGGAGCAGCTGTTGTTGTAGTCGTGGTTGGAGCAACTGTTGTTGTGGTCATAGTTGGAGCTTCTGTTGTTGTGGTCGTAGTTGAAGCTTCTGTTGTTGTGGTCGAAGTTGGAGCTTCTGTTGTTGTGGTCGTGGTTGGAGCAACTGTTGTTGTGGTCGTAGTTAGAGCAACTGTTGTTATGGTCGTAGTTGGAGCTTCTGTTGTTGTGGTCGTAGTTGGAGCTTCTGTTGTTGTGGTCGTAGTTGGAGCAACTGTTGTTGTAGACGTAGTTGGAGCTTCTGTTGTTGTGGTCGTAGTTGGAGCTTCTGTTGTTATGGTCGTAGTTGGAGCAACTGTTGTTGTAGACGTAGTTGGAGCTTCTGTTGTTGTAGACGAAGTTGGAGCAACTGTTGTTGTGGTCGTAGTTGGAGCTTCTGTTGTTGTGGTCGTAGTTGGAGCAACTGTTGTTGTGGTCGTAGTTGGAGCTTCTGTTGTTGTGGTCGTAGTTGGAGCTTCTGTTGTTGTGTTAGTAGTTGGGTCAACTGTTGTCGTGGTTGTAGTTGTAGCTTCTGTAATCGTTGTCGTTATTGAAGCATTGGTTGTGGTCAAAGTAGAGGATTGTGTTGTAGAATAGGCGACTGTGACAAAGGAATTTATATAATCATATTGTATTTCAAATTAAAACCGTAAAATAAACATTTTAATTTTTTTATTTATAATTCATTCGAATTCTGTATGAATAATAATATTAATGCCTTTGATGAAAATAATAAACAGTTGACAGAACATTATTCGGATACTAAACCATAGCTTGAGTGTGATACACAACCAAATTTTATTATTATCATCGGTTTTCGTCGATCGTCCAGAAATGCATTTGGAACTATTTTACTACATTAATTAAATGCATAAAAAAGGAACAGAACACAATATATCACGTCTTACATTTAGTTGACAAACATTTAATTGATACATCTTCTTGGTGATAACAATAATGAATTCCCCAGCCTCTATGGTTACATTCAGTAATGTTCCTTTCTGATCCATTGCAGCGAACATTGTCCATCCATATAATATCTGATCCCTGTCCATATCTGGCACAGCAGTAGGCTTCGGATGCTTCCCTTAAAATTTGTAAAATAAAACATTCACTATAAGAATCATGTATGGATATTAATTCTAAAATACAGCACAAGTCATTACTATAGTTTCATATGAGGAATTTCTTAATGAAGGTATGGGATAATCAATATTGTGATGTACATTTTTCGAAATAAACAATATTGTTAACTGTTATTTTGTACATTTAACTAATCTGCAAACCATGAGCTCGATCGAAACCCGCTTTTACAATTTTTCCTTATCGAAAACTTTTAAAAATACAATTAATGGTCTTATATTGTACATTATGTATTTTACAATGGTGATTATACATGTAGTTTGAATATGATGTACTTTCGGCCACATAAACAACAGCAACATAATATCTCAAAGTTTCCCATTCCACAATAAAAAAAATCAAGGTCTTACCAAGGTAGCCCTAAAGATCGACACACAACAGCTGCAAGTTGATTATTAGCATAATCGTCACAAACTGTCCCCCACTCTCCATTGTAGAACACTTCTAATCGTCCTTCGTTTTCAGTTTGTCCTCCCACAAGTCGGACAGTACCATATGCATCTGCAAAAATAGGAAATGAAATGTTCTCATATGTATATATGTTTGATAACTTTTGTTCTAAATACAGTAACTTGATAATATATATGTTGAATGTCAGCGGTAGAGAAATGAGGAAGAGTAAATGTACTGTCAAGTGTAAATAGTTAATTATTTATAAACAAACTTATTTTCTCAAATTTTGGATTAAAACTATTAATTGCTCTTGTTATTAAATACAATACTATTTTTTTTTTTACTTTTACTTGCTATATTGCTTTGTTCATCATGGTATGACACGTTTGTTTACCTGTCCAGGCTACATTTAATTAAACAACTAAATATTGTATGTATGATATTAGTTTACTATATACTTAAAAGTAATATCAAGAAATCTTAAGAACGGCTGTGACTGGTTACTTATTAGTAACGAAGACCTATAAGGTTTACAATTACGTTGAGACTTGACGTGAAAATGATACGCATCTTTTTTGGCTCAGGCTGGCGTTGAAAACATTGAAGATACTATAAGACCTAAATAATTAACAGGCTGTTCATTGCAGTAAATGAAACACGATGAGCTGTCCTGGTATACACCTCGAAGTAATTGAGAACGTCAGGACTGGCACATGTATTGAACCCACTTTAGAATATTATAATGTGACACACTATTCACAATATAAGATTGATTTTACTTCCATGAAATATTTTAAATTATAATTATTGGCTGTTTAAATCACAAACAATCATTATGATATCATGTAGCGCTGGAAAATGCACATGTTGTTCTGGAATAAAGTCATAGACCTTTTTTTGTATACAACCTAGAGATTGCTAGTAATTGCTTCAAATCAATATTTCCCCCTATATCATAGTGAAATTGAGATCAATTAACGGTCTTCAGTAATTTGTTTTAGCTTTCTGATGACAAAGATTAATATCAATCATCGTGGCATTTTAAAGCGGTTAAGTCTAGTATATATACTCTGTCCTAAGATATCCTCGCAGCATATTTTGCTTAAATTGTTTGATATAAATTTTTATATAACACATCAGGGTACACCTGGACATGACAAATTTGAGTCACTAGAATAATCAATTTAAAAAAAGATGTTCGATTTTCCAGTTACGAATCTCCGTAAAAATCTGTTTCGTTTCTGTCTATTTCTCTGGTTAAAATGAGATAACAAGAAATCTTGGATTTTTTTTACTTATACTGATTTCAATTTACTTTTTTAACAAGAATGTGTATTTTAGCTGTGTGACGGACGTGACGGAAACGGCAACATGGGACAGACTATAGCTAATAATAATCACCTTTGTGAATTGAAATAATTAAATAGCTGTATCTGTAGACGTTATCCCTTTTGAAAAAAAAATGCCATCTGTAAACGTTATCACATTTTGAATGGAAAAAAATGCATGCATATGATGGATCTATAAAACTGAAGTTTTTGTTTGTTTTGTTTTGAAATAAATGCTTTACGGTAAAGAGTGCAACCAACGGTCAACAGACAATTTGAGAGTCAGCAATAAAACAATTAAACTATTCAGTCAAATAGTTCAGTGATATAACTAAAAGTATTAAAAGTAATACATGTATGCGTTCTCAATATTCTAAACGTTCTGTCCAAAGGAAGTCACTTAAAATCAACACAAGATGGAGAAAACTTCGTCGTCGTACAAGAGGTCTGTGTTGTATGAAGGGAACTACGAAGTTTAAAGAGACACTATAGCTTATTTTCCTCATCTTGGTTTTTTTTTTCATTTATTAAACAGAGTTCGATAAAAGAATAGATGTTATGAATGTGCTGAAAGATTGAATCTTTTAACTGCAATAACAAACTTGTTAAAGATTTTCCGGAATTCAAAATACATATCATACCGATTTGAACTTTAAAATCTTATTTACATCACGTGATTTTGAATGACGGCAGTCGTTAATAATTGAATTGACCAAATATATAGAATGAACAAATAGTTAGAATAATTGATGCACAGGATCATCCACAGGACTAATAAAGCGTACTAGCTCTAAATGTAACGAACTTCCTATTTGGTACGACTTCGAAACGTTATGTTAAACGTATTTGAGCATTGAACACTTATTTTGGATATCGTCGGTCCTATTACACACCAGGCCATGCAGACAAATAATTTGTCTGCATGGCCTGGTGTGCTATAGGACCGACGATATCCAAAAATAAGCATTCAATGTTTATATTTATATTTCTTTTGATGTTTATTTGTATGAAATATTTTTGTATCATCGCTTTAAAGCCATTATACTAGTATACGCCCTTTGTCAAGGATATGAATAATAGATGGAACAGCCATTAAACATGTTATTTAGTGCGCTTTCGCGGCTAAAAATATCGTGCCAGAAATGCTGCCGGGAAACAATTTAACGATTATTTTTCAAAAGTACATTTCACATTGGTTATGTATGTTTGAACGTTTCTTTTGATCTTACAATGATAAATCTATAAAAATTTATCACAGAAGGTAAGACAAGGTCAGGTACATTTTCCCAACTCAGTAAGAGCAAAATTAATAGGATCAGTACTTAACAGCACTTGTCAGTACTTCTCTAAGTTTCTCAGTACTGTCAGTAAAATGTGTCAGTAAATGTCTAAGTTTATCAGTACTGTCTAAGTTTCTCATTACTTTTCTAAGTTTATCAGTACCGTTAGTAAAAACATCAGTATTTGTCTAAGTTTATCAGTAATGTCAATACATTGTCAGTAAATGTCTAAGTATATCAGTACAAAATGGGAATGTCAGCACTTCTCTGGCGCAGTAGTTGCTTATGTAATTATGTAATTTATGGAATGTGTTTCATTTAATCTTACAATATAATAAATCTATTCAAAACGCGTGATGACGTTTACTTGTGCTCATACGCCGTGATCAGGTTTGGCGTGTTATAGAAAATTGAATATCACAGATTTCCAATGCAAACATAAGGGGAAATATACACCAAATGTTATTATATTCTGAAGGAGGGAAGTGAAAATACTTAGCGGATCTATATGCTAAAATATTCTTATAATAAAATTATTTATTATATGATAAATTAATTCACAGTTCTCTGATTGGCTAGAATCCGATATTCTAGAATTTTTTTGGTGTATAATAAAAGCATAATTTGTTATAACTAATATCAATATCCGACCGGCAGTACTAGTAGTTTCACTACTTTCATTAAGTGTATTGAAAAAGACCCTTACAAAACCCTTACATTGAACAGGCAAACAGTTAATTGATAAATCTTTATGGTGACCACAATTGTGGTTTCCCCATCCAACATGACTACACTCCTCGATTCTTGTTTCAGATCCATTGCAGTTAACATCGTCCAACCAGATAGGCCCTGATCCTTGTCCATATTTAGCTCTACTATAGGCTTTAGATGTATTCCTGAAACATGAAGCCCGTCATAATATCAATGCTAAATATATTTATAGATATTTGATGTTTAAAAACCTAATATTACGAAATAAATCTACGCAATAATTAATTTTGAAGAATTTCTATCATCAAAGGAAGCTTTACCAAGGTAGCCCTAAAGACCGACACACAACTGTAGCAAGTTGACTGTTAGTGATATCATCACAAACTGTCCCCCATACTCCATTGTAGAGCACTTCTAATCGCCCTTCGTGTTCAGTTGATCCATTCACAAGTCGAACAGTAGAATCTGACAAACAGAGAATAAAAACGTCCACATGTTTTTTTGTCAATTTTTACCACCATTACTTTGCACTTCGCAATAATCAATATATTTGGTATCATCTAACGATATCCGAGACATACAGGCATGTGTGATAGTTTCAGAAACAATAGTAAGACGTATTGGAAATAAAGCATTGTTTTCCCATAAGACATTACCTTTAAGATGTTAATTAGAAAAATTAAAAACATTTTTTTCTTTTGCATCTACTTGCTTTGAAATTTATTAACATTGTCTGTACTCACTTGAAAAAGCAGATGGAGGAGCAGTCGGTTGCTCAGAGTAGATGGTTGAAAAAGACGTTTGATGTTGATCTGTTGTAGTTGGGGTTGATTGTTCAGTGGTTGTAGTTGTGGTTGAATGTTCAATTGTTGAAAAAGTGGTTGTATGTTCAGTCAATTTAGTGGTGGTTGGTTGTTCAGTTATCAAAGTTGTTGGCTGCTGTGTGACTTTTCTGGTGGTGGGGTTTTCATTCATTGTAGAACTTTGCGTTTGTGTTTTAGTGGTTATAATTGTAGACGGTGTTGTTGTGGTCGTAGTTGGAGTCATGTGTGATGTTGAGGGAGTTGTTGTTGGAGCATCTGTTGTAGTTGTTGATGATGCTTGCGTTAATGTGGTTGTTATTGTCGATGAAATATCCTCAAAGGGCGGGTCATGTGTCGGAAATGAAATGGTAGAAGTAAACATTGTCTGTTCAGATGTGATAGTTGTTGTTGGTTCTTGAGTGGTTATAGTCGGTGCTGGATCTTGAGTGTTTGTATAAGTCATGGTATTCTCAGTGGTAATATAGTTTTTTGGTTTTTCAGAAGTTGCAGTTATGATTGTAGTTGTTGTTTGTTCGGTCGCTACAGTTGTTGTAGTTGATTGTGCAGTGGATGGTTGATAAGTTGTTGTAGTTGTAGTTGGTTGTCTCGTGGTTGTTGTTGTTGGTTGTTTCGTTGTTGAAGATGTTGTCTGCTGTTCAGTGGTTGGTTGCTCAGTTGTTGTAGTCGAAATTAATTGCTCAGAAGGTGGGATTGTTGATGGTTGCTCAGGTGTTACAGTTGTTGTTAGTTTTTCATTGGTTGCTATGGTTGATTGTTCGGTTGTAAAAATTTTTATTGGTTTTTCAGATGTTTGGGAAGTGGGTGGATGTTCAGTAATTGAGGTTATTGTTAATATTGTAGTTGGTTCTTTAATTGGTGTGGTCTGTTGCACAGTGATTGGCGAATCAGTGGATGTAGTTGTAGTTGATTTTTCAGTTGTTATGGTAGGTGTTGGTTGTTCAGTCGTTGAAGTTATTGTTAGTTTTTCAGTTATTGTGGTTATTGTTGGATTTTCAATGGAATAAGCAGAAGTTGTTAATTGTTCAGTGGTTGTGCTAATTGCTGGTTGATCAGTGACTAAAGCTGTTTTTGATTGTTTACTGCTGTTTGTAATGGACTCTGTAGTTGAGGTTTGGATATGTTGTCCATTCGTTGTTTGCGGCGTCGTTGAGTTTTTAGGACAAGGAGTTGTTGTAGTTTCTACACTCACTTTTGATAAAAGAAATAATACAAACACATAAATTAACATAACTTTTATCATTGTCCAAGATATCTTTAAAAACAGACATTTAATAAAAAGTGTTCAGTCAATAATATAAAAGCTTAAGTGATAACTTATACCTCAAATGTATTTTGAGCAGATTGAACATAAATTTTATAAACTATATAATTAAGAAATAAGAGATACATGCTTGAGTGTTCTTACCTTCTGGTGGCGAGCATCTGACCGCCACATCTTCTACATGCTGACAATTATGAATGGTCCATCCCCGATGTTTGCAAACTCCTACATCGGTTTCTGTTCCCAAACAATCAACATCGTCCAACAAGATTGGTCCATTTCCTACACCGAACGCAGAGCAGCTCATAGAAATTGCGTCACGCCTACAACAAAAATCAAACGATTAACTTTATAAAAACAATTTATTTAGATCATTACTAGCAAATGGTACAGATTGTTTGGTTTAGTCCTATGTTTCTAGCGATGATCAGCGATAATCAGTCATGCCACTGCAGACAAATCTGCTAAATTAAAAAATGTTCTTTTATTTTGGAGCTGAATAATATTTAAGGAGGCTGGATGGTCAACTAACAGATCTTCTTAAAAATTGTAGACACGATTTTTTAAACCATATAAACTATTATTAAGTAAAGAGAAATTTGCAATATTTCAGCTTTAAAATTTGAATACTTTTCTATATCTTTAAACAAAGAATTTTAAGCTTTTTTTCTAAAGAAGATTGATAAAGTATAAAAATGGCCACGGCCATCTAGTCCTCTTATAGGTAATAACATTTAAAGCCTAACTCACGCTGAAAAACCAAGAGAATTGCAGACGACAGTTGTATCTTTGTCGTCCCAGTAATCGTCACAAATGGTTCCCCAAACACCATTGTAATACACCTCAACTCTCCCCTCAAACGGTGTCTCTCCTCCCATAAGTCTTATAGGTGTTCCTGTATCAAACAAAAGTAACGAAAGGGGTGAATATTTAAAATTACACTTTAAAAAGCAACTGATACATACATACTTTTTTGGTTTCTAAATAGAATTAATTGGAGATGGTCAAAGCAATTTTCCTTGGTAAAACAGAATAACACAACTAAAAGGATAGAGTAGAAAAAATTGTTGACGCTGTATCAGCAGAAAAAAAAGGAATTAGAATTGTAAAACCAAGGTTTTTTTTGTTGTACCGGTTCCGCTAGGATAACACTGCACTGCGGCATCTTCGTGATTGTCACAGTTATGGTTTCCCCATCCGATGTGTTGACAGTGGAAGATATCGCTTTCGGTCCCAAAACACTCAACATTGTCCAGCCATATCTGTGGACCACCTTTGCCATAGATCTCACAGCACAAGCCTTTGGCATTTTTTCTATAGATTTAAAAAATTTCAAACATCTACAATTTAACAGTTCAACAGTGTCGTTAAAAAAATCAATTAGCACAGTGTCCACTAGATTGAGTTATTTCTTTTGTCGATTGGACATAATAGTTTAACGTATATCTTTAACACCAGTTTCACTGTTATTATCATAAAACAACGTCGATGACTTTTTTATAACTTTAGGCCACCTTCTTATTTTTATCTAGAGAAGTTTTTTTGAAAATTTTTATATTTGAAAGATAAAATAAATCATTTTCAATCTTTCTCATTAAATTTTTTAAAAATTGCCAATGAATTATACCAGCAATGTAGTGCTAGTCGACCTAGGAAACTATGCATTGAATTGTTTGGACTTGTACATTTCATGACTGATCGATGGAGAATACTAAGGTATATTTTAAGGGGTTTTTTTACCTGGAAAATCCCAGCATTCCGCAGACGACCGCTGCGTCGCGGTCATCCCAGAAGTCGTCACAGACCGTCCCCCATACCCCCTCATTGTAGATCTCTACCCTTCCCTCAAAGGGCGTGGTTCCATCCACAAGCCGTACTAAGTTTTCTTTTTTAATAAAAAAGCACATGATATTATTAAACGATAAGTCTCTGATAAATGTCTAAAACAAAATAAAAACGATAAAAATTGGTTCCAAAGTATTGACATATGTCTGCTGATTGTAATCAATTTTATTTTTTATTTACGAATTCCACATTTCTGGAATGATCGTAATGGTTTACATATATATATATAAATCTAACCGAAGTTAAGAAAAGATTTAGACGACTTTATAACAAATAATTGTTATGAAGGTAAATTAGAAAAGGACCTCACTTTCAGTGCAGTTATCACCGTAGTATCCTGGAGAACAATGACAAGAGAACTCATCGATTCCATCTATACACGTAGCGTTGTTTTTACAGGGAGTAGATTCACAATCGTCAATATCTAAAATAGGAGAAAAACAGAAAATTTAAAAGCGCTGGCTAAGCAGTGAATACAGTCAGCAAATTGTAAATAGAACGCAAATTCTAGACAAGACATAATATCAAAGGAGATCAAACAAAGAATAAACTACATAATATTATGTAATAACCAAATTATTCGAATCTTATAATGAAACATTCTGTATAACGGATTTTGATTGATTGCTACTTGGATTCTAATGTTTACTTAGGTACCAACCAGTAGAACAGTTGACGTCAGTATATCCTCTAGGACAATGACACACGTATCCACTGATGACGTCAGAACAGGTGGCGTTGTTTTCACACGGAGCGTCCCTACACCTTATGTAATCTTAAAAAAGCAAGTGAAGTCTATCTGGTGAAAACATATGCATATTATTCCTTCATTTTCAATTTTGGCTTTGTTTATCACTGTTGTAAAAATCCAGAACTGAAGTGTATGTCAATGAACAATGGGTGGTCTAACTACATACGGTTTTCACAGTGAGGTCCATAATGGTCTATATCACACATACAAGAGAAGGAGTTGATGCCGTCAGAACAGGATCCGGAATTTTGACATGGATTAGAAGCACATTCATCAATATCTGTAAGAAAAAAGTGAGTTGTCTAACTGAAAAGTGAAACACTTTTATAATGCCTAGGTAAGTCAGACTCGTTGGGAAAGAAGGGTGTCACGAAATAATTTTATTTCTTTTTAATGCTTTAGAGCTCACAGTGAAATCGCACACAAAAAACGCGCTAAAATTTAAGCTTTTTTATTCCTTCTTATTGTCAGACTAATTATTTTTTTAGCAGAGAATCAACTTGGACTCGCATAGATTTCTTTGAAACAAGATTTTAATTTTATTTGTAGTAAATACTGCAAACGTACAAATAGTAGGATAAGCGTGTATAAGTTTTAATTAATATTTAATGTTCAACCAGTAAGCGTAGGTTTGATTTAGTGCATAATTCAGAACCGCTATGTTTATGCGGGACATTTAGCTATGTATTTGATTTAGCGGAAGCTTCCTTCTACCAAAAACACTATAGAATATACAGCCACATGAAATATCATTACAGAATTTCAAATCTCTGGGAAAACATTGAGAAACCTACTTGTGCTACAATTCTTGTCCGTGAACCCAGAGTTACATACACAAGAGTAATCTCCTCCTGCCAGATCAGTGCACGATACACTGTTCAAACATGGGTTATCACTGCAGCGAACGTAGTCTGCAAAAGAAGTCCTAAAACTGCATCCAAATCAAAACAAAAGAAACTTTTCATCTCTTGTATTTTATGAATCAAATCATACTAAGTATTGAATAACAAAACAACGTCTGAATAACAAAGACTTGAGAATATATAAATTGGTTTGCCTGTTTATGCATGTGCTTAATATGTGATTTAAGAATTTTTTCTCGCAATCAAAATAAATTGCTTATATTCATATTCAATATCTTACACATTGAGAAAGTCCAAAATGTTGTACTGGTAATTGCTGGTGACTTCACGCTACAACCAAGTTCTTTATTGGCTATACCTAAATTTAATGCAGGAAAAGGATTTAATTATTTTTAGCGTTATTTGCAAGTAATTAAAAAAACATAATACACTTCAGGACAAGTTTCATTAATAATTAGAATATTATAAAATAAAACATATTTTTTTAGCATAATACCACATAAATATATTATAAAAAGTTCAAAATGAAACGAGAATTTTTATTGGGACGATATGAAGTTCAATCGGATTCAAAATACAAATTTTGCCATACCTTCGTCAAACCGTATGTTATATGTATTGCCTCTTTGATAATTGTAAGTAGTCGTAAAGGATAGTTGTCTTCCGCTTGTGGATTGTGGGTAAACAACAGCGGATGACGTAGCGTCAATGGCCTCCACGAGAACACCACTGGATTCGTAAACTCGAATATATGTTGATGTTGAAGGACGCACAAACTGATGAAAAATTATGTTTGGATTCTTTATTGAATGAAGAAACCTTGCGAATGGAACATTTTTTATAAATGAAAAAGGACTTAATTGTTAATATGTAAATAACAAAAGTATATTTACATGTAGTTGATATGTATTTATTACATTTATGCAGATAACAAAATGTAATGTGTATTTGTTTACCAAAATTTTCAGTTCAAATAATATAATTTTCATTTTGCAATAATGTGTTTATTTGCGTTAAATGGACAAAATGTAACAATATTTAGTAAACAATGTTGTTTTTTCCGTACACCCGCTGTATAGACGAATGACCCCCCAAGCTAAGGGGATACATAGCTTTGGGGGTATCAATCTTACAAAAAAGTCTTAAAAAGCACTTAAAAATCATAAAAAAAACATATATATTACAATAAACATGCTAATACACTTACGTAATTTGAGTACTGAACGGACCAATTTCTATTGTCTCCGTATACAAGCCCTGTCGGATACTGGGTGCCTGCTACGATTGTTGGGAGGGTACTCGAACCTGGGATATACATATACATGTAAGTATTCATGACATGGATAATTTTCATATTGTAGAATCTGGCAAAAATTTAAAAAAAAGCTACTTACGGACGGCATTCCATGTAATACATCTCGACTCTGTTGTTAATCTGAAAAGGCATAGCATACCTTGATTAACTTAAATCAATTAGTAAGTTCTGTTTGTGTCTGAGAAAGGAATACCTTTTTTAAAAGATTAAACGTAAACTGGTATTATGCATGTAATGTACTTGAATGTACAGTACCGTATAACTATTGCAGAAAATGTGTACAGTTTACCCCAAGTTATCTTCTGCAGTGAAGCAGATGATATAAGATCCCTGCTGAGTGCTGGCTGGTGTCCATCTCAAGGTTACGTAATACTCAGTCGAAGAAATTGATTGGATACTGGATTTTGTGACGCCAATGGGAGTTTGCGTGGTGACTTCTTCGATTCTAAAAATCAAACAATTCATGATTTGATTCATTCATTTTCTCTTTGTTTCTCCTTTTCTCTTTCTCCGTAGAAAAGAACGTTAATAATGTTTTCAGATACCTTACTAATCTAGAAAGCTTGGATATTGAAACTTACAACTTTCAATATTGTTATCAATACTTAGTATGAAAGGCTGGCTAACAACATCTCAAATATTGTAAGCTATAATGATACAAGATCAAATAACATATTGTAAGGTATATAGCATACCGTTGACTAGTAGTCCCCGTTCTGATGCGAATCTCAATAGTGAGGGCCACTCCTTGAACTGCCTCATAACACCCTCCATTGGGCGGCGTTGGTGAAATAAATGTTGGTGAAGAGGCACACGTACTATTGGAATCAAAAATTTCGACCAGGAACTGGAGGGGGATGCTGCTCAGTGGGGTAGAGGAAGAGGAAGAAGCAAAGTCTTCGATCTGAATGGCGACAGCGTAGTATCCAGAAGTATTTGTTGAAGCGGAGTAGTTCGTTGTTGAAGCGAAGTAGTCCAGAGTACACGTGTTCTGTTTTTTTAAGATATGAAATTATCATACAGGTGCATTTTAAATTTGTCTGTTATTTCCATGTTTCATACTGCATGGTGCTCTTAGTGATACTGAATATGTTACATGTCATGTGCCTGTCTAAAAGGTTACCTGTACCCATCCAACATGTCACAAAAGATGAAAATTTCTTATAAAATAATAAACTATTTAATTAAAACCATTAGGACTGCTCTTTAAATAAACTAATACATATTTTATTATTTTTGACCCATTAAATTTAACTCAAAAAGTTTAAACTTCAATATAACTCTTATTAAAATAATAAGCAATGGCATAGTGTGTTGTTGGGTACACATGGCAAAGAAATTACAAACTGAGCACAATCAAGTAAGTGTTTTGTCCAGTCTATTAGAGAAAAGTATCGTCGGCAAAACGACATATACAACATGTTTCTATTCTCACAGAGACATTTTAGTTTGGTATATATAAAATGTGTACAGATTACTTCTGGTGTACTTGTGCTAAAGGCAAACCAAACATTTAACGCTAGTGACTACCTTTCATTTGCAACTCTTATTTTTATTTTCAGGTCAATTTTTACATTCAACTTAAATCATCAGAAGGACTATATTTGTATACAAAATCACACCTGATGTAAAACAGCCCCTGGAAAGGAAGCACAAATCCCAGCACACTCATCAGTCAACGAGCTCGAGCTAACTGCCCATCTACATCTTATGTCATCTCCATCATCGTCAGCAACTTAACAAAATTAAATTGACTAAATAAACGGAAACATCGTGTGTGAACAATCTACAAGTAGTTCTGTTTTGCAAATGTGTTTTCAAACTGACCTTTTCCTCCCTTATGTAAGATTTAAATTTCTAGAATTGTGCACCAACGTACAATCAGCTATTTCCCTTTGATTTGATCAAAAGAAAAAAAACCTGATTTTACAGTTTTGTGATCCATAAACAAAGACATCAACGTTCATCTTAGATCATATTCATAATTAGCGAGTTGTTATATACCTGGAATTTTGATACTATGGCTGCATCCGCCCTGAAGTCGAACAATAGGCTGCATGGCAGTAACGGGCGATGTGTTGACACGACCAATATCCTGTCTGTAGGCAAGATCTATTCGTGTTCCTATTGTCCAACTAGAATCAGCATTCAACAAAAGGGTACTTATCCAACAACACGAAGAAAACCTAAAACGATAAATGTATACAATTGCAATACAACAGTCATATCAGACACAACAAGAGGTCCAGGGGCCACATCGCTCACCTGAGCAACAATAACCATAACTCTGATCAAATAAGCTTTAGGCTATCAATTACAAAATACTTTGATAATTTAGTAGAGTAAATCTTGTTTATAAAGATTTTCAAAAATGTTTCCACATACTCTTATGTCTTCTGTCTCTATTTTTATATCAAAATCACCCTCCCTCACCATGGTGGCCCTACCATTCCCCCCGGTTCTCATTATTTGAAAAGACTTGAATTTATACTTAGTATCTACAGTGTATCTTAAGATGCCTCCATACAAGTTTCAGCCTTTCTGGTCAGATTGTTTTTAAAAGAAGAATTTTAAAGACTCCTCTTTATTTATCCCTATGTAAAATTTCACCTCCATTATAACCCCACCCTACCCCTAGAGAACATGATTTGAACAAACTTGAATCTACTATTCTACACTACCTAAGAAAGCTACCATACAAGTTTCAGTTTTTCTGGCCAAATGATTTTTGAGATGACTCTTTCGTTAAAAAGCCAAGACATTTTCAATCTAAAATATTTCCCTTTGAAAGAGGGCCTGGTCCTTCATTTGAACTCTCCTTCACCCAAGGATGCTTTGTGCCAAGTTTTATTAGCTCACCTGAACCGAAGGTTCAAGTGAGCTTTTCTGATCACCCATTGTCCGTCGTTCGTCTGTCTGTCTGTCCGTCTGTCCGTCCGTCTGTAAACTTTTCACATTTTTGACTTCTTCTCTAAAACCACTAAGCCAAATTTAACCAAACTTAGTACAAGGCATTCTATAAATTGCTAAAATAAAGGGCTAATCCCTTTTTAAAAGGGAGATAATTGCAAAACAGTGAGTATAGGGTGCGTGTCTTTAAAAATCTTCTTCTCAAGAACCACTGCACCAGAAATGCCAATATTTATAAAAAAGCTTGTATATATAGTGAAAATTATAAATTGCAAAAATCATGACCCCCGGACCAAAACTGGGGCCCCAGGCAGGGTCCAAAGTTTTACATTGAAATACATAGGAAAAATGTTTAAAAATCTTCTTCTCAAGACCCACTGCACCAGAAATGCCAATAAATACATAAAAGCTTGTATATATAGTGAAGATTATAAATTGTAAAAATCATGACCCCCGGACCAAAACTGGGGCCCCAGGCGGGGTTTAAAGTTTAACATATATAGGAAAATGTTTAAAAATCTTCTTCTAAAGAACTACAATGCAACCGTTTGGGGTATTACTATGCATACATCCTTGGCTATTGTAGATTCTAAATTGTTAATATCGTGACCCCAGGACTAATACTGGGGCACCAAGAGGGGTTCAAAGTTTAACATAGAAATATATAGGAAACATGTTTAAAAATCTTCTTCTCGAGAACTACAATGTGACAGTTTGTGAGATTACTATGCAAGGATCCTCAAATAGTGAAAATTCTAAATTGTAAAAGCCGTGACCCCCGGACCAACACTGGGGCCCCAGAAGGGGTTTAAAGTTTAACATAGAAGTATATACGGAAAGTGTTTAAAAATCTTCTTCTCGAGAACTACAATGCAACAGTTTGTGGGATTACTATGCAAGCATCCTCAAATTGTTAAGATTCTAAATTGTGGAAGCCGTGACCCCCAGACTAATATTGGGGACCCAGAAGGGGTTTAAAGTTAACGTAGAAATATATAGGGAACATGTTTCAAAATCTTATTCTCAAGAACTACAGTGCAACAGTTTGTGGGATTACTATGCAAGCATCCGTGGCTATTGTAGATTCTATATTGGTAAAATCTAATACTGGGGCCCCAAGAGGGGTTCAAAGTTTAACATAGAAGTAAATAGGGAAAATGTTTAAAAATCTTCTTCTCGAGAACTGCAAAGCTACAATTTGTGAGATTAATATGCATTCAACCTTGGATAATGTAGATTCAATATTTTTAAAATAGTGACCCCTGGACTAATACTGGTACGGTGACCGAAGACGGATTCAAATTTTAACGTAGAAGTATATATGGAAAATGTTTAAAAATCTTCTTCTAAAGAACTACAATGCTTTAATTTGTCAGATTACTACGTAAGCATCCTTAAATAGTGTAGATTCTAAATTATAAAAGCGCCGTGACCCTCGATCTAATACTGGGGCCCCAGAAGGGGTTCAAAGTTTAACATAGAAATATATATGGAAAATATTCAAAAATTTTCTTCCCAAGAATTACTATGCTACAGTTTGTGAGACTACTATGCAAGCATCCTCAAATAGTGTAGATTCTAAATTGTTAAAGCCAACCATAAACCCCGGACCAATACTGGGGCCCCAGAAAGGGTTTCAAAGTTTAAAATAGAAATAGCATATGATACCAAATTGAATGTTACAAGGAACTGTTGTTCATGTGAGCGATGTGGCCCATGGGCCTCTTGTTACAATTGACACGGTGGTTCTGGAGAACAAGATGAAAACGAGAACAGTTTACGATGACACGCCAACAACAGACAACGGACAAATTTTGACTTTTGTATTTAGACATTTGTTAATTAAAATTTTAAAATATCTACATGCAGTGATGCAAAATACCTACCCAATGAAGAAGGAGGTTGAACTGGATGGTAGAGTTACATTAAATTCTCCTTCATACGTTGCCCAATCTTCTGACGTGCTGTAGTCTGTGCATACTGATGATATTGAAGGACTGTTCCAGCTGTAGAAAATGCTACAACCGTCAAAACAACTGACAGTGCCAAACGTTCTCTGTGATCTGCTTGTTTTGTAACTGTCATCGCATACCGGGAAATAATAAGTATTCCTCCAGGACATTCGGTGGGTAACTTGTACCTGTAGAAAGACAAAATTTAAGAATCTCTTTACAGAGAGGGTGTAACATGCATGTCTGGTCTTTTTTGTAATAGACTTTTAAAATTTTTATATTAGGAAAAGGTTTTATTGTACATGGCCTAATGTCTTTAACATATTGGTTAAGACTTCAGAGGCGTTCCATGTCCACAACTCTGATATTTTATGATAAAAAAAATCAACTAAACATTATCTTGTCCATATTTTTGAAATCGATGTTAGCAATGATTGCATCATTTATAAGACTTAGCGTTTATGTTTGCATAATATGATTAAATGTGATCATGAAATTTTGTT
>WFKH01011801.1:29709680-29735112 GCA_016163765.1 Magallana hongkongensis
GGGGGGGGGGGGGGGGGGGGGCCTCGTGTGCATGTTACGGCTTCTGAACAACTGGCGATGTTCCGCAAGGACGCTAGTCTGTTGGTTTCCCGAACTACTACTGCCACTGGCTTGATTACACTGTACATGCGCGGATCTAGAGAGGTTCGGGGGGAGGAAGGTCCGGACCGTTAAAATTCAAATTTCATAAACTTAAATAATGAAATTTCCGAAAATATGCATATGCCTCTGACCCCCTCCCCCTGGAAACTTAAATATCCCTCGGACCCCCCCCCCCTCTTCACTGGAAACATTTTCTGGATCCGCGCATGGATTATGCCTACTTTCCTGTATTAAACTTACTGCTGTTTACAGAAGTTTGTCTACTTCTTATATGTTTAAATGTTTCATCGCTGTGCAAGATTCTAGTTGGCGATTTCGCGGGAATTGAAGGGGCATGGACACGATTTTGGTCAAATTTATTTTTTCTTTTTTTATTGTTTACAATGCTTTAGTAATACATTTCTAATGATCAACTTAAATATATGGGTCAGTCCTAGAGTTATAAGCAATATACAGAGCTCACAAGTCTTTGTTATGTAAACAAGGCTCGTGCCATGTTTTTGTTTACATTGGTTCAATATACCGGTTAAAGTTCTTTTTCAAGCTGATTTTTCTATCTACTAATTCGTTTGAACATAATCAAACAGTTTCCAGCGTTTGTCACATTCAATTTAGGTCTAAACCTTGAATTTTCTTTTCAACATTCAAAATGGAAAGAAAAACATAACCTTTATTGTTATTTAAAAAGGAAGGACAATACCATGTAAACGCATTGAATCCTGTGCGTGTCTGCTAAAATTTAACAGAAAGCATGCTTAGCTGATTTACAGAAGCAAAATTTGGAAGTTTCCCTTTTATCCGCCATTTTAAAACTACCTTGACCAGAGTCTCTCCGCTGGTTGAACTGCAGTTTCATTTCGTTAGACTTAAGTGAGTTCGATCTTATTTTAGTTGAACTACGGCGACCGTAATTTGTGATCGAACTCGCCCTAAGTTTCATATATTAATGACGTACAGAGACTTGCGCGCCATCTAGCGTCAATTTAGTGAATGACTGTTGGTTTTGCATCGGTGATCGTTTGTTTTGCAACGGTGTCTGTTGATTTTGTAAACGAGGCTGTTGGTTTTATTTTAAGCTTGTCTGTTTCGTAGTTTAGTATCTATACTTGTAAATTAATACTTTTCGCCAATAAACTACGAAACGTCTGCACCAGAGTAACTGCTTATACCTTTGGTACGTGTGATATGATGTCCGTAAGCTATAATTGAATTTTACCTGATAAATAATTATTGAGAAAAAAATTAAAAATCTACTTTCATTTTCGATAAACAAGCCCGAAATAGCAAAAATGAGAGTAAGGTGGTGGACACGCTTTGGCGGATCCAAGTTAGTGTGAGTTTGCATCAAAATATATACTATAGTCTGTCCCAAGTTATTGCTTCCTTCACTTTTTGATGATTTTTAATAAAAATACACACACCTGTGAAAGAAATACAGTTGAAATCGATAAAAGGGAAAATATCCAAGATATATATCTTCATTAACACATTATCATTTTTCACTCATAAAAGTTCATAGGAACGAAAACAAATTTCTTACGGAGATTTATGATGGGAAATGTTTACATCTTTTCACCATTCGGAACTCACTCGGAATACCTCGCACAATTTTTCAACGTTATCATCCGGGCTATTTCATGGCTGATGCAATGCAAAATCCCCGTAGACTTTCTATTTTGGGTTGTGTATTGAAGCCTGAAACGGTAGAGGGGGCGTTTCAAAACAGATAATCTGGACATTTTTCATATTAGTGGATGAACGTAGTTTGAGTACAAAGGTATTTATGATTATGGAAATATCATGCAAAAAGTGGTGGAAGCAAAAACTCGGGACAGAGTATAATAAATGATTACGTAAAGAGTGAATATATTTACTGGGAACTTATTTAGGGTATACATAGAAATTAAGATTTGACAAATGTTGAATAAATAAAATGAGTCAATTCGTTTCTTGAATGCGCGATTTTAGTTTTGATGGATAGACGCTTGCGAAGCACGACCTCTGGTGAGAAAATCGGATAGAACTTTCCAGAACGAGGTAACCAAGGACGCAGGTTGACAGGACAAGTTCGTCATGCATCACAGGCTGACACCTTGAATCGACAATCTATGGTTAAAAAAACTTAATAAATAAAATGGATTAATTTGATAAGATTTTAGTTTTGATGGAAGGAATTTTTCAGGAACGCGGTCAGACTAATAAACGTCATAGCGGAAAGTGAAGGGCGAGTTAACCACTGGACAGATACTTTATATTTGACAAGTTTGGTTTAAAATATGCAAATAAATATGCATACAATAGAGGTTTTTTTTATTTCATACATTTTTTAACACGACAGATTGGTAGTAAACCTTAAACATTAATTTGTAAACAATGAACATATTTTGTGTTGTACGTCTATATTAATAAATGATGTATGCATAAAACGGGGGAGTTTGAATGGGGAAGGGCAATTTTTTTCTTTAAAACAGTCTTTTATCTGAAATTCTTATTTGGAACAGTAACAAAAATTATAGTGAAATTTGAGCTTAAGAACAAAATTTAGGAATACGACGCACTAAATACCGACTCACTGGTTAGAAATTAAATTAAAAAGTTTGCTATTTTTTCCAGTCAGCTGCAACACGTACATGTATATATCATCTATTTTAGTTTATATTTTTCATCCCTGCCCGCTCCTCTAAATATCCAGCAATGCTGTTTTTTTATTTCAGTTTTAAAGAATATGTTGAAAAAGAAATTAAGAAAAAATTTGGACACAGTATACACAAAAATGAACAAAAAATATGGTTCTACATATTAAGCATTGTATCATTTAAATGTGTATAGTGTTAATTCCCGCACTTGCGCGGGATATCATCTAGTGTTTTAAAAAATTAGTTGTTCGTTTTACATTAACGTCTTTTTTACCCTTTCCGCCGCCCAAACTTGCAGCCAACAAAAGTTTTAAATATGGTCTTGTTTAAATAATCGACCATAGTTCGAATGAAAATAATTGCGAGTTCACTGATTAATACATGGTCTTATGTTTCTTTTTTTTTATGTTAACTTGTCCCTAATCTGTTATTCAGATTTAATTAAATTTGATACAAAGGCAGATGTGTTGGTTTTCTGTCATTCCAAACTTCTTGTGTCAATGTACAATCTTTCAGTTTTCATCAAAAGTTTATTGCGAAACTTTGATCTCTTTATCGAACAACCATCAGGCCAAGAAAGATATCATAAGGCCATTCCAAGTTTTTTTTCTATGTTTAGCGTCCACCCAAAAGTCAAAAACCTAACTTTCCACTAGGAAAACAAACATAAATCAACAGAAAAACACACATTATTTTTTAGTACATTAACAAAATCTAATGTCATTATCTGAGTACAACATTTTCTTTAGACTAACGAAAATTAACACATATCTATCCCAAACTTTGGCTCAAATGGTAAAACAAAGCAAATTTAATGTGTTAATTCATGTATTTTCAGATATGAAGAGTATATGTACATTATCTTGTGGTACATGTCTGTGGTTTTTAAAAAAAAATGTATGCTTCAAAACTAATCCGTCCGCGGACGCTAAACATAGGAAAAACTTGGAATTGCCTAATAATGACTTGTACACGTCACATTTTTAACGCTAGATTATCTCTCTACAAATTAATTCTGCTTCAGATTAAATGCAAATAACATAAATGACAAATTTAATTTTTTATACACAAGAATACCACAACCACCTAACTCACAAATTTTAGACCCCTTGGTTGACTCTCCTCTTGATAGACTTTTAAGTCATCTATATAGCATATCATATTTTTAAAATCTTAAAAATAATGGAAATGAACGATTTTTCAACTTTCCCCCTGTGTATACAGGAGGGTGGTTTTACATGAAACTGTTGTAATCTGTTATCTGAATTAATATTAAGAATAAATCTCAGAAATTTAATTTTTTTT
Organism: Magallana hongkongensis; assembly: GCA_016163765.1. Lineage (NCBI taxonomy): Eukaryota > Metazoa > Mollusca > Bivalvia > Ostreida > Ostreidae > Magallana > Magallana hongkongensis. The sequence continues at coordinate 29,713,724 of WFKH01011801.1, forward strand.
ATAATATCCAAAGTTTTAAACCCCCATACTTCAAATGAATAAAGCAATATCTAGTTGATGACTTTGTCAAACTATTTATGTTAGAATGGTAAACGCTTATTTCAGGTTAAATCATTTTTTTTTGGACAGCTTGGTTGTCTTCTGTTCATTAAGTGCCTTAATCTTTATCATAAAGCCAACCTAGCTGTCGATATATCTGATCGTTCAACCCCACACCGATCATCATTAAATCTTTAAAGAATTAAGTTGTCCCTTCCTTGCAATCTGCTTAGTACAACTAAAGGTCGAATTCTTCTTAAATTAAAAAAAAATCGTGGAACAAGGAAGTTTAAAACAAAAATAAATTTGTTTCGTTTTTGAAAAGGACATTTTGCAGAGCTCTAGATCTATAGAACTTACTGTCGCACAGAATAGATTGTTATCAATATCGTTAAATAGCTACACATTAATAGTCTTTGTTTTAATTTTCTGAATGCTTTTAATGATTGCAAGAAGTACATAGAGCTTATTGTGCGGAACATAATCTATGTTTTGTGTTAACCCTCCAACCGTTTAAGTACGCAAAAGCGAGTAAATCGAACACTACTCTTATACATGTATGCGTACAATGCAATATATTCATTTATCGTAATCTATTGATCTTTTTCGTAATAGTCAAAACGGTATTTTAACGGTGTGGAAACTTCCATTAGTTTCAGAAAAAAATCTTCATTTTTGACCGTCATTTGTGCCTTTATTTGATTGAAACGTTTACCTTTTTTCTTACATGTTCTCATACAGATTTTAACTGTTTTCATTGCTCGTGGTGTCTTCGAATTTTTAATGCTTTGAACTTGTGATTGGTCAAAACGCATGACGTACATGTATAGGCGTTCAATTTCATTGGTTGAAATTTTATTAAACGCAATGGAGGTGATCGAATTTACATATGGTTTGTCATTTTTATACGATATCATTAAGTAAAGAGCAAGAGAAAACAAATCAGACAATATGAATAACAAACATCTAAGTTTGCATATAAATTCACTCATTAACACTATTAAGAAAGCGTATCTATATTATTTTTTTTATTTACAGGAATTACATTATGGATGTTAAAACTCATTTTGTAATTATGGTTAGCTTATCTGTCGAAAAAACTAAAAAAACACAACAAAAACCCTTTATGCTTTGAACTTTTTTAACCTAACATATATGGCCTGAAAGCCTTTTTTTAAAAGGTTTGTCATAGATTTGATATACTTAGAAAACGGCAAAGAAAATCATTGGCAGAGGTACATGTACCAATATGTGTGCCAATATTTTAATAGTTCCAACGGCTCACCATAGATAGAAGATCAAGAAGACGGTGGGTGAGGAATTATAATTAGCAAACTTACCTAGATATGTTTCATATTTACTGGATAATCTGGTTTTGCAATTGTCAAAAATGTCCCTTCTTATTGGTATAATTGTAAAACCGAAACGTTCACATTCAGCATTGAATGTATTACATAATATGCTAAGTATGTCTGAATGAGATGATATTCCATGTAATTTGAACAAAAGAATTAATTTTCCGTAATAAATCCTTTATGTTCAATTTATAAAGTAGAATTTTGGGATCTTATCATTTAACAGTATGTGTACGAATGTGTGCGTGCTTGAGAAATTTGACGCTCCATGCTTTGACTAAAATTCCTTTTCATAAAAAATTCTAAACTCTTCTATAAAGCAACTGATTTATGTTAACGTCAACAAATAATATTCCAAATATTTTATCTTAAAATAATCGTTAAAAAGTTTCTTATTAAAAACGAAAATCGGATGTTTGGTAATCAACTTTGTATTGACTTTATTAAAAATTTTGATATTCACGAAAAAGAAACCATTCAAACTTTAAACTACCTCATAATCAGTTTTTGTACTGAAAGGGTAGGGGGCGTGCAATGACAACATTGATGAAAGAAGATGAGACACAGTCTCAAATTATGAACAGAGACCGAGTTTTAAAAGTTAACCTTATCTTGAAACAAAAAAACTCAAGTAAAAGATTCTCAGCAGGCTACACACGATGAAGAAATTACAATCATCTGGCAACAGTCTGGAGACAGACTAGAGACAGTCTGTTTCAATTATTATATAATACAAAAAGGGTTCCACAAAAAGATTTTTCCTTTTTTGTCAAATTGACATGCTAAATACACCTGTACACAAAATACATGTTCAAACCGGGCGGAATAGAAACTTGTTTTCTACGTAATATTTTTTACTAAAAATGATAGTCTCATAGATTTATATACATACTTAATCCAAACTGAACGAAAAGTGTTTAATTCTTCTTTACTCGCTTATAACTATTAATACACGTTATAAATTCATCCATACTAACTTGGAATTATATCAAAAGAATTCTATTGGTCTGTTAAAAAACATTTTCAGATTTCTCACTATTTTTGCAAAAAACTCAAGTGTTTTATTTGCCAATTCAGAGTGTTTTATTAACAATGTTTGCATTTCTGAGTTTTGAAAAGCTCTGAAATTCTAAAAGAAAGGATTGACTTTCGATTGTTAAATAAAGATTTCAGTTTCGCTTTATGTTTTTCTTTGAATTCAAGCCATGCAAATGGAACCAAAAAAACCCCCAAAAAACATTTCATTTCTTTTTACTTCAGAGGAAAGCCAAAATAATCATGTATTGTTTTATTTATAAACGAACTTGATTTTGAGACTTCAAGTGTTACAAAATGCTAGAAAAGAAAATAGGTTTCTACGCATACTCCGTTGTTTCAGAAACCTTTACACATGATTTTTTTTTTTTCGAAAACAATTACCGTACGACAATTTACATGGCAGTAAGAATAGTTATATATAGTTACTAGACTGTAATTAAAATTAAGCTTTGAACCTGTAAAACAGTTTCGTTTTAATATCAGCCATTGTCGATATATGTCTGTTTCGATACACGTATTGTATACACTCATACATTCTTTATTCTCCGTTTATTTTATCCTAGATGAACCTTTGGAGGCCGATACTTTGTGACTATTCTCATGAACTTAAACACACACTTATTTATAAAAGTTGAACATATTTATCGGTACAATGTTGTGCTGGTTTAATTATATTCAACCTCTATATTAAACCAGTCCGTTTATTTTAAATAGATTGGTGTACATGAAAAAAAAATATTGATTTTTCTCTGTATTTCATAATCATTATGTGTTTATCGATTCTCTCAGTCTCTGTAAGGTTGCTTTTAACCGAAAGTACATCGAATTGCAAATAAACATGTATCAATCCCTTTTACAATTTGCTAACAAAATAATATCAAAAGGAATTCTAAACATGTTGGAGATATTTTCGAAAATAGTTGAACGATATTAAACTTTAAATATTCATTATTATTTTTTTTTCTTCATATACCAACAAATCAACTAAGGAGGGTGGATGGTCAATAAATAAACCATCAGATCTACCTTAAAATTCTAGATATGTAATTTGTAGTCATAATTATTATTTATTAAAACATTTTCTTATATTTTAAAATTTGAATATTTTCCTTTATCTTTATACAAAGCTCTTCTTCTAGAGGAGATTGATATAGAATAAAAATGATCACGACCATCCAGTCCTCTTAACGAATAATCGATACGAAACCAAAACAAAAAAACCCAAATATTAAGTCTCAAATACCTGATTTCCAGAAAGGTGCTTCCATGTGAAAATACCTCCTCGGAAATGGGACCCCCGAGCTGTACCAAAAAAGAGTAATAAGAGCAAAAGAGGCCTCATCCTTTACTGCCCAAAGCTATTCTAATTAAATTAGATGCACCCTAACATGCACCTAGCTTCTGCAAACGTTTAACAAGATCTTGTATTTAAATACCATGCCATGCATTATGTATAAGCATGCGTATTTTACAGATATCTGATACGATTTCATTTAAATGTTGAGTTGGTTTTGGGGGGTTCTACTTAAGCATGGTATGCAGTTGTTCTTACAGGAATGGCTGGATTGTTTTTTAACCAATGGTGGCAACATTTTAATCAATAATCTAACGGTTTGAACTATTTTAGTACAGAAATGAAAAAAAAATGCATTTTAATTAGTGTAACAACAAACATTGGTATGCTTAGATAGAACACGATTAATAGCTTTTTCTTAAAATTCTGAGCTTTTAAAATTTGATAGGAATTTGAAAACTAAGAGTTGTTAAGTTGATAAGATATGTCATTTTTAAAGAAATCAATTATACTACTCTGTGCCTTTTTAAAAGTGTTAAAAATGCTGGCAAATCTTTTTAAAGATATATTCGTTTTCGGTCTATTACACATAACATTGCACTCCACGTGTGTATTGAATTATGTGCAATACGAACCAATCTTACGCAACAATACTTTGGAAAACAGTTCCCTATTCACACTTCGAATCTTTCGTCGAATAGATTTTTTTTCGACCGACATTTACTCCTATATCAACTCCCTGTATGATTCTTTCTCATAAACATAGCTATGGCGGGATCATCTTTGCAAGCTAAGACGTTGAATTTGTACATGTGATTGGCAAATAAATTTTTATTTCCACTAATTTATTCGTAAATACAATCTTTGACAAAACGAAACATGGACCATTTGTTGAATGCTTCTGATACATGTAGGTTTAATGAAAATACCCGTATATCCAAAACAATTTAACATAATATAAGTAATGGATATATGCCGAAAACAGTTCTTTGTGAACAAATATCAGACAGTTTCGAGGCCCTTTAGGGTCGAGAACTGTCTGATATATTTTCATACAGAAGTGTTTGAGGCATATATCGTACTTAAAACACTGCCATTGAATTTCATTGTTGATTTACTTGAGACAGTTTAATTTTGAAGGATATCAGTACTGTAACCACTGGTAACGGTCTGATATTAAGAAGCTCACTAAATATCGGACTGTCACAGACTGCTGGAACAAAGGAATGCCATCATAGCAGTGTTTTAACGAGATATGAAATACAGTAGAAGGGTGGCAACTATTCGTACTCCAGGCTCTTCAATTAGATTTCTGTTTAGGTATTTCGACATTTCCATAGAAGGATCTCTTGGGATTGTTTTGTTAAACATAATTTTACTTCCATAAAATTTAAATAATATGTACTGTTATATTTAATAGATAAATAATTACACGTTCGTTTGAACATCGTTGTATCAACCAACGGCTTAGACATGATCAAGAAAATTTGGCGATGACTGTATGATCGTTAGATATGAACTATACATTATAAACATGATATCTATGCATAAGTATTACAATACATTGAAAAGTTAATACATAGAAAATAATAATGTATGGTATAATCGGAGATCTCTAAACACTTCACGTATTTTTGATTTACATGTATCTTATCAGAAAGAAATTGTCTCCATCCTACTATTTTCGAGCGGAATTACTAAAGAAAGATTTAATTAGTTAAGCATGTATGGAAGTTGCTGCATTTTTAAAAGTACATGTATGATGCTTTTTTAAATCGCTTTGGGCAGGGTTTAGTGAATTTTCATCATTGCACACTTTCTGCACGGTGCAATATGATTCTTGAACGGTACGTTATGATACGTTTCTTTTATGGAAGTGTACGGGTCTTGTTTTGAACGTTAAACTTTATCTTTTTGCAAGGTATGGGTATTTTTTGCACGGTGCCATGCGGTTTATTTTGAAGGTGTTTTGAAGGGGTGTACTTTATGTTTTACAGTCTGTATGCCCTGTGTTACATAATCACGGACACTCTTTATTAAGGTCTTCCGTTTCCAACGGAAGACCTTCTTGTTATTGCTTTGTTTCTTTCTCCCTTATTTTTCTTTTTTTCATACGCATTTTTGTGCACGCGAGTTCTCGAGAACGGCTCTGCCAATTTTCATGAAACTTTCAGAACTAACAGATATTGATCTGAAACTTATTGGAAATTTTTTGTATTGATGACGTCATTTCCGTATTTGAGATATTGACGTTTTAACGACTTTTAGAGGGTCGGCTTTTCCGTAGAATTTCTCCTAAATGAATAAAGATATTGTGTTCAAATTTTCAGGGATTGTAGACCAAAAATTGTAGATGTGACATAAGCATTTTTATTATTCTGTGACCAAAAGCGTCAAAGCTTGCCCGAGCTCGAAAATTGAGGGGAAAAAAGCCTCGTGATTTTTCGTGGTTTTCTTTGAATATCTCTCTTCTCGATAGTATTTTGATAAGACATGTAGAACAAAAATACTTCATAATATCAAGACTTTCTATTTAACATCAAGAAAAAGGGGCTGACTCTTCAAATTAAGGGTTAAGAGGGCTCTAAAGTTTTTCGATAATTACTCTCTAATGTGAAATATTTTGTTATCAGTTTTAGAAGCAATTATGTTTATCTTAAAGTGTTTAATTTACACAATAATATTTCATGCCCCTTTGTTACATAATTAGGGATTTTAAGGGGCCAAAAGTCCAAAACTTTGATCTTTAATATCTCAAAATATTTTAAAAAGCAATATTAAAGAAAAGATGCTTAAAATGTTGTGGTTAACAATATGCAACCATAATTTTTTTGTAAAACGGTCCCAAAAAGTACTTATAGGGTCGGCCCTTAAAACGTTCTTTCCAGATATCTCGAGAAGGTACGGAATTTCTAAACACTTGCTAAACAAAATCTGTTTAAAATGACAAGAGTTTTCATTTGACATCAAGACAAAAGGGGCTGGCCCTTCAATTAGGGGCTACGGGGGTCTCAAGTCTTTTTTTAATAGCTCAATCGCTTGATAAAAAAGAGTCTATTCCTTTGAATGAAGACTACGCCCCCATTTCCAGATCATGTTTTCTTCAAGGTCTTTTCTTGACATTCTACAAATCGGACGGAAGACCTTCTCGTTTCTCGCAGCGAGATGGTGTCTAGTTACTATTATTTTTTTGTTTGTTTATTTTTCTGTTTTACTTTTTTTTTCTTCTTTTGCGAACAGGTATCATTGTTTAATTTTCTTATCCTCACATAATATAAGATCTATTTGCTTCTTTGGCAGGTAAATGTTATACGATTTTTATGAATTGTAAACAAAAAATCTAACTGTAAATCATCTTCTTTACACACTAGGATCCGATGACCCAATTTAACAGATCCTTCTGGAGTTACGGTTCTCAACTTGAGAAACTTTGTTGTCTCTACACTCTTTGAAACTGTCCATTATGAAGACACTAAACCTTCTAAAGTGTTCAGAATATTTACATTCTTCTTTATTAACACTGGGTTCCAAACATCATTGCCATTGAAAGTCTTTTTAAATTCATTTGAGCTTACAATTCAGAAAATATCTCCTTTATTGTGTCGACATTGCACCAAGATATTTGAAAGTACCGACTATTTACCTTGAAAGTTCTTCAATTTGGAAACCAAGGTCGCATAAAAATCGATGTGATACAATGTTATGTGTTTATTATATTTACATTTTATCCAAAGTCCTTATTTGTGTTGTCATTTGTTCTGCTTGGGAGCAATCATTTTTTGGCCAAATATGAATACTGCGAATAAAATTTTGATTGCACATGCGTGATTTTAATCTTTATATTTGTGAACGTCTCCATTTCTTTTGCAACCACCCAGCCCCCCCCCCCCCCCCCCCCGCCCCCCCCCCCCCCCCCCATGCTCATACCTTATGTGTAACATAGATTGGCGATATAGGGCCCAGTAACATTTATTTACTCAAACATGTTTTTAAACTTTTTTTCAGTTACTTGTTTCATTACCTCTTTATCTTTTTAAAGTACTAATATAATGATTATTTAAACATATTTTTTTCATGTTTTATAATATGTTCAATGAACTTGTCTAAGGACCCTTTGATCATGTTTTATAAACTTTCAATGTACGCGTCTATAGTTAACACTGTGCCAAAAAATTATGCCAGTGCCAAGGTGGCATTTTTGCACTCGTCTCAGATGCATGTATCGAAATATTCAGTTATGTCAGATGATAAACCATTCCTTAAAGAGTTTATAACCACTTGTGTTATTGATCTCACATGTCAGGTGAGGTTAGATAATTACTTTTAAAAAATAAATTCCATCAGTAAAATATTTTTCCCATCGGAAAAACAATTTTCCTACAGGATATTTGGAATTTTCGACCGGAAAAAAAAGAACTTCCTATATGAATTTAAATTCCATTAGGATTCAATTTAAACTCCATAGAATTTTAAAATCCGATCGGAAATCTTGATTTTCAAAAGGTAACTACCTGTTTGAATTAAATTCCTATAGGAAATACTTTTCTTTTATAGGAAATATATTACCTGTAATATTTTTAAAAAGTTCTGTAAGATATTTAATATTTCCTGTAGAAAAATAATTTCTCCTATGGGAATTACTATTTTCTAGGGATGTCAAATTCACTCGGAGAGACCAGTCGATTAATCAGAGTCTTTTGTCGAGCGATAGTCGAGTACTCGTTGATTTATTTGAAATCATGTGCCCTTTTCAAATAAAATAATGCTACTGTCACATACATCGTGTCTTTAAGGTACCTCACTACACCTAGACATATTTTTTAAGACATACGTCACAAGATGACGATTTAAATGTTTTGTTAAATTGTTTCTATTAATCGATTTGGTTGAATATCATTATAGCTCAGTGGTTAAAGTATCGTGTTTGGGAAATGCAGATCGTGAGTTCGAATTCGCCTGGGGTTTTTGTTCACATTTACTGAATTAAATTTTTGAAAATATAATTTTTTGTCCAAAATTGCACATTTTTTCACCTATTTGAGTTATATAATTATTATCCATCGTGCTATCTATCATTATCAATTTCGATATTTATAAATACATCAGGGTCCAAACGATGTTCATTTGATAGAATGAAAAAATTACAAAATTTCTTCTTCGAAACGCCCACTCTAGCTTCTCAGGTTTCAATGCACGGCTAAAAATAAAAAAAAAAAAGTGCTAGACGATAACCCGTGCAAACATAGGAAATTACACTTTACACATTAAATGGACCTAGACACGGTTTGAGCTCAAAATTTTAAATTTAATTTTTCCATTTTTAATGTTTAGAATGGTTAATATGGGTATTTTGAATGCTTCCTCTAAATTTGAAAGTTAGATATTGAGTTATCAGCAAGATACAGAGTTTTATAAACAAAGCTCGAGTCCTATTATTATTTACATATCCGTTGTACTGGGTTAAGTTTCAATCAAATGTTGCTTTCTTCTGTTGATAATATTATTTATGAACACATTGAATCAGTGTATCTTGTTTGCCACGAGTCATTTTGTCAAAGAAATGGTAATTCCCTTCTTTACATTATTTGAAAACAAATATTAAACTCGAGCTTTGTTTACATAACAATGAATTCTTACCTCTGTATCTCTATTATAAATTCGCCAATAACATTCAAAGTTTGGTTAATCTTTCAAAATGCACATGTAAACCCTTCTATTCATAAAAAATAAAAAAGAAAATCTTGATCTCAAATTGTGTTTAGGTCCCTTTTATGGGCTTTGTATGTTGAACAACATTTTTAAAAAAAAATATGTTTTGTATATTATACAGTGTCTGAATTTAAATTTTCGTCGTCGAGCGTCGAGCGGTGTGCGTCTTCCGTCGTCTGTCGTGCGTTGTGCGGTGTGTGTCGTCCGTCGTGCGTTGTGCGTTAACAATTTTACATTTTTAACTTCTTCTTAAAAACTACATGGCCAATTGTTACCATGTTTGATGTGAAGCATGTCTATGGTCAGGGAAATCAAAATTGTGAAATTCATTTCTCTACCACCCCCGGGGTGCCATAGGCGGGGCCAAATATAAAAAAGCCAAATTTTCAAAAATCTTCTTCTCTACTTCCACACATGTGGGGAAAAAGCTAAATGCATTGTAATGATGTCCATGAAGTCCTCTACCAAAATTGTGAAATTCATGGCCCCTGGGTCAGGGGTCATTGGCCCTAGGGCAGGCCCAATGTGGCCACATAGTGAAATTGTATTGATTTAATATTTTCGTCTGTACTATCACAGTTGTGGGAGATAAAGTCATGCATTGTTATTATGTTCATAATGTCCTGATGTTAAATGGTGGGATTTGTGGTCATGGGGCAGAAGTTGAGGCGAGGGGGGGGGGGGCGGTGGTAAAAATTACCATATATTGAACATTTATTTTTATTTAGGGTAATTGCTGTTTTTCATCCATTAACAATTTTAACTTCATCTTGAAAGCTACATGGTAAATTGTCACTCGGCAATAGTGAATTGATATGTGTTCTATATTAGGAAACCTACTTTACTTTCAAAAATCTTCTTCTCTACTCCCACACATCTGTAAGAAAAACTGAATTCATAGTTATGTAGACCAGGAAGCCTTCTACCAAAATTGTAAATTTCATGTCCTCCTGGGAAGGGGTTTTGACTCAAGGGTGGGGCCAAAATATTAAAAGAGTTAAACAAGTGTTTTTCTTTATTTAAAACAAAACAACCAAAACAGTTTTTTAAGTTTTTAGATAAACAGTAGACTTGTTAATAGTAAAGTAAAAATTGGCTAGCCAAAAATTTGAAGTGTGGTATGTGTACAATAATTTTTGAGTAAATCCCAGATGGTGTCATTGATTGAACGGATGATAACAGAACAGGTAAAACATGAGAAATGATATATGGTTTTTGTTATAGATGTCCTAAGGGGGAGAGCGTCTGCCTGGCCCCTTGGGATGGGAAGGGGGGGGGGTTGTTGTTGTTTTTAATAAAACATGTATACCAGCCATCTTTAGTTCATCTATGAAAACACATAAACATAAAAGCTATCTTGAAAGTTAACAAATATGGGACAATTATTTCCTATCAATGTCCTTGTTGTAAGATTTCAGGTAGGAAGGTGGTGGTCATTACCATATTCTAGATTTTATTTTACTCCAGAATGAAGCTTAATTAAATGCATATATGAGAATCCTCAAAAGGTCTGTGTATGGGCTATGGTGCTCTGGTGACTGTTAAGGCCTGTTGGCCTCTTGTTATTCTGAACAATCATTTTTTTAAAACTGAATTTAAAAGAAAAGGTAATTGGCAGGTTATTTAGACGAGCGGACAGGGATGAAAATCGGAAATGAAATTGATTACATGACTGTGTGGCCTAAATTATTTTTGTTGCAGCTTACTGAAAAAATTACAATTTTTTTCGGCTTATGAATGTTTGTTTCATATGCATTATATTGTTGCGACTGGAAATATTTCTTTTTCTTTCTTTTTTTGCATTATCTATTGTATTTAAGGATTTTTATTTCAAAACGGAGAGGGGGGTGTAGTGCGTCGTATCTATTTTTTTTAATTTTTTTTATCTATATGTCAAATTTCACTATTATTCACTAAAAACACTGTCCCAAATAAGTTTTTTATGTAATTTTTAGTAAAAAGCATGTTTTGAACCCCCTCCCTCCGCCCAATGCAACCTTCCCGTTTTATGCGTACATGTACTTCATACATGCATATACCGTCAGAGTTGTCAACTCAGTTATTGTTCACAAATTAATGTATAAAGTCAACTACAAATCTGTCAGTGATTTGGAGAATATATGTAATCTAAACACGCGACTGAATGCATATGTATTTGTATATTTTAAATCAAAATCCAAGGTATCTGCCCGATGCATGACGAACTCGCCTTACTCTTTCCGCCGTGATGTTGATTAGTCAGCCAGCGTTCTTGGTTACCTCATTCTGAGCAATCATCTGGAAAGTTATTTCCGTCAAAACTAAAATCGCGCATTCAAAAACGAATTGGCGCATTTTATTTATTTAACATTTGTCAAATCTTTTTACCTATGTAAAAATTAAATAGATTTTCGGTAAATATATATTCACTCTTTACGTAACTTTTCAATATTATATCATTGCAAGTATATAATTTGATCCCATTGACTTAGATGCGCCAAAGCGTGTCCATCACCTTACTCTCATTTTTGCTATTTAGTTTATCGAAAATGAAAGTAGGTTTTTAATTAATTTCACAATGATTACTGATCAGGTAAAATTCATTCATAGTTTACGGACATCATCTCACAAGTGTTGAAATATAACAGGTGGAGGCATTGACTTTGGTGCAGGTATTTCGTAGTTTATCGGCAAAATGTCTTCATTTATAAGTATATATTATCAGGGAGTTTGCATTACAGGAACGAAAGTACCCGGATGATAACGTTGAAAAATTGTGCGAGGTATATCGAGTGACTTCCGAATGGAGAAAAGATGTAAACATTTCCATTATAAATCTTCGTAAAGAACCTGTGAATTTTCCAAGTGAAAATGATAATGTGTCAATAAAGATATTTTGGATATTTTCCCTTTCATCGATTTCAATTGCACTTCTTTCACAGGTATATGTATTTTTATTAAAAATCGTCCACATGTGCTGCATAAATATCTTGAGACAGACTATAGACCTTGACCTTCATTCCTGTTAGTGTCAATGCTATACCTTTTATGTTATCTTAGAAGAGTTGTTCGCATTTTTTGGTTGGCGGAAGACTGACATTTAAAATTTCGTTTCGAGTACTTTTTAAATCAAAAAATATAAATGTTCCATTTCAAATGCTTGTAGTAAAACATAAAATAGTGTAAAGCTCTCGTTTTATTAGAAAACAATTATTATTTTAGTTACACTGGGGGTTTTTTTTTTGATCAGAAAACATGAAAAAAAAAAACCCTAATTCTTTGCCTGTGTTGCGGAATTTTGAAATGAAACAATATTTTTGTGTTTTTGTATTTCATACAATTCATTTATTAGACTTGATCTTTAGAGTAAAAGTGTAAATTATAATTCATTGACATTTCTAACTCTGTACGAAAGAACCTTTCACCTATGGCATTCTAGTACATATGTTCTATGAACTTCAATCGTCTATAAGGTACAATTGTGAGGTATGCATTATTGTATATGCATTTCTCCCGGAAATTGCGCGAATAACTGAAGTTAAAGTTCGTTATACCTATTTCAGATAAGAAATCAAAAGCCTTGAAACATACTTATATATACTTTCAATAATAATTTACAAAAAAATATATTCGATGCACGCAAAATAGTATACATAACAGACCTTCAACATAATGCGCGCATTGCACGATAAACGTACAACACGTCTGAAAGCACATATTTAACACAATACACCCACAAAGTTCGGCTGAAATTATTCGAAAAAATATCCAATCACTTAAAGTTTATATCTTCATAAAAATTGTCGTAAAAATCTTTATTAACATGTTTCTTTCTTTTTTTGGGGCCCATGACACAGGGTTTACAGATCAACTATTGTCAACTATTTGATATCGTTTGAGGATTGTTTATTATGTACATGCATTGGCGTGTCCATTGTCCACGTTCCACTGACCCTGCCATGGCCTTGTGACCCCATGACCTACAGTCATGACTCTGGAGATAAGATTTTATATAAAGTCCATTTTCCGCCTAAAAATTTATCCATAAGACTGTCGAGAGGTAAGAACAAGGAAATTAATTATGTATCGATATTTTGATGTGGCAAACATATAAATATAAACCTACAAATTTTTCTTAGAAACTTCTTAAGAGAAATATGTTTAAATTTTACACGCATTTGCTGCATACAATGTTGCTTTTCTATTGAAAAGTAAATTTTTTATAATCAGCATTACTGGAATATGTTAAACTATCTTCGAATATAAGAATTTTGTATATAACATCGTTTTTCATGTTTGTTTCTTTTCTAAGTTTCTAGTACGACTTAAAAAATTGAATAAATTAACATATTTTTGAATTGTTTGAAATTATCTATTTAAACTTGTAAACTAGTGTAGAGAATGATTTTATTTCTAAAACAGTAACGTTATCCAAAAAAAACGATGAGCGTAGAAATAACAACACTAATTCATGTAAAGAAATATAATTATAATTTTATAATTACATCAACACTTGCCATATTTTTCGTATATATCTCTGCTTACCTCTCCTTTGGCATAAGCCCTAAAGACAAAGATTCTTCGTACCTAAAGTTTTAAAATTACTAAGTATGTAAATACATGTACTAAATTTCTCACAATATGACAGTTCTTTAAAACTAGACAAAGCTTTTTTTTTTTATCTATTCTAAATAAAAAGAACTTTAATAAGAGATAGAAAGTCCGAACTCTTCTCAGTAGATTGACTGCAAAAGAGTCAGAAAAACAGAGAATAAAAATTACTAGGATACACAACTTAATTCAATAGAAATATTACTAATTAGATTTTGTTTTCCACAGGAAACATGAAGGTTGCCGTATTTTTGTTGTGTCTGATCCCATTGGTGCTCTGTGCCCCACCTGACCTCGACAAAAGATGGCTCATTGATCGTAAGTTTCGTGTGTGGATCCAACTCTCCTTTATTAAGAGTGAATCTTATCTGACAGTTTTTTAAGAGTGAATTTATTTTTGTAAACAAACGAAAAGAATACCACTTCTTCAAACAATATAAAGACAGTGTCAAAAGCACTCATTTCAGTGTGTCTGTTTCTGTGTAGAAATTTGAATAGTGGTCACGGTTTCATTATTTTTACAAATGATAATATGAATTATATTGCTATAAGTAATATATGTAACATTATAAATGTAGTTTTAAAAAGCTACAAAAAATAAACTATAAACAATATGTACAGTTTTCCTGAGAATTTTTGTAATGAATATTACAATTTATCGATAACTTTCGAAAATGCATGTATTTCATTCGGATAAGAAAGTGGGTGAACTAAGTCACGTTCTCGTTTTCTTTCAGTTCATGGCGTTATTGACCAGATCAAACACTTGGTGACCCCAGATATGGAACAAGGAGCATGCGAAAGTCTCTGCAAGAGTGTTGTGGCTGGTCTTGGAGCCCTTGTCTGTCCAACAGCTTGCTCAACGTGAGTACAAATAAGCTACTAATACCATATCTATAAACCTTATATTTACATGTATTTATGGGATCTCGACTGGAGGTAGAGCATCAATCAATCTTTATATTAATATAACAAGACGTCTATATATCTTTTTAAATGTATCTATAAGGTCACATAGCTAAGAACTGGAAAACAATTCGTTATATTTGGTTAATCATAAAATAACTGTGTATTTAAATCATATATTGATAGTGACTTCTTAATTTAGCTATAGAGTTCATTGATAAATTTTTCTGACTGTTCATTAATGATACATGTAATTTACTCCATGTTTTAAAAAAAACTTCTTTTTTTTCACTTGCAGCCTCGTCGGCACCATCAACGGATAAATAATAAACAGATAAAACCTAATAACGTATGTCCGTCTTCTTACTTAGTACAAGACAGGTTCTTTTCATGGGTCTAATGAATATTTCAATCAATCCGTATATAGTAGGTCTTAAATACACTGAGGAAAGATTGGAAACAATGTACAAATCGTCCAACCTATTTATTTAAACAATAAAATGCTTTCTTTGGTGATTCATTCGGGATATGAAGGTAGCGACATTGCAGAAAAAATACATAACCCGCGGTAGCGGGTTATGTAAATTTTTTCTGCAATGATCGCTACCTTCATAACTCGCATGAATCATCAAAGAAAGTATTTCATTGTTTATATTAACATCTTTCTTTTAACTAATTAATAATTTGATTATGAAAAGTAAGTAAAGTTCACTAAATTACTGTTAATTTTCACAAGTACGTTAGCTAAAAGAAACAGCCAAATCGTCACCTGTGAGACTTTGAGTCTGACATCATCATGATTTTTTCGTGCAGTCCGTGATAGGTCGCTGTAGGTTTCGACCAATCGATAAACAGGGCGTGTCAATTTCAGTCCTGTCAGTTTCTTGTCAGTTTCAGTCGCTGTAGATTTCGACCAATCGATAAACGGGACGTGTAGACATCAGTCTGGCTGTTTCTATATAGCTATGAATTAGAACCATTTTAACAAGACCTTGGACTTTCATTAGGACGTAGCTATCTATTTCTTGCGTCAAAACAAGTTAAAAATGACTCGGTTTGAAGCGAAATATGCACCGATTGCGTAGTCTTAGCTCAAAAGCCAGACACATCTTGTTGATTTCAAAGAGCCATGGCCGAGTGGCTAGCAATGAAATAGACATGCCTACGTCACATTGCTGTTTGACACAACTACCCAAAGTCCAAGCTCTTGTTAAAATGGTTCTAACTATAAGTTTCCGTACGAAATACAGGGAATAATACTTGGTAGATGTAAATATTTATCTATGAATTTAGCACCGTTTATTTAAGTATTGCGATAACGTAAGGTAATGTGCCATTTGTGAATTCAAAATGACTGCCGTAGTAACATGAGGCTTCTGAGAAATGGAAAGAAGAAATAAAACCATGAAATACTTTTACTTACCTTAATATTTTGTAATGTAGCCTTTTGATCTGAATACTCTCTGTATCCGTCTACGAATCGACCATACTCTGATTAGAGGTCCGTGTTTGCTCTGCTCCTGTTTTATGTTTTTCCTTTGGACTTTTGATTTCGATCACTGTTCGTTATCACCACATGTCATTCTGAACATATTCTGTTGGGATGTTTATCCAGATTCGTCGAATGACGGCATCCAGCTTATTTTTACACATAAGTATTTCATTGCCGTTTTTTAGTTCACGCTTAAGTGACCATGGATTGCATGTTATTTTGTAATTTGAATTCTTAAACGATTCGAGCTCTGTGATTGAGGGCGTTGTCGTCTCTAAAAATGTACATGTAATTATTTCTTGGAAAATGACGAGAAATAACAGGCGAAAGTTGTTTATAAATAATATCAATATATTTTCGGGCACTAGTATTACCATGCATAACAGTCACAGAACCCACACCATTAAAAGTTATACACCCCAATATCAGCAAACTAAACTTCCGCGTCGGGGGCTGTGATAGACAACATAGCATCCACTCTTCGCCAACCTTTCTCTAGATAAAAACACGATAATCAGTCCCAACATCTATTCACCATTCATCACTGAATGTCACTCTATTCCAGTAATTATCAACAGTTTTAAATCTATTTCCTCAACACCACGAAAGCCGGGCTTTTATGTTTGCTTTTGGAATTCAATTCTAAAGCGCTTCAGTACAACCCTTTTAAAATATCCCTGATGATATAAATTTCTTCTTTTGAAATAAAAGAGCCCACGTGATCAGTATTCTCATTATTCTAAAAATTTTCTCTTTCTGTTTTCTTTAACCAACCTCAATAGCTTATGACTGTCACTCAACCTCAATAGCTTATGACTGTCTCTGTCACTCAACCTCAATAGCTTATGACTGTCTCTGTCACTCAATTTTGCCTGCTTTCCCTTCTGACGAATTAATGTTTTCAACACTTCCCCGCATGCGATATCAGTCAACTACGGATGAAATTGTATATCTTGTTTTTTTTAATCTTCGTGCAATTTCCGATTGTTTTAACCCCGATAGATACAAAGAAACGATTACTTTTTTTCAACTCGATACTCAACTCTCCACGGACAACAGCCATGCGGTTTACATTGGAAATATACAGCAGACGTTAATATTCTTGCTACTTAATTACATGACATGTGATAGTCACGTAAATATGCTATAAATATAGACAGGCTTGGTCAATATAGACCCATTGTAAAAAGCCATAGCGCCGATAAACGCAGCCAAAAATTTAAGGTGATATAATAGCAATTATTAATGGCCCATCACTGTAATTCAACAAACGCACAATTGAATACATTTTGAAGTGTAGATATTCAAAGATGCGCGATGAAAAGGATTTAGTGAGAGAATAGAATGAATTGAACCTTACAGATTTTGTCGTCATTATGGATTAGTCTGAAACTGCATCTATGTGTTTGAAGAACAATTGGGGCAAAGTATCAAAGGTGGCGAAAGGGTTTGGATTCAAATACTCAAGTAAAAAATTAGTTTGTTAACAATTAATTTTCACTGAATAAAACTACCAAAAAGCGAGTAAAATATTTTTGTAAACTTGAGAAATGCTGTATTTGAAGTTTATGAATGTTGCTAAAATTCATGAAATGATTTATAATGATCATCATTAGTTAGAGGGATGTCTCCTGTTGAAACTGGTATGCAACATGTAGGTCCCTAGTGTTAAGTACATGAGAATCAGAAGTTAAAAGCGAAACTTGCGGCTTTGACTGTTGGGTTGGCTTTACACAGTGAAATTGTAAGTAACAGACGGGAGGTAAAATAACACTAAAAGTAGGTGGATAGTACATAGTAAACCATACACCGGTACTGACATGTAAAGACGCGACATGCATATGGTACGGATTGTAAACTCTTTGCAGGAAATTAGCTGGGGTAGGTCTAAAAAGCTGACAAATCATGAAAAATGGGCGAAATATGATAGGGATAAAATCTCAGAAAAAACACTGTAGAAAATTGATACATGTTCTGGCTAGTAATTTTTCTCAAAAATTGGTGTTGGGTCTTAAGGAGTGAATTAAAGGCATTTGTGCTGAACAGGAGCTCAGGAAATTGTAGTAACAGAGTTATAAAGACACGCATCCCTTGGCTTCAGTTACTGTATCAACAAAACTGTCTCGTGTCACCTTAGTCTTTTTCGCTTGCGTTTTTTAAAAATGTTACGAGAAAACCATAGAAAAACACACAAATGACCTTTCGGTAATAGCTAAGTAGTTTCATTATATAAATGTTTTATTTTTCTTAAAATCATAAAAAATGGCGATTCATAATGGTTTCTTATTTGTTTCATAATATGTATCTGTAAAAAAATATTAAATATCAAAGAACACATAGCTGTTTAATTTAAGCATTGAATGCTTATTTTTGGATGTCGTCGGTCCTGTAACACACCAAGGCTGCGCAGACAAATTATCATACCGCGCTAACGCGCGGTATTTAAATTGTCTGCACAGCCTTGGTATGTTTAAGGGCCGACGACATCCAAAAATAAGCATTCAATGCTTATATTTATATTCATATTGAGGTTTATTTGTATGAAGTATTTGTGTATCGTCGCTTAAAAGCCATAATATACACTCTTAGTCAGGGATATGAATCATACTGAAACATACATGGAACAGCCATATTAACATGTTATTTAGTTCGCTTCCGCGGCTAAAAATATAGTGCCAAAAACTATGTAGAGAAAAATCTTTTTTATTAACGTGTAGATCTGATTTAATGGTTATTTTTCATAAGTTAATATCAAATTGGTTATGTAAGTGTAAACATTTCATTAAATCTTACAATAATAAATATACTCAAAACGCATAATGACGTTTATATTTGTGCTCATGGCGCATCAATAGGTTAAGTAATGTCACAGGAAATTAAACGTCGCAGATTTCTAATGCAAACATAAGGCGAAATATACACTGGATGTAAATATAAATGAATACGGAACACATAATGTGAAATATTAAAATACACATAATTGAAAATAGTTAATAAAGTAAATATGACCAACAATTTAAACGAAGAAATCAATGGGGAGCTCGTTATTGTTCCAGGGTAGGTTTATAATGCCCATTCAATTATAGTTGACTGTTCAATATGTTAAGTTAACAGTAAAACATTCTCTTAACACACATATTTTAAAGTTAAGAACAGAAAAATATCCAGTATACCATACAGAATGTTAACGAAAAATAAATTAACATAATAAGCCATTACATATAAGAACAAACATTATAGAAAAAATAAGGAACATGGGTATTAATGAGATAAACACATTATGAATGTGTAAAAATATATTGAACAGCATCTGGTGCATTGTCATACGAATACGTGTATACCGGTATGTTTCAGTTACTTATCGGTTTAATACCTACAAACACATGAGTTTGACTAGTTAATCAAAATGTTAACTTCACAGTCACTCCTCTGAACACCCAAAAATTCTTCTTCAAAATTCTGAATGGAAAAAGATTAATATTGAATTATTAACAATGCATAAAAAACATATATTTGTTGGCTTTCGAATTCATTCCTCTTATACTGGTATATTTTTATTGCGGCTAAATCTTTTTGAAAACGTATATATATTTAATTACGTAAACATGTTCTTATGGAATCAAACTGCACAATTTTCCATTGAAATTATGTTTATCATTATGAGTAAAATTGATGGCAATTAACACTTACAATTTATGTGTTTGAAACCAGTGGTCTTGGTATGTAATACTGAAAAACAACTTAAACATTAAAACATTTTATCGATGATTGAAAGTAACATTTACAGCATTATATTAAAAATATGGTAAGTGATCGGAGGTTATGAAGTTATAATTTTTAGGCAAATTTTACGCCTTATGTACAAGTTAACGCAAACATCACCATTGTATTGTGCGGACAGGAGCCGAATAAAAGCCATATTTTGACAAATTTGATAGATTTCTTTACCTGTGTGGATAATTCGGAATTATTGTCGTCCCACTGCCAGGGAAAAGGATCTTTAAAACTGTAAACTATAGAAAAATAAATATATAGTGTATAACACTATATAAAATTTGTTGTATCAAATCATTTTATTTCAGTGTTTTTAATCTATCTTATGTTAATTTGAAAACTGTTACAGTGCCGTCTTGGGTTTAATGTTTTAAGAGACTGTTAACTGATTAAATACGTTGTATATGCTTTTGGTACCTGTAGGTTCATATATCGAAGGGGAGCTAAAGGTTCCGCTTTTACCGGTGCTATCAAACAATGGTTTATTGCCAAACCACTGCAATTCACTGGACTGACTATGATATGTAATGAAATTAATATTACATTCTAATGAATTTGAAATGATATGACATGAACATATATCAAACAACTTTCGAGTCGAATTCCAAAGCAAGTATAAGCTTTGACTGCTTTTAAATTGATGTTTTATTGTAGTTTTATTTTTTGTTAACTTTTTTGCAAGAAATGCTCATATTTACTTACAAATGTAAAAACTACAAACCTGCTTCCACTGATTGATTCTGTGTCCTCCTTTTCGTCATCTTTACGTTTTTTTCTTCTTCTTGCCAGAATAAGGCAAATCAAACAGCAAGAGAGTAGCGATAAGAGTAAAATAGGCAGAACTACTCCAACTGCAACGATGGCTTCCATGTTTTCTATTTTCAAACATATATTTGGAAAGTAAATCAGTTTTTGTAACTGTGAAGAGAAAGACAAAGGAGAACAAAGAGAGAAAGAGGAAAGCAAGAAATTTCCATATTATCTGCAAGTGTCAACTGTAGGATTGAATGCTTACCTGCAACAGTGCCAGGTTCTGTAATGGATAACAAATTTTCAGTTGCTTTGGTCATTGGTGTTTCATCTGGCATACTTGTAATGGCATCTTTATCTTTTGTAACGGAGACTGATTCGGTTGTTGTGATACTAAATAATGTTGATACTTTTTGTTCTGTTGTTGTTATAGTTGCTGTTG
>WFKH01011801.1:29746590-29762367 GCA_016163765.1 Magallana hongkongensis
ACATGCAA
Source organism: Magallana hongkongensis (assembly GCA_016163765.1). Taxonomy (NCBI): domain Eukaryota; kingdom Metazoa; phylum Mollusca; class Bivalvia; order Ostreida; family Ostreidae; genus Magallana; species Magallana hongkongensis. The sequence continues at coordinate 29,746,599 of WFKH01011801.1, forward strand.
AAAATATGTGGAATGTAAATATTGTTATATAAAAGTGGAACCTTATCTAAATCCTTGTTTTATCCTAAATTCTGTTCCTTGTAAAGTGTATAAACATGTACTTGTAATACTTACGTCTGTTACAAACGACATACACATCCTCACAGCAGTCCTGTCGTTCTTCACAAAGTAGGTCACAGTGACAGGAACCGTCTCCAGAACTCTGACTCCCGCTCCTTCTGGTATTGCAGGTAGATTTTCTTGTTTCACAACTGCGACCTATAAATTAGACAATTTCTTTTTTTTAAATAATGTAATGTAACGCAGATTTTGTCCCCTTTTTTCACCCTTTTCGTTCTTATTATTAGTGTTTATATATGGAATGTATATGAATGGTCAATATTTTCTTTCTAAACAAAACGAGTTTAGGACTGATATGCATCGTTGAGTGATTGGATCAAATTATGGGTAAACACAATTCAATTTAAAAACGGGCAATGACATTATTTCTGACATGAATAACAACGAATTTACAATTAGATTTGTTTATCATGTAATGTAATTCAAAGATTGGTCAATTTCACTTAAGTTAGATAAAAAAAAATTTAAAAAATTTATTTTCAAATGTTTGATGCATTGTTTTATTTTGGATTTAATTTCATTTAAATTTCTGTAAGTTATCTTCATTAGGTTTAAAATTATGTTCTCATACTTGGGCTCACATGATTGGCTCCACTATTTGTATCATCAGTGCTTTCGGTTGTCTGGCCTTCTCCATTATTTTCCGATGTCTTTCTTTCATTGGTGTTTTCTCCTTGTCCATCATTGCTCTTTCCTGAAAATGTTATCGATAATTTTTGAATTTCCATGCAGCGATCAATGATTTTAAATCAGGATTTTCTTAACATTATTTGCCTTACCATTTTGATTTTGATTTTGGGTTTGGTCCCCATTTTGATCATCACTGTTTTCATCACTGCTCGATTTTCCATCATGTCCTTTGTTTGTTCTATCAGAATTTCTGTTACTTCGACGTTTTCGCAGCAAAGAAGGTCCTCCGTATTGAACTGATCTTCCTAAAACAACACCTCAATCACTTGAACAAATGTTTTTGCAATTTTTAGAATATTTTCGATGGACTTTAGATGGAATTGTAAATTACTAACTCTCCTGTCTTTTATAACAGATTTCTCAATATGTTTGTATACTTTTATGGCATGCTAGTAAACATAACATTTGCTTGACTGCCGTATGTATCATCAGTTGCAGTGTTCGGCCTCACTTCTCTTATAGTGTAGATACCAACACGTAAGTATTGATTGCTACTTACCATATTTCTTGAGTGAAATAACTGCGACGCACTGCATTTCACTGTACAAGCTATCAACAAAAAAGGATACACTTTTATAAAACAATTCTACGTGTTAGAGCTTTGTGCTTAATTCATTATCATTGTCATGTGATGAGGGGTTCATGAGTGGATGTTAACTTACACTCTTTTAAAAAATCGCTCAAACAAGACGATTTTATTTTTATTTTCCTAATTGATGTACTTTTAAAAATACCTGATGGTTACATTGGTTTTGTCGAAAGCGTTTATCCTTAATATCAATCCTTCTTCGACAGCAGTCACTTTTTGGAACGCGCTCACTACGGAACATTGTTTGAAAATAGATTTATAATTCACATCGTCATTTAAACAGCCCGATTCACAAATGACCCTAGATATGGGAAACAGATTTCCGCCTTTGCTATCTATAGATGGTTGGCACAGACAGTTTCCTTTAATGAAAAGTTTATTACTCAGGAATACCTGTAAAAACAGAAAAAAGAAAACTATTTTAAAAAGTTCAATGATAATTGTTTGTTAATGTGATATTTTTGATTAAAATGATGTCATGTTTAAAAGATTGGGTATTCAATTTTTGAATTTAAGAATTTAAAAAATCATTTTGAAGGTGGTGTTCTCTATTTAGAGAAAATTTGTTAATTTACCTGAGGTTTCTTTGATAAATTTTAATGCTGATAGTTTTTAATTGAACAATTGAATATATTCACACTCTCTCACTGTTCAATTTTGTTTTTATTTGGCGAGTTTGTGACAGTAGAACTGTTATCTTAATTAACAAATTTTCTATTTATCTTGTAATTTTCTACTTATTAACACGAGTGGGATTGTCTTCATTGGCTTTACTGTATAAACAAGATTTCATTTTACCACATTTTAACTTTTATTAAGTGTGCTTTGTAATTCTTATATTATTAAATTAAAAGTCCCTTTATTGTTGAGAGTGAATGAATAAAAACAATAGTGTGGTTAACTTTATGATAAAGATTTTCAAAATCTGTCGAACGTTTTTCAAAGTTTATGGCGTGTAGTAACTGCTCAAGCATCCTCTATATAACTTTTTACCTTTCATCTGTAACTAGACTGAAGCAGATAATTTAACACGTCATTTAAAATTGTTACCTTGTTCAATAAATAGGACAAGATGCAAATAAGCATAATTGACGAGGAATTTCAAGGTTTCACCCTTGACATTTATTTCTCAAAAATCTGGAAATGTGAATTAAAGTTGGACCAGTACAGCTTTCTATCTTACAATCATTTTACTTAAAAATTATTTTTATACTGCATTGTTTAAATGTTGAGGTATAAAATGCTATAAAAATTTGTTTTCATACATTTTTTTTTAATCTTAGGTTAATCAGTCAAACCTTTGTGACTTTTCATTGCGTGATATTTGTACAATGAAAGTTATATTAATACAATCAAATGTTTCTAGGTGCCAATTTTTATTTTTTTTTTTTTTTTTTTTTTTTTTTTTTTTGGCTCGGTTGTTAAAAAAGTCGTAAAGAAATGTAACATGTAATATCTTTTGAAATGCAAAATCAATGTTGCTTAAGCCTTACATTCTTTAAATGAAAAAAAACCGTGTTGTCATCATGTATAATTTTTCATTCCTTTTTCCTAGTAAATTTAAATCATTGGTTTTATTTTTCTTGAATCCTTTCTTCGATTGGTTTCTGATCTGTCGATGGGTGTTTCATGTAAAATTATAGATAAGGAAAAAAATAATAATATAATCAATTTGTCAAAAAGGTGACGCCCTTCATACCAAATTGCAGATATGTGTACATCTAGTAATAAAAAGTAATTGCTGACGCCCAGGACGTTTCACAATTTACTTACTAAATTACTCATACTGTTTCAGATCTTCAATATTTAGGCGGCTAAGACTGATTTTTTTTCCAAAAAAAAATGAAGGATGATAAAAAGAAATATTCTGTATGAAAGAAGACTGCCGACAAGCTAATTTTCGAACGCACAGGTTGCATAACATCATTAAAATTCAATGTTTAGAAATTTGGGGGTTTCTTAAGAATCAAAAAGGCAGAATCGAATTAAAACGCACAAATTGCGTAACATCATAAAATCTAAATGTTTATACATGTATGTGAGAGTTAAAAAAGGCAGAATCGAAGAAAAACTAAACTTTTCGAGAAAACTTGCGATAATAAAAAGAAATATTGTGTATAATAAAAATATGGAAAATTAATACGTTAAAAAAAAGAGTATGACTTGCTTGCGAGGCGGCCGCGGATATTTTACTAAGAATTTATCGACAGGACATCACAAGAAATATATAGTGAGTTCTATTTCTGTATAAAATAATTCTTCTTCGCCAATTTATACCGCGATATACCAAATTAACAGCGATGGGTCATTGGAAAAAAATACTTTGATCCCTGAAGCCAATCCAGATGGTCGATATTATTTTAATTTAACCCATTGGTAACTTTTTACAACTTTTTTCATATATTTGAAAGAAGACAAAATTCCTAAGGGAAAAAATACCAAAACATAATTTTAAAATTGTCAAACTTTGGCGCATTTTTAACAAACTCCCATTGAGATAAATATTTAAAAACGTTAACTTTTGTGAGACCCCTTAGAGAATCTTGATGTTAAATGTATGATTTATAAATCTTAAAATAATTGATATAGTCGTAAAACTTCATGCGAGAAATTTCATAAAAATTTCAAAAATAAAACTCATAAGACTCTGCCTCAATTATTTAGTCGGCATTTACTTTTTTATATAGAATATCAGATTCTGCTTTATATTTAAAAGTAGCACATTGGCTAAAATAGCGGGTAAAATTTTATGAGAAAATTTCAGACACTTCCCTTCAGTTAAGAAACTGAAACTGAATGAGCAATGATCAGCAATTATCAGACATTGGTTAAACGATATCCATACAAAAATTAACTCCCCCTGAGTAGTTTCACTACTCTGATTGATTTAAAAATCTCTTACTGTGGTAACGTTGACAAATGATAAATAAAGCGGTTTTGCTTCTTCGTCTATCAAATTATATTAACTATGAAACTTGAAGAAAAAACTGGTAACTATGCATGCCACCGATCGAGTTTTTGTGTTTAAGTGAGAGGATCTTAAATTTTATAATACGTTTTTAGAGAATAAGATTCGAATTTATTAAAACAAGAAGACGTTTTCTCAGGTTTTTCTTCAAGTTTCATAGTTTAAATAATTTTATAGTTGAAAGACCCCCCCCCCCCCCCCTCCGTCTCCGTCATCCTTTCAAAAAAAAAGAAAAGACTTATACAACAATTTCATCATTTCTCTTTAAGTTTCAAAGATATTGCTTCAGTGAAATCTATAATGATTGAATTAAGACTCTGTCTCATAATTCTATAAAAGAACACACGTACTTAACTTCTTGCAATGTAATGTTTTCCCCCCGGCGGAACCCAAATGGCGGATCTCCTGCTCAATTAAACACTGCACAAAGCATGTCAGGTTCATTTTAGAATACTCAAAGGAATGTACTGGAAGCATATCAAAGCTAGCATTCATATTTATGACTTTAATGAGTTTTCACTCGGCTGTGGGGTTCTGATACAGTTTTTGATCCCTTCTTGTTCAAGGTCCGTTTACAAATGCAGTGCAGATTTTGAGATAAGATTATTATGTAACATTCATGATAAACGTCGTCGATTAAGGGAGAAAAGACTGTTACAGTACCACTTAATATTTTTAATTTAATTTTCAATTTTTCTTAAATGGGATCATATCATTTACTATTTAAATAATTTCAAAAGTATGAGGAATTAACGCAAAAACTTAAGTAATAATGTATCATTTCGAACGATATGTTATTTAAACATATGTTAAGCACACAATTCTCTTCACCATCTTTTCATAGATAGTTAAAATGAAACGATTTGACATATAGCTTTAATTTTAAGTTTTACTTAATTTTTTTCGTGAGATTCTTTCTTTTCTTATGGTATATTTTATTAACAATGATGAAATTCAAAATAAATGTCATATTCCAATTCATTTCAAACTTATTTTCTTTTATCTAAACGACAGATTTAACACAAAATTTTGATAGATAAGAATGAAATTAAATAAATTGAATTTTAAAATAAACCTTCTTTGTTGATGTTGTGTCAGTGAAAATGCAAGAATCAGTAAAGTATGTTCATTTTAACTGATATACAGAAGAAAAAAGTTTTCGTTTACTTAGAAATTCAGTTAGTACTGGAATCTTTTTTAAGACCCAATATGCTTTGTTCTGTAGAAGGTGATCTTTGTTAATAGTGAACAGTGAATTGGAAATCAGGAAATTTTGTTAAAATATTTCAAGTTTTTTAGAATTATTCCTGATAGTTGCTTAATTATTCATTTACTTCTTAAAATGATATCATTTTAGATTTTCTTACGTTTCATCGTGTTGCAAAATGTTTAACACAATAAAGAATTTCATTTAATTATATAAACAAAGACATATATATATTATAATAATATGAGAAATTAAAAGAAGAGTTATTTTAAAGGCCTACCTCCTCATTTTCAAGATGGCGCCAATTAAAGACACTACCTAGGAACTCATACTCAGGTTTTCCAATTTCTATGACTGTAAAAGTCAAAACTATGGCTAAATATTTCATCTTAATGGCCAGTATATTCAACTTCCAGATGTTTCTTGGTTACTTGTCGGAGAAAAAAGCAAAATTTGTAGAAAATCTGAGGGTCTTTGTGAAAACAAAATATGTAGGAGTTTCTTATTACACTTTTGAAAAGCAGATTTCAATCATATTGTTGAACTGGGTTTCATATGCAGATAGGATTAGCTTGTATCCCAATTTGCATGTGAAATCCCACCTTTAAAATTATAGATTTTGAAACAATTATCACAATCGTTTCTCCATGTCGAGGTCAGGGTGTATGAAAATGTTGAAAGTGCAATGTAAAACTTTCACGGGTGTGTGCACCTTTCACGTTTCAGGTAAATGCAGATCTAACAAAACCATCCCTTTCGATATTTTGTGGTTTTCAAACAAAAAATCAAGTGTTCAGTTTTTCTGCTTCCTGTTGAATCTTCGAAAAAAAAAATATCAATATACCGTTCAGACCATTTTTCGTACATCTAACATTCTCTCTCTATCAAATTTCCCTTTATAAGTAAATAGTTATTTTACCAGCAATACTACTGTACTTTTTGTGTGCTGTAAAAAAGAAACCATTTTTCTTAGATAGCAAAGAGGACAATCGATAAATTAGTGATTGTCGAATACTTTACTGAATGTATCTCTCTCTTTCTTTCTCTCTTATTGGCGCACGCCTCTGATAAAAATATAATTGTCGCAAACACTATTACATTTGTTACACATGTAAATTATCCTAGTTTACCAAAACTATGCATTATGTTGTTCCTTTCTATGATTAACAACATTTTGCTGAAAATTTGATATAAGTTTATATTACTTTGCCAAGCAATTGTTTTATTTTATTATTAACCTGGATGCCAACATATATTTGTGTTAAATGTCCTTTATGTTACAATCCCTTTTTTAACCCATCAAGGCAACATTGAAGCTTGCTTGTTTCCATTTGCTCGTCAATGTAAATAAAGACAGTAACACTTCATAGTTAAAATATTGTCATTTATTTAAAAATGACGCAAAATTATAGAACATATAACATAAACAGGAATGGCTGGAAGATCCACAAACACTTGACTAGAAAACAAAATTACAGAGTATAGAACAAAAGGATGTCCTTTAGAAAAGAGAATTTAACAAACATTGTTTTACAATACCAAACGTTTTTGGTAGGAATGAAAAGAGAAATTGTTAACACGGTTTTTGCTGTAAAATCTAGAAAACAAAAACCAATGTGTATTTCTCATCATTGACAAACTACCTTGATCCACCAAGCTCCGTTCGTTTATCAAACAGATCATACATATTCCATAAAAGGGGGTTTAAAGTGCTTAATAGTCATCGTCAGTGATAATCTTAGGCCCGATCATAGAGAGCAGAATGTTGACTGCAAAAGGAAAGTACAAAAACGCAACTAATTTTCTCTTCATCAGTAAGTTCAAAAATTCATGAGACATGCAAAATAACTTGCAAATTACAGAATTTATGAAGTGAAAAGAATGTAATAGAGTCCATCCAAAAGTGAAAATGAAATATGCATTTAACTTCTATTATTTGTAAACAAAAGTATCTAAGTGCATCTTTTAATAAAATATTTTTAACATTTTTACTTTTAAATACCAATTATGAAATCGTTAAGTTAATGTCAGCTTTAAATAGTTTATAACTTGCTTTGACTAATTATAGAAAGTTGCATAACCTTTTTATTTTCACATTTCTCCACTTTATACACTGCTCAAATAAATTATAATAATTTATGAATAACATATTGTCATACACATACTGTTCAACGACAATCACTGTGTGAGTTCTAAGGAGAAGTTTTTTTTCTAAATACTGACTCTTTTACTTTTTTTCTTTATGTAAACAAACCTGCTTGGCTTTTTGTTTTGCTTATTGGCGCCAGTTTGTGACACCGCGATAGCATCAACCATTTGATGTGTAAGCAAGTCAGAATAAAAAAAAATTTTCGCTGATTTAGTTTACATGTACTCATCTTTTTGAACATCATGACTAATTTTAGAACACTTTCATAACTTTATTTTATTTTCATTTTATCACATTCATATATAAATCTTGAATGCAATAAAGAGATATCTGGCTTTTCGTGGAATTGATATTTATGTTTTGTTCGGGAACTCAAGCTCAAAATAGCTATGGTTTTCTTTTTGGCTAGATAAATAAATTCAGAACAAGAAAAAATATAGACATCAAATATGCCATTTTTCAAAATGATATTTTAGTGAGACATATTAGAATGGAGGACCGTAGTGGATGATGGTTGGTAGGTTTCAAATCTGATTATTTTACTTGTCATAGTAGGGATAGGCAATGCTGGGGTTCTCATTTAGTTGAGGTTTTTTAAAGATAAGTTTTGAATTAAACATTGAATATTTTTGCTACAGACAGAATGGGTTTTTTTTTTTTTTACAAAAATTATATGCTTAAGATCAATATCTAGTAAATGAAGGAAGCATCCTTGACCGGTTTTTTATTAAGAAAAATTATATTACTCTTTTTTGATCTAACAAATTTGGCAAAGATGGTCCGTTCGGAATGGTTTTTCAACTCAGAATGATAGAATGTGTTTTCAGGTCACTTATTTGTTCGTGGCAATGCATGTTTGCCTTATTGCCGTCGACGTATAAACAAGTAGCTTTCATTTATATTCAAATGTTTGATGATTGGGGGATTGCAGGTCACTGAAATGAGTACATTTCGGAAACAAAATAAACAAAATTGTGGTTTTCGTTGATTTACACTGAAGAAATCAGATATGCTCTAAATAATTTCAAGATATTTCATGACAAAGCAGACATGACGATGCAGTCGTAATGTATATATTGGCCTTGATCACTGAGGTCTAAAAGAAATTAACTTAGAATGATATGTTGTAAACTCCCACATTAATGAATACCACGAGTCAATAAGTACATATAAATGAATACTCCACCTTGGCCAGCTTTTTTATTCTTCATTGGTGTGTATTTTTCATTTCTTTCTTACTTTGAGATAGATTATAAAGTTTATGCAGTTTAATTGGAATAAAATCAAATTTTTGTAGGGCATTGAAATAGTGATTTTTCTTGAGGAAAACGAATTTTCATATATTTTAAAACCATGGTTTGCATACTCTATTAAATAAATAACAAATTTTTAATCTTTTCATGAAATTATGTTGAATTTTTTAATATACAATATTAAACCATTTGAAAATTAAATCAGTTTTATGTCATCTGTACATGCCGAGATTTGTTCAAACCTTCCACGGGAAAGTTTACGAGGTTCACAAAGGAACAGGATAAGATCTCTACATGATATTTATATTTGTCATGTCACTTGACTGTCCCGACCAATCAAAAAATTCATTTCATCGAATCATATAACGTAATGCACCTCATCGAATTATTTAAATGTGATGTAATATTCAATGATATTAATACATGAATTAATATTTTAATATATAGACATAGTCAACAATTGCAATGCTGCAACATTATAAAAAAAAATACATCCAATTTTTATAAAATATTGACAGGATAGAATACTCTCGAAAGAACAGTCCCACAAATATCGACTAACATTACAAAAGTTGGGAAATAACTATAATTACATAAATAATGTTGTTCCATCGAAATTAATTACAATTTTTTTATCTCTTACATGTATCATATATATACAGGCATATAAATATGCTGATATATACTGTCGTATTGTTGAAAGACGTGAAAGTCTCAGTTAACAATAGTTATGGTACTTGGCCATACTTGCAGTGAAAAGGGTTAAATAATTATAATTAATATTAAGGTCTGGTTCTAAAGTTGTTTTTATTAGAATTGATTTAGCCATCCAAATAAAGGTTAAATTTTGAGATAAGGAAAGTTCATCTCCAAAAACAAAATATTTTGTTTAGCAGTGATTGTCATTGTGTCAGCAATGCAATTCTTCTAGAACTGACTTGTTTCACATTATGACCTCACCTGTTTAAGAGATTTTTTGGGTTGGTTTTTTTTTTTTTTTTTTTTGTTCTTTTTGTTCTTTTTTTTTTTTTGCTCTTTGCAACTAATTGTAATTCTTCTATGATGAATGTACCAGATTCTTTAGCTTGATGTTGGAATCAAGTCACTGAAAAACATTAAGATAAATAGAAACTTCTTAAAAATTCGTGTAATAAACATAAAATACAGTTTTGAGTATTTAAAAGAATTTAGCCATGCAATCGAAATCACATACCATGTAATGACTCAGAGGGGAAAGGTTCACAAAACAATACAGAAGTAACGCACATCTTAACCTAGATGAACAGTGAGGTAAAAAAAAAAATCAAATCGACTAAAGCGAGACATGCCATAGAAGATGAATTATCGACCCATGCATTCTATTAATGAAGACTTCTAGTAATAAAAAGAAATGACCTGATACACCTAGTATCATATTTGTATCACGTGGAGATGCAGGTTATTGCAATAACTTTTTTATGACGTAATAAAGTGTTCATACGATGGAAAGTTTCATTGTACATGTAATTATTACAACGAAAAGTTTTTAATTTCGCAACATTAAACTATGGGGTTTTTTTTTCAACTATATTGACGTAAAGAACTAACCGGTATACGTGCGAAATCTTTTTCACAATTTTCATTTTGATCCAAATAACGTCACAACATCTGGTGTCCATTTTTCATTCGGAAAACATCAAGCGCAGGCTTAAGCAAGCAAAATATTTTCATAAAAAAATTTTTCCATCTAAGACTAATATATGAATGAGAAATTTTGCTTGTTCATAGCTGCGCTCTATATTTCACATCCGAAAAAAGATAAGGAAATGCATATTTTTGATTTTGATTGGATTACAGAAATAGCACAACTAGTGTCAAATACTACCAGTGTCTTAAATTAAATGAGACAAATAGATGAAAAGTGTATATAATATCAACTCTTTAACAAAATAACAAAACAGTTTGATATACCTGAAACACTTTTAAAATTATTGAATCATGGGGACCAAATTTTACTCAAATCATAAATAGCTTCGACATATAAAGAACTAGATAATTACATGATTATATACTATTTTACCAAGTCCTTCTGGCTCTATGTGAAATCAAGAAGATTACCTTTGCACTATCCGGAATAAGAGTAAATATGAAAATTTTGTCAAAAACTATTATAACATCGACGAGGAAATCGGGGGAAGTTCAGAGATAAATCTTATGTTTTTATGTGGCGGCATCAACATACTATCTGACGGAAAACTGTATTATTCTGCATAGTGTACATGTATCAATACGAAAATTTGAAGATTATAATCTTTTTACATTTAAAAAGAACTTAAATTATCTTTGCGCTTGCGCAGCGCGTTAAAACGTTACAACAAAGAAGTGTGTGACTGTACTTTGTACATAAAATATTCAGTTGTATTGCAAATAAAAATATGAAATTAAATTTCAATTTAATCGCCGTGTCTTCTTATTTTTAAGGTTTCAAAATATGTTTGCACGATACCCTACTCTTGCATCTTTGAAATCTTGTTGTCTTCGATGGTCCAGAATACGAATATGTGACGTTCAGATACCCTTATTGGTCAAAAGTCTAGAGCATTGAATGACATCATGCTTTTAGGCACATCATCATGCGCGGATCCATAAAATTTTTCCAGGGGTGAGAGGGGGTCCGAGGGATATTTCTGTTTTCCAGGGGGAAGGGGGTGTCCGAAGCCTATCTATTTTCAGTAATTTTACAATGTGAATATAATAAATTTGAATTTTCCGGTGTAAGGGGGGGGGGGGCGGACTCCCCCTTCCCCTAGATTTTTATGCAAAGTAAACGCTTCTGTTATTTCACAAGAACAACAATTCAGCAGCAAATGACAAACAGACAGTTTGGTTAAAAAGGACTTATATTCCGAACGAATGGGCTAAATTTTATAGACTATAAATTGCCCGTGTTTAGTACGACGATATTGAAAGTGTACACAAAAAAGGATTATATAGAAGCAACTCAAAACACGCATTTACGTTTACACATTAATTAGTATAAACTAACTAAACAATAACATCAAAACCCATCAAAAATTTTCGAGAATAATATATCGATAGCAACAAAATTGGAATTAAAAATAATACTTTTTGTGTTTTAGGGACCACGGTCTTTGTTTCTCCTCCAAAAAACTAAGAAAATCATTTTATGAAAAAAAAAAAATTAGAGAGTTATAATCGAAGTTCAAGGGATTGTAGACGATTATTTAAGTGAAGTTGAAATTTTAATAGATCAGTTGTACTCTTCAATGTCATAAGCCATATAACTTAACGCGGAAATATAGGTGAAAATGACAGTGGGAATGTCTACATTTTATTACCTTGATTACTGAGGTAGAGAAAAAATTATCGAAAGGTGACTGGTTTTAGATGATGTATGATTACTCACACAGTGATGAAGATCACGGGTCAATAAGCCAATGACGTAATTCCGCCCATTTTCTTTCTTTCTTTTTTTTTTGTCCTTCATGGCTGTCCATATTATTCTATTGCATCACCCATCTGTGTCGTTTCGCAATACAAATGCAATTTACAAGGTGGGCTAAATTTCTTTGGAATTTCAACACAAAGATATCGTTTCATACAATTTTCAGGATTGTTTTTCAATATCGCCTTTTCACGGCTATGCTTATCATAAAAAGAACTTCAGTGTGACAAGAACGTTCTGATTATTAACGAAATTGCGGAATCTAAATTTAATACAACTATACTCATATGAATTAAAGTATATTCCTTTAATTATTTGATATGAAAAAACCCCCACAACAACAACATTCACCTTTAAAACTTTCAGTTTGAATATGCAATCAAATGTCAGGGAACTGCAATAGAATTGAAAGAAATGTTACTGAAAATTAGAAGAAAAATCAGAGAGAGAGAGAGAGAGAGAGAGAGAGAGAGAGAGAGCGGATATAACTTGTTATAGCTTGTTATAAGAGATGACTGGCATTTTAGTTTGAAAATCATATAGACCAATTCATTCGTATCTGTTGATCCATATTACAGACACAGACAGTCTATTGATATGTAGGTCGAGTCGGTGCGCATTCACTAATTCACACTTTGCAGAAATAGATAAAAATCTTTGTAGTGTCTGGGAACTTCAAATCGTTATTTTTTATATATATCTTTTTATTCGGTAACTTTTACATGCATAAGTGTATGTAGTATTATCAATAGATGTGTATGTTATCTCTCAATGAATTTATGAATGGTTTTTAATTGGTGTTATTCATTAATTTTCAATCGATTTCGATTAACATACATATACAGATGCTTGATAAAATACAAAAACAAAATTAGTTTGATTCTATATACACATGTGCTTTCTCAAAGCTACCGTTTTTTAATAAAACAATTAAAATCGTAGGGAATTTATTCTGAATCTTTTAGAATAATTAGATTAATCTGATTGCTATGATAGGAAAGGAAAATTATGATTGTTCCTTTGTTGTGTTTTTTTGTTTTGTTTTGTTTTGTTTTGTTTTGGGGTTTTTTTTGGCAAAATACCAGTAAATTGTTTCGCTGACATCGTTAAATTTGTAAACTGAAAACTGATTACTTCAAGTTGTAGCCTGATAAAGAAGGAATCATTTGATAATCGTCTTCACATCCCAAGAAACTCTTTGTTAGGTCAAATACATGTACGCGTAACAATATAACACGTACATGAATTTAAGATCATATAAAACGTAATAGCTTCTCTATGACTGTTACATTTACTTTGCAAAACAAACAAATAAAAGTGCTGTATGGAAATTTAAAAAAAAAAACTTCTTTTAATCGTACATCTTTACCAAAGGACATTAAAGCAATCGATAAATATGACCTGCATCCTTCATCTACATTTCACTTACACATTCAAATGTATTATTATAAAATGCAAATTTATCAAATCCTTCAAAACGCTGATAGCTCAAACGGAACAAATCTTACTCTTTCCAATTTGACTTTTTGGTATTATACATGTAAAGATATCTCAAACAAAATGAACTTTGTATGTACAGAAGAAAGACTGTAACTTTGAGTCAGTTTCGACAAATAAGCGTATTTAATTAACACTTGAAATTTTACATGAAAATTTTATAGAACACTAAACCACTTTATTGCTTTTGTCAATTGATTCTTGCAAATTTGCATGAAGCAGAAATGGACATTTTCAAATAATGAGTAACTTTTGTTATCTGTATTTAATCTTGTTTACCATGGATATGTGCTTTTTTCATGATTTATGCTCATTATTTCGATGGATCACACACAGTGAGACTGAATCATATACATATATAATCAAGTACATCATAAGACGTTCTAGTCAGACGGGTCTTTTCAACAGACATATATCTTTTTAAATATTATGTGTGTAACAATTTAACACTACAATTCCCTCTTAAATTATCCATGTTTGAACGTATGAACACAGCAAATGCAAGATTTTGTTTCTTTAATCTTTTAGATATTTTGAAATTTACAAAACTAACCCAAAAAAAAGGATGCTTTCATAAAGGGTTGTTAATGTTTCCCATTATATTGTGAATACCTAACAACAAGAGTTATTTTAAATTATAAAGTAAATTCATTGGCGCTACAATTATGTTTTTGAAAAGAACATCAGATACGATATTGAGCTTTGAGACAAGTTTGGTTTAAGGTGAAGAATAATTTTTCACTGTAAAAAATATCGGTATCTTAAAACTGATCGTTTCTTTATTTCATATTTAGGACAAATATAATTTTAAAAGGTTGCATGCTAAGTATGAATATCAACAAATAGATAAATAATATAAGCACAATCAAAAACCAAAATGATTCCAAGATGTATGGTATATATTGTACTTTGAATCTTTTATGGGTGTCTTCCCACTTAGCCAAAATTCTGAAATTTACACAGGTGACTGGTTTTGGCTAGGTGGGAATGGTGTGTAACGGGACCGTCTAGGGTTAAGTCCCGTACATATGAATGTGTTCCGAGTTCAGAAGGATAACGAGTATATTCAGTGTTTAGAAATTATATTCTGTAATAAATAACAGACATAAACAAATATAAACGTAACAGATATGAAACAGTATCATATAAATAGCCAAGGGAGTGTGATATTTACCGTTAATAAAAGTTGAATATGAAATTTAGCCCCAATCCCCGAAAGTACGTCTGTATCTGATATAATAAAGTTAAAGACTGACTAAACACACCCCGACCGGTCGGGCTCTACAGTCCCGGCACGCGCATACCACGCCCGGTCGGGTCAAAGGGGAATAACTCTAAAATAAACATAAGCAAAAACCACCACAGGTGTACAGGTAAGCGGAGGGAGAGAACAAAAGAAATTAATTACAGGAGACCTATAGTCTGTTTAAGAATGACCACAAGACGTAGTGCTTATTTTAAAAATCATTATATGCTCTGGTTTTAAACATGTTTTAATTAATTTAATAAAAAAATAAATCATTTTAAAATTATTTAATGTTATTACTTCACTAACTTTTTCTTATTGAAATATATTTTTAAATGATTAACTGAATGTCTTTTACCAATTTTTAAACTTATTTTAATGACAACTAATCAATATTATAATTGGAAACAAATCGTTATGATTGTCATGTATTTAAAATAACATACCTATCATACACTGACATATTACACAGCTATTTAAACCTACAGGAATATTCTAAATCAATGAATTTTTGAACGAGAAAAATGTTGTTGGTTACTCCTAAGGTTGAATTCCCTTAGTGCCTAAGTAAAAGGTGTACATCTTTGATAGTTGATAAATCAAAT
>WFKH01011801.1:29783009-29805828 GCA_016163765.1 Magallana hongkongensis
ACACAAGTTTCAGCTTTCCTGGCCAAATGGTTCTTGAGAAGAAGATTTTTAAAGATTTACTCTATATATTCCTATGTTAAAAATCGACCCTCCTTTGTAACCCCACCCTACCCCCCGAGGGTCATGATTTTCACAACTTTAAATCTACACTACCTGAGGATGCTTCCACACAAGTTTCAGCTTTTCTGGCCAAATGGTTCTTGAGAAGAAGATTTTTAAAGATTTACTCTATATATTCCCATGTAAAAAGTCAAACCCCCATTGTGGCCCCATCCTACCCTTGGGAGTCATGATTTTCACAACTTTGAATCTACACTACCTGAGGATGTTTCCACATAAGTTTCACCTTTTCTGGCCAAATGGTTCTTGAGAAGAAGATTTTTAAAGATTTACTCTAAATATTTATATTTTAAAAGTTGACCCCCCATTTTGGCCCCACCCTACCCCCGGGGGTCATGATTTTTACAACATTGAATTTTCACTACCTGAGTATGCTTTCATATAAGTTTCAGCTTTCCTGGCTTAATGGTTTTTGAGAAGAAGGTTTTTAAAGATTTACTCTATATATTCCTATGTAAAAAGTCGACCCCCCTTTTATAGCCCCACCCTACCCTTGGGAGTCATGATTTTCACAACTTTGAATTTACACTACCTGAGGATGCTTCCACATAAGTTTCAGCTTTCCTGGCCTAACGGTTTTTGAGAAGAAGATTTTTAAAGATTTACTCTATATATTCCTATGTAAAAAGTCGACCCCCCATTGTGGCCCCATCCTACCCCCGGGGATCATGATTTTCACAACTATGAATCCACACTACCTTAGGATGCTTCCATACAAGTTTCAGCTTTCCTGGCCAAATGGTTCTTGAGAAGAAGATTTTTGAAAATTTCTCAAAAATTTTCATTAATTCCTAATTATCTCCCCTTGTAAGAGGGCTTGATCCTTAATTTTCACAACTTTAAACCCCCTTAGGCTAAGGATGCTTTGTGCCAAGTTTGGTTGAAATTGGCCCAGTGGTTCTTGAGAAGATGCTGAAAATGTGAAAAGTGTACAGACGGACAGACAGACAGACAAACAGACGGACGGACGGACGACAGACAAAATGTGATCAGAATAGCTCACTTGAGCTTTCAGCTCAGGTGAGATAAAAACAGCAGCAGCCATGATCATTGGAAATCTTAGAGTTGTCGGTTTTCCTTAAAAATTTCAACGGTATATATTCGACAATTCTTATTTTTGTGGCTTTGTATAGTTTTTGACAATGTTTTACTTGGTAAAATTTGATTTTTACAATTTTGTCTCTATAGAAGGAAAAATTATGATCTTCTTCATAGCAACTCAAATAACATTATAGTATTGATATAATTTACATCAAAATTGTATTTGTGGTTTAGTTTTGGAACGAATTTATATTATTTAAATTTATACAATGTTGAATAAAAAAGAAAATAAATGTAAAACAGGACCCATCTCTCATCTCACCGGCTTCAGTCACCAACTTACTTACCCTTAAAGATTTTTAATATCACTAATTTGGTGCATGTTATTTATCCTTAATTTTAAGATCAAGTTCGAGAAAATTATCTAGGTGACCTCACATCGAATAATAAATATAATTTAAATATTTTTCGTATAAATAATCAGTTAAAGGCCTACGAAAGGTCAAGTTTATAATCGTTTTTCTAACTAAGGAACTCGACATATATTTACCAAAATTATCCGCCCCATTCAGGCCCAGATACCCACTGGGGAAAATTACCAGTCTTTCATAACGTATTAATAAAACAGAAGAATATATAGAGAGAGACTAATAAATTTAATCTCAATTCATACACAAATCAATAACAGAATGATCAGTCTGTTCTCATTTTTCACTTTTATAATAAACTCTGATAAATTTTATCAACACTCATATTATTGGTAATTACCCCGTTAGCAGACATTGTAAGTTATGGATTCATATTCTCTGTTTCAGAGGAGAGTAGAATCCGCCTCTGGCGTGGAATACGCATCCAATTTCTATAAGAGGCTGGGACTGGACATATTGACCCCGTCCTCCACTTTCGACCTGTCTCAGCAGGTCTCAGATTTTGTTTTATCTAGCACTGTGTAATTCACTGTGCTCTAGTATATCTGATGTGTAAGTGCCTTGGATTGATATTCTATTTTTTCCTCAAACATTTTGCATATTATTACACAAAATTCATAAAACTCTAAATTGATATTTTACAGACTGGACTAAACACTAACAACCCTGTGCAGCAAACTTGCCGTACAGCTTTTCAAACATCAAACCCTACACATAGATCTGACAATGGGGTGCTACAGTGGGTAAGTTAGAACAGAAATACCGGTATATCCATTGTTTGTCCACATAAATTTAGAGAAATATAAATTTACATCTGCTTTCTCGCGTGATTAAGCCATCTTAATTCATGGTTTTTTCAGATTCAGTCTCACCAGAGAGAGCATCAGACAAACTCTGCCAGGACTTCCTACACAAGTCAGCATGCACGGTCCGAGTCGGTAGTGACCAGTCTGTCCCAGAATGTACACACTGGTCGTCCTGTTGGTGGCTACCCATCTACCCACCGTCATGGACATGACTCAAACCTTGCTCACCATTCAAATTATGGACAATGGAAGCAGTCAAACCATGCAAATAGGCACCAATCAAGCCAGTCTGATAGACATCATTTTTACCTCCATTGGCACCAGTCAATTGGTTCTAGAGAAGAAGATTTTTAAAGATACCAATTAACTCATTTTTAATAATTCTTAATTATCTCCCTTTGAAAGAGGGCGTGGCCCTTCATTTTAACAAACTTGAATCCCCTTCACCTAAGGATGCTTTGTGCCAAGTTTGGTTGAAATTGGCCCAGTGGTTCTGGAGAAGAAGTCGAAAATGTAAAAAGTTTACAGACGGACTGACAGACAGACGGACGGACGCCGGACAAAAAGTGATCAGAAAAGCTCACTTGAGGTTTCAGCTCAGGTGAGCTAATTATGGACAATGGAAGCAGTCAATCCATGCTAATGACCACCAGACAAATCATACTCAAGGAAACTCGTCATCTCATGCTGATGGGCACCATCCAAGCCAATCTCATGGGCACCAGTCTACTCATTCCAGTGAGTACCAAGCACACCGTGCACAAACCAAGACTGACTTAGTCAATGATGGCGCCCTTTGTTGGTCACGACAAGACCCACTTCAAATTGATGATCATTCAGATCCAAAATTTGATAGACCAGTCAGGAAACAGATAAACGCCGTGATCATTTGGTATTAAATGTTATATTATTATGATTATGATTTTTTTTCCTACAATATGAACCAAGTGAAAAAATAATTTGATGTTGATAATGTCGTTAATAACAACGAGAATTTTGTTATTTGAAGCCTCAAAGAGTTTATGCATTATTTATGTTTTTGCAGCCTCAGGTCAAACCAATCGACAAGTATGCGCCTCCTGACTACCTTACCATCTGACCAGCTATTTGGACAGTCCCCCTTCGTCACCGAGAGCTGTGTCACCCGTCAGAGATTCTGAGCAGAGTGTGACACCGGCAACTAGCGAATCTGAACAAACCGATAAAACAGCGGCTACAAGCTGTAAGCAGGCTGATGCAATGGCGACAACTAGCTACAAGCAGACCAATACAAAAGTTGCAGGCTCTAGGATAACTGATACATTACTTCCTTGGAAGCTGATAAGGATCACCCTCTCAGATCAGGACGCCAAGCCGGCTGTACATCTGGAGGGAAATCATGTTGGTGATCCACGTCTTCTGTTTGGCAGACGATCAAGAGGACAACTCCTCAAGAGGGAAGGAAGTGTTCGTGTATGGGACAATCACAACTCGCCAAGAGGGAAGGCAGTGTTTGTGACACACGCCATGGTTTGGCTGCCTCGCAATCTACGGCTCATCAATCCCTGGAGTCCAAGTCATCTGCTCTGACTGGACCAAACGATGCAAAGAGAAAGGGGCCGGAGCGTAATACAGCTGAGAGACCCCCCAAAAAGTTGTGTGTCTGGGTAAGAAAG
Source organism: Magallana hongkongensis (assembly GCA_016163765.1). Taxonomy (NCBI): domain Eukaryota; kingdom Metazoa; phylum Mollusca; class Bivalvia; order Ostreida; family Ostreidae; genus Magallana; species Magallana hongkongensis. Next base: position 29,787,060 of record WFKH01011801.1, read on the forward strand.
AAATTCTTAATGTACATGTATATAATGCGATCACTTTGGTCCCGCTGAATGTTTGTAATGGAGTGCTTTAATATTATTTTTTTTTTCATTTTTACAGTCAACCGTCGCTGAGCAGTATGTGACAGAGAGTCGTCAGTCTGATAATCAAGAGGCAAGACGTGACGCAGCGTACAGACGCTACAGCACTGACGGGCGTCCACGCATGCGTCAACAGTCATATGACACAGAGCGTCACCAGACTAATTCCAAATATCAATCACAACCTGCAAGGGAAGAGTCGTGTAATTTGGTGTGTAATTTCTTCCAAAGCTTGAATGAATATTTTGATTTATGAGAAGTGGAAACAAACAATTCAACATTGTTCTTCAAAATTTAATGCAAAATGTCATTATAGCTGTGTTATAAATTGCAGATGCTTGGTCGTCAGAAAGCCAGACAGAACGATCGTCAACATCTAAAACCTGGTGTCCAGCCTCTAGAACACACCAACAGTTTCAGCTTCACCTTAAACACTGATACCGGCTATAAGGTAGGAAGACCTCTACTTACATAAGCATCTTCTATATTATTTTACCTCTCGGAGAAGGAAATAGACTCTGAAAATTTAAAATGAATAAAAGTATAATGATACGATTTTGATTGAGGTAAAAAAAAAATTGTTAACAAATAAAATGTCACAAGCACAGTCAAGTCTATCTCAAACTTAGCGACATGTATATAAATCTTAATTTCACGCTTCAAACTTAATGCTACAATGTTTCACATCAGAATTATTTAAGATAAAAAAAATTAATGATTGCAAATCTCATGTTTTTAAAATGGAAATTTTGCATTTTGTCTTAATATTTAAACTTAAAAATTTTGTAAGCCGATGTGGAAAATACGATTGCATTTTATTTAATTTTACTAAAAAATAGCTTAAGTGCACAGGAAAAAAAATGTAAAATCCTAGAAATGCTATTATAGTAGCTTTAAAATTTGCTTTTTTTGTTCCTCTAGGTTCCACAGACCTCCGGACCCGCTGTCTCTCTGGACTTGTTTGGTGGTATGTCACCATTTAGTTGTTGGAATCGGACAGTCCCGGAAGACCCGAGGTTCTCCTAACTTCTAACGGTCTTTCTAATGTTGTGGAACTGTTTCCTGGAGCGTTTATACATGAACGGAATGAACTACTTTAAACTACTGTGTCTTTCATGACGTTTTTGATGCCCGTGGCAACCAATATGTGATATCATGCGATACCTGTGATATCGTCTGTGATATCGTCTATGATTGTGATAAACTTTATATGTTGTCTGTGACAACGTGTTTATCATTACTTTGGACACTGTGTGTCCGGATAAAGAAACCGGTCATCTTGGTTCAGATGGAATTTTAATTTGCTTAACTCAACCAATCTGTGATATCTTCTGTGACAGTGATTGACTTTACATGTTGTCTGTGACAACGTTCTTACCATTACACTGGACACTGTGTCCGGATGAATGAATAAAAATGCTTTATGAACAAATGAAATATGTGTTTTATTGTGTTTTATTGTTTGCCTAAAGTCAAATTTGTAGTATGCAGAGACGCAATGAATTTCTGAAGTGCAAACAAGATTCGATTTTATTAACCGGGTTTTCCAAAGGAAAAATCCGGTTATTGAAATAGTGAAAAGGGCCGACGGGTGGCTGCCAAAAGGGTACATGTACCCCTATTGTACGGATAATTTTTTTTTTGGAAATCAAAAAATAACGAATGAAAAAAATTCAAGTGTAAATCGTATCGTATGATTGCACCTTAATTCAGATTTCTATTCTTTGTTTCTACATTACAATATCAGATTTGATTAAACTTTACGTTTAACTTTGAAGACAATGTTGAAACAGCCCAGCAATACCTGTCACGAGGATTTGAGTCGCATATTGAAGTTTAATCAATCGAGAAAATCGAATGCAATTCATACAAACGCTGAATTACAACTAGAAGACTGAAATCTACGACATACTAACAGTAAAACTGCCTGTTTAAATAATAATTACATATACGTACATGTAAGTTACATTGCATAAAAAGTATTATCTTTTATGGAGGTGGGAGGCTGGCTCTATTGGACACTTATATTTTTTTATGAATTAAATAAAATGCCGAGTGTCCAAACAAACTAGGTAATTACCCATAATGGAAACTTTTTCTTTTTTAAATAATTTTTCTTACCCCTCACCCCATTTGATAGAATGTCGAAATCAGTTTCAGGTTAGTTGAGCTTGTTCAGCGTGGAAAAAATCCTGAAGTCTCATTGGATATGGATTGATTGTTTACCTATAAAGTAATGTTATGTTATAACGGTACAAAGTGAGCGAGATGCCGACTTGTTCCCGTTTACCTTTAAGTAAAGAAATTCGTTCCGTGGAGATTTTCATCATGAAAAGGCTTAATGTCCTCTTTTACTGTTTAGTGATTCATGTTTCTGAGAACTCTTCTGGAAATTTTGGTAAGTAGTTTTTGCTTATCTAATGAACACCTTTTAAGATAAATTTGCAATCGTTAAAATCAGATACAAAATCTTATACTCATATAATACTTTATGCAGACTTTACTTAAAATTGACTTGATTTTGATAATTTTTAAGGTTGCTCACTACACCTTGAAAAATAGAATGACGATTCAGGCACCTGAATGTCTAATCCGCGTGCTGTTCAGTCTCTGTGCTTACTAAGTTTTACAATCTTTCAACTGCTAATTGCAATTGTGGTGGAAGAAAGTGTTTATTTATCAATATTTTATATTATTATTTTTCAGTCTTTGAAAAAAATATCTTCAGATAAATCTTATCGTTATCATCCGGGCTATTTCATGGCTGATGCAATGCAAAATCCCCGTAGAGTTTCTATTTTGGGTTGTGTATTGAAGCCTGAAACGGTAGGGGGGCGTTTCAAAACAGATAATCTGGACATTTTTCATAACAGTAGATGAACGTAGTTTGAGCACAAAGGTATTTATGATTATCGAAATATCAAGCGAAAAGTGGTGGAAGCAAAACCTCGGGACAGAGTATAACTATTACTTAATGAACAATTTGCATATTGACAATAATTAGCACAAACACCATTAATGGAAAAACAAAATGTGGCTGTTCTATTCACAAGGAATTCACATATGAAGGTGGCGACATTGCAGAAAAAAATACATAACCCGCGTTATGTAATTTTTTTCTGCAATGATTGCTACCTTCATAACCCGCATGAATCATCAAAGAAAGTATTTTATCGTTTATATTTACATCTTTCTTTTAACAAATTAATAAATTGATTGTAAAAAGTAAGTAAAATTAACTAAATTACTGTTAATGTACATCTGTACGTTAGCTAAAAGAAACAGCCAAATCGTCTCCTATGGGAATTTGAGTCTCATATCATCATGATTATTTTGTGATGGGATGATTTTCCTTATGTTTATGAAGGTTTCGACCAATCGATAAAAGGGGCGTTTATATTTTAGTCAATGTATTCTCTTTCCAGCTTGTGTTCAGGGCGGTTCAAGAAAACTCAAGGACTGATTCTCATCGATTATATTTCAATAACAAAAGGACTTTGTGGTGAGCTATTTCGTCTTGAGGACTTAATTGTTACCACAATGAAATTTAAAAGTACATGCATTAATATATCCATTTAAATATTTCTTTTTCTACATAAATGACCAATTTAAATTTTCAATATGGCAATTTGAAATTTAAAAGAAAATTAGATGTAGAAACGGAAATAAAAAAAACCCTGAGGTGATTTTTGCGTCCAATAAAATGTTACCAATACAAAAATACAGAAAAAAGATTTTTGTAGATTTAAATGGAGCTATTCATACGTATACAAGTTTATTAAGAGAAAATAAACTAAAAACACATGAATTATATTTCTAGACACATGTATACACATTTCTGATAAATTCATCTATAGAGACACAGTTAAAATATATCTACGTTATAATGTGGAACCATTTTTATCCGTGGGGCTCGATGTTCGTGGGTAGCCAAAATTTCGTTGGTAGAAAGTTCGGGATAATTTTAATATATATTAAACATATGCTAGATTTGATGTTTAAAATCTCTAAGAAAGGTGAAGATAAATTGTGAAATTCTTGATCCCAACCCCAATTACAAAAGACCATAATATGTCGGGTAAGCACTGTAAAAATGATGTTTTAATTTAAAAATTGTCTTCTCAAATTTAAGAGAAACTTAGTTTATGTCGACAAGATTTTAAATATTCTATTCGGCTTCATTTTTTAATTCTCTTTGGTTCTTTTTTTCTAATGTGTTGTATGAAAGTTTAGCTATATAGCTTGATTTTTGACTATGGATATGGGTAATGCAATGAAGATCGCAACTGTAAATTGTCAAGGACTTGGCACTCCGTCCAAGAGACAGGATGATATATTTTGAACTTCCTCCAAGAAATATAAAAATAAATGAAACACAGTTTTTAAAATCCTATCATTCACACTTTCTCACTCACCTCACTTTCAACTATTTTGGAAGTGACTGCATATATTAAAGTTTACTACAAAAAAGTAATAAATTAAATATAATTAAAAAAATAAAACAGACAAAACAAATTAAGAAAAAAAGGAAAATGATAAAATAGATGTATGCAGGTTCAGATTTGTTGAGGTGTGATAACTCTTATTTCGAACGCTTTTGTAAAAAAAAAAATAATCTCAATAGTTATATTCTTTCCGGATTTACATGCAACTCTATACTAGTATCTAGATCTGTTCACAAAATGTTGACTTACATAGAGAACATTAAGACCGACAGCAATATAGTCATATATATGTTAGAGAATTTTCCTTGTAATGCAGTAACTCATATATTTTTTTTTAATTTTAAGGTGGAATGTCCATCTGCTATTTATTTTACGATATATTTTTTAATTATCTCAAAATTGATTTTCATCAAAGTCAATTTCATTAGATTCAAATGAAACAAAGTTGAAGTGATGAAACTCGGCTAGTTTTGTTTTTTTTAAAATGATAATATGTCTATCATGATATTAAGAAAATTAGACATAGTGAATAAAAAAACAAAATTTTACCAACGCAGCATAAAACTAAAAATAAGAATATCGTATAGTTATATACATGTACATTGTCAATTCATATTAGAAAACATAATGAAGGGTTTTTTTAGTTCAGAATAGCCCTTTGTTGTAAAGGTTTGTAAAAGAATTGCTTCAATCAAAGGAGGTGACTTTCTTTATCATAAAATATGGAAGGTTTTACATATAAACATGATGAATTGCCATGGATTCTAAATTTCTAAGGAGAAAAACTTGCTTTGTTTTAAATTTAATTGGATAAGATGATTCATTGTAAAATGGATCCACATGTTTTAGAATTGCTAAAAATGTAAACCCGAACATGTTATTATAGCACAAAAAAGGGGATCAAATGAATGCTTGCTTGTGTAATTTGAAATTTCCAGTTATTGGTAAAATTATAATATAGGGATACATGTATTTAGCTAGTCTTGAATAAGATGAGATATTGGTTTGGTTTTTTAAATTTTGTTTTCCTATATTTGCTCTCCAGAACGATGATAAAGCTGTGCACAAAATACTCGAGAAAAAGAATTAAATAAAAGTATGAGACCCCCGGACACGTCTTTACCAAAGTGAGCGTTAAGGCTGTCTTAGACATCTTGTTTAATTTTCAACACAAATACATTGATTTCTTTGTTCTCGTTATCAGAAGTGTGTGCTCAAAACGAGTTTCGGTGTAACGACTTCCGGGATTAATGTATTGTATTCCTCTCAGTAAGGTGTGTGATCTTGACACTGACTGTTTGGGCGGAGAAGATGAAAAAAATTGCGGTAACAATAACATTACCTTATATTCCTCATAAAAATGTAAAAGAAACTGTTCCTTTATCTTTCTTAACACCAGACGAAGTCACGGCTTAACCGACGACAAATTTATCTACACATAAGTTACGTTTGTAACACCCCACCACCCCACCCCTTTGCAATGCTTTGTACTTTAAAACAGAGAATGATTAAAAGGAACAACTAGAGTACTAAAAACTTCAAAAAATGAATATGATAATTAATAAAATTTTATAAGTCTAATTATGTAGGGTTAATAATCACGTTGTTTTAATAATTCATCTCTTTGAATATTTTATTTTTTACAGATATAGAAGCAGTTGAAACAGTTTGCAAAGAAAATATGCAAATGTCACGTAATAAAACCTGTATTCTTGACAGCAGCATTGATAAAAAAAAATGGAGTTAAGTCAATCTGCTTCCGATTCTAATGGTTGTAAGACTGAAGATTGTTGTCCTTTTTGTGCTTCCATTGATTCTGAGTACTCTTGTCCTACTAATTGTTCCTCTTCTGGACTTTCGTTCAATTGTACGTCTGATAATGCACCAGTCTATGCGACCTCTATAACTGTATCTGGTTTAGTGCAAGATGCGTTGGTATTCAATGACACTTTTTCAAATTTGAGACAAGAGAGTATCATAAACTGCAAGCTGAACTTGTTTAAAATCGATTCTAAACTTACGATACAAACATTAACTATAAGCAACAGCTCTTTACCTCTGTCGGTGCAACGTAAGCCAGGATGGGAGTATTCCATGGCATTATTTGTTGGAGCCAACTTTCTTATTTTCATTGCCATATTTGTGGGGCAGTTGGTTATATTTACTACTGTTGTGAGAATGGGGGTTAAAATTAACTCCTGCCATTCTGCACAAAGAAGGAGAGAAATCAACTTGGCCAAGACACTTGTTAAAGCTGTTGCCATTACAGATATGCTTTGCTGGATACCAGTTGGTGTTATTGGTAAGAAACAAATTACATTGATATCACTAGATATTTAGCGAGTTATGCAAATTAGTTAAGCACGGTAGTAGTAATAGGTGATTCGTTTGTGTTATATGTGCCCAACTAGACATACATATCCAATGCATAGGTACCCGGTAAACGGCTTTTCATAGTATCCATAATATCTAACACATATTATCAAGTTGATAGTATACATGTTTTATCATATAGAGATGTACGCTAAATTATTCCAGATAAAATGCTTGTATCTTAAACCGGTCACTATATCTGATGTTCGGTAAATTATATGTTTAATCCGGGGTGGGTTTTTTTTAGAAAAAAAATTCTATATCGATTACAAAATATAATAAGCTTTATATACGATACGTGCGATCGGTAATTGATATATAATGTATATGTATATTTTTAATGATAAAATAAAAACTGTTTTCAATTTTAAATTAAACTAAATCGGTTGCATGTTTGTTGCAACCTCCTTCTTCTCTTAGGTCTTCTGACCTTCACGGGCATTGACGTCACAACATAGGTGTACGCCTGGGTCATTGTCGTCGTACTCCCTATCAATTCCGCCTTAAATCCTATGATCTACACGTTTTCTGAAATACTGAGACGAAGCGGGAAAACAGATACGGTATTTATATATTTTCCAAGAAGAAATCCAGTTTACTATTAAGGGTCCTCCACGTCCCTTTGGGAGAAGTTTCTTAAACAAGCACAGAATGTTTATAACTAAAAGGTCTGATATTCTAGCATCTACATTGTATACGATTTGAAAATGAATGGAAAAGTAGTAATTGTGGTAAAAAAAAAAAATACTGATTCAAAAAATATTCGAATTTGGGATCTTTGGGTCAGTGGTCTAATGCCATACTAGTATCCAGTGTGCTACGAAGATAGAGAAGCATATGTGAGGATGTAGATAAATTCAAAGGAAGTTGTTGTGACGTACTGTCATAAAAAGTATAAGATACGGGGTGTAGAGTACCCATTTTTTTTTATTCCCGATACAAGACGCACGGTAAGCATATATAAGTATTAGGGAATGACTTCCCATCACAAATATAAACCAAGCAATTATAACTTTGGTAATGTATTGCATAGCATTATGTTGGGGTTTCTTTGACGTAATTTTTTTAAAGAAAACATTTTTAAAAATTGTTCGCAATTCATCCAAAAATGCCAACACATGTCATTTGTGTCTTGTATATTATATTATGTCTTTTTAAATTATATGCTTGCATATTCAAATTGTATTAGTAGTTAAGTAATGATTTAATTGGAATAATGATTTTTAGACGTGATCATGGAATTTTTACTTTTACATATTTAATGTTTACTATACTTAACAAAGGTATTGCAATGGTCAGCCAAAGTCTCAACGTCAGTTGTCAAGTTATAAGCGAGATACAGAGTCCACATTTCTTTGTTTTGTAAACAGAGCTCGTGCAATGTTTTTGTTTACACATGTTGTATATACTGGTTTACAAAAGCTTCAATTTACTTGAATTTTCTATCTGCAAGTATATAATGAACATGAATCAACAGTTTCTAAGTGTTGTCACTTCTTACTTTGTTTTAAATAATATATTTCCTAATCTTTTCAGCAACCTAAACGTAAATAAAAACATGTCAAAAGCTCTGTATCTTGTTTATTACATGACAACAGACGTTAAAATTTTGGCTGACCCTTTGAAATACATTAGTTGAGCATTGCAAAAATGAAAATTTGAAAAAGATCGAGACCATGCTCATTTAAGACGTTAAAAATGGTGATGGTTTTATAATTGGCTAAAAAAATTTTAAACAGATATCAAACGAAGAGCATCATGCAGTAAAATGGGGAAAAGATCGAGAAAGTTGAGTTGTATTTCTTTCATATGGTGTTTTATACACCATGCATTCGTAAAATTCATTGCATAAGTAATTTCAACCAAAGGATTAACTAATTAGCAAGCTTTCAATCGTAAAAATTACATGTTATTTTTTTCATTGACAGAACGAATTGCAAAGAACAAATTAAATAATTCAAGTACAAAGGAAAACGAAAATCTTGGCGAAATAAACCAGGTTTGTTATACATTTCTGTGCTTAGTCTGTGTAAAAATATCTACCCAAGGCTACTGTATCGTTTGTAAAACTGGGTCCGTTTTGTTTTGGAAAAAATGGCGCAATTTGGGAATAATGTTTAATAAGTAGTTATTGATGAATTCTCACTATAATCTGTGTGATTCAACTTTTTGTCTGTTTTGCAAGACACACTAAAATCGGCAATAGTCATTTGAAATATGTTATGACCTAGGAAAATGATGTGTTAAGGAACCTGTATCTTGTATAATAGGTAGCAGTGTCTGTCAACGGCCGTAAAAATAGACAATGAATCAGCAGACATGATTTCAAGACTGCGTTTGCTTCCATTTCAGAAAAAAGCCAATTTTTATATTTAAACATTAATAATTTTCAAAAATGAAATAGTCGGTACCTGGGACTCCTTGAATATCGTATGATTATGGTATATTCTTGTTGGAAGTACATGTATATTAGAGATGCTAGTAGTTTTTCTGATAATTATTAATTGTATTTATGCACAAAAATTGTACATATCAATCTCATTAAACTACAGGTGTCACTTGTTAATGGAGGAACGTCAAGCCAATCAGAAGATTGCATGACGTCATCGCCAAAAACGACCGGAAGCCCTTGCTGAGGAATATATGTGATCGATTCTTATTTTTTAAATTCTTAAAAAATGCAAAATATATATCATATTTTTTATTTCACATAAGATAACAGATTATACAATTCTTTGACGAACAAACCGGTAAATATATTTCAAAGTAATTTTGTTTTTCTAACATTGTAACAAACGTACACAGAATTAAGATATGATTAAAAATGCAACCAAAAATGGACAATTTGTGCAAGTAACATAATGATTATGTGTTAAGATCAAAGTATGTGTCTTTTAATGCCCGTGTATGTATAACCGTTGCAGAATTGATATAATGTTACAAGTCTATGAACTAGTATTTAACTGATTAATGTATATAATACTTAATGTCTATATCAATGTTAATAAACAAAGAATGCATGAATAGCTTTATATCAAATTTAAGAACTTGTGCACATATAATAGAGATGATTTAATATTGAATGAACCACTAATTTACTTGCTTGAGTCTAAAGTTTATGTATACGTGTCAAGTTTTAGATGGATTAGATAGTTATTAGATAGTTTATGATAAATGAATTATTAAAAAAATTTGCTTCGTCAAACTTCGCTGAATGGCTGTATAGGTAGCGTTAGTAAATAAAATTAAGTATTCTAATTTATCTGAGACTTATTTTTTCATGTCAATTGATAGTCGGTTGTGTTTTTATGCAATTTATTGCATCTTATATATATTACATATATATTTCATTAATTTCTGTATTTAGCTGCGTTTTGTATCACATAAGATCATGTTTAAAACCTATTAAAGTTTTTCTTATAAATAATTCTTTAACATTGATGGTTACATAGGGTTGTGTTCATAAATTTTCACACTGATTAAGAGCTGTTCTCTAAAAGCACTTTAAATTGTTCGGCACGCATGGAAACCGATTTTGCTGAAATTTATTTATGAAAATGTAGACCTTATTGAACTAATATTAAAAAATCACCTGTTGAATTGTCTATCTACTGACCAGTTTCAATGGAAACTAAACCCAAACTTCAAGAAGTGTTCCTTAAATTCCGACCCTACTAATCAAGTTGAAATAGGAAACATTGGTTATATACTTAGACCAAACTCACCTTGACAGATACCAATCTTTTTGCCCAAAAACTTGTTAACTAGTGCAATAAATTTCATATTTATTGCACTATTTACGTCTGACAAATTACTAATTAATTCATTCCATCTTGGCAAATATTGAATAAACAATTTTTTGTCAGGAAGAAAACCACAGGGGCTCAATGATTTTCATCATAAGAGACAAAGCTTACATTTCCATTAAAGTTTTCCACGCAGACGTATTAGTTGTATGTATTGCACGAGCTTGCTTCTGGTCCTTTTGTATTTGTTTTATACAATAAAACATGTTCAATTTATTAAATCGTGATTGTAAGTTTATAGTGTGATTAATTTCTGTATTTTTCCAAATCTGTTCGTAAAAATCGTTATTGAATTCTTTTAAAATCTCAAAATTAGTTCAAAGGACGTTGGTGAACAATATACCGGTAATACACGCAATTTATACAGAAAGATCGGTCAATTTAATTCCAGTTCTAGATTCTAAAAGACAATTCGCTTCAGAGTGTTGAATATGTATAGACCTCTATACACGGTAAACTGCGGTACTGCTCTTTAGTTTGGTGAAATATAACATTTATATATATATATTTGGCTATTGTTTTATTTACGTCATTTAATCATCTGCCAACTAAAACTTCGCGGAAGAAAGAAAATGTCGTATCTTAAGTTGTAAAAAAGATCAAAGAACGATATATCTTGGAAAATGTTCAATTCATGTTGATGTGCACAACTATCAACTATCAAACGCTCCTAGCAAAGGGGATTCCAAATACAAAAGTATGCTTGTCACTGATCATCTATATTAGTTTAACGAAGAGGACAAAATAGAAAATTGTATTATCAAGTTTAATTAACGTATACTGCAATTATAAATACTTCAACATTTTCATAAACAATAAGTGATTTTTTTGGTGGTTCATGCTAGAATGAGGGAAGTGAACACTGCAAAACAAACATATATACATAATATTAGTATATGATATGCTACTTATTTTTTTCTTGCATTTATCAATACCTTAATTACCAACATGATTCACAAAAAGGACATATACGATTTCTTTTTTAAAAATTTCTTTGATAGCTAACAAGATCAGCTTTCCAAATATCCATGCATAGTCCGGACCCCGCCCCATGAACTTAAAAGGCTTACTAAATTTATTTAGTTTTGGTTTTAAATTAAGCAACTACCCCTGGACATAAATACTGGGCCTATGTTCGAATACCAACTTTAATCAGCTTCATCATCTGCACCATTTTTTTTTTCAATCATTCGCGGATCTAAAGAGGAAGGGGTCGGGGTATGACGGGGAGGGGACAGAACTTCAAAGTCAAACTTATACAAAGTGAACTCGTTGAATCATTAAAAAGAAAAGCTATCGAAAATAGGCCTTTGACCCCACTCCTCATCCCGGCAAACAAAATTAATGATCTCTCGGACCCCCTCTTAAAGGAAATAATTCGGGATTCGCCCTTTTCAATGATAATGGCTTTATAGTATAAATTATGTTTTACATTATTATTAGATTATTGATGAATAAGAAACTTGACATAATAGATCGTGGTAGATCTTGTCCAAAAGCACACGGTATACTGTCGCCACCACCTCCCAATCTAACCTACAAAAGCAACATCAGCAGATAGAGTGAAAGCAGAGACGAAATTCTCAAAGTTTCTAGACACAATATATTTCTATGTTTTATTTATGTAATTCTATTTACAAATTGTTGTACGTATCATCATGCATCAAAAGAGAAATACCTATGTACCTAAGTACCTATGTTTATACATGACCAAAAAAAAAAAAACAACACTAATATAATGCTTTGAATAAAGTAAAATTTTCATTTAATGATAAGAAAACAATTCTTTCTTAGCAACACAAATCATGGCTTCAATTTACAGGTGTGTGTGGGGGGTTTTCACCCACAAATAACTAAAATCATTTTTGAGATTAGAGACTCAATTTGAATTCAATAAAAATAGTACGGAATAAAAAACTATCTAATGAAATTTTATAATACTGGGTACACTATATTTTAAAGGATGATTAAAGGATTAACGTAGTTTGTTTCATAATACTTTTTATCTTTTTTAACCCTTTTATTAAGTAATATTAACATCAGCATCAAATAAAATCAATCATGCAACATTTCTCTTCACAAAATATTGAAATCATCAAAAAAAAAATAAAAATGGAAAAACAAATTCTATCTTGTTTTAGAGAATCCACAATGTCATGATTGTAAAAATGCATTTCATCTAACACATGTAACATTACATACCAAATGCAAACAAATGATGTATTGAGGTTTTTTCCTTGGATGTGTGCAAACATTATGCAATCTGCAAATAGTGAACTCTGATCATATCCTGATTAAAAAATATATATAAAGTTGTATTTGTTACATGCACATGTACTTTTCTCTAAGGAAAATGCTTTATTTTTACAACACACATGAAATGATATTAACATCAGTAACTTGATAACCAGGTGATTGGAGTCCTCTAGGCTATTGGTTGTCCTTTGGCAATATTTATGTCCGTTTTTGTCACATTAATATCCAGCTTCTCCAAGAATTCTTCCTGTTTCATTGCATGCATTGTGTAAAGATCTGTTGTATAAGTTAAGGGGAAAAAAAGACAGATAGTTCAACATACAAAGTAGTTGAAGAATAATAAAATGTTATCAATTGCTGGTCTCATTAACACTGTACAGTAATTAAATGAATTGCATATTGTGCATACATCTACTTGTACAAATTTACTTTAAGGTGGAATAACACATCATCAAAAAATGGCTGACCTCTGATCGAAACGACATTTCGTTTTATTAAAAGGATTTTATCGACGGCAACATGTAACTTACTCCATAGCCGAGTGGATAAAGTGTCGAGCTTGTGATCCGTACATCCCGAGGTCGAATCCCGCAGGGGCTTTTGTTGTTACTTACTGAATTGAATTTTTTAGATATTCATTTTATATCCCCAAACTGCAAATTTTTCGCTTATTTGACATATGTACAGTTTATTTATCATTATATCTTTCATAATCAAATAATTTACTGTTAATTTGAGTGACTTTTTCCAGGTGTGTTATTCCACCTTAACTGTTAAAATTAGCTTATTGTGTAAAAATTTCAAAATATCAATACATGTCTTAGGTTTTACATTAAAAAAAGAAAAAAACTATGAAATAACTAAATAATATGTTTGAAGTTGATTGGCTATTACCAGAGACATTATGTATCTGCTATTACATGTACTGCAATGTGCTCAATTTCTGTTCATGATGTACTCTTAGTAATTCACTTATAGATGTCATAATATATAAATTGTTGATGGTAAACATTAAGAGCATAAATATTTTCAACACTTAGACTGATGCAATTTTTTTACGATTACACAACTTCAATATAATCTCGAATTTACTCTGTCAAATATATTCAAAGGATACAGACTCCAAATGCAAACGCCGCACAAAATCCAGCATATCTCCTGTTGTACCAAAGATGTTTCTTGTGTTTAGTGGCTCTAACTGAGTTTAATTTATCTAATTTTCCTATCAAATGTTTATGGAAATTACTTATGTCCTCTCCCGTTTTATTACAGAGTGGCATCAAAGCGCGGTTGTAATCCTCTGCTGGCATATTTGGTGCTGTTGGAACGTTTGGATAATATGGCTCGGCTGGCATTGCATCTCCCCTACTTAATCCAATACGGGACGGGTTATATCTTCTTGCCATGATTGATCAGATGGTGATATTTGTCCGAATTTGTTCAAAGCACCAGACTGACAATTGGAATACCAAACCCGATGTCTAATTCTGCTAAAAATGCTTTCATTTATGTAAATGTGTTATCGCTAAGTCAATGCTCTCGTTTACAGTATATTTTTTATTCAGATGAAAATACAATCTTAATCATTTCATAATATAGGTAATCGTCCATTCCAGAGCTAGCGGAGATTTTCCGAAATGTAAAGCGTTTTTCTGACCAAATAAGGCGTCCAGTTGACATTGATGTAAATATTATTGATCGGATGGGAACAAAGATGAAAAAGTGAAATTCTTCAATTGTAAGGACTGACAAAGAAAACAAACACTTGGTTTAATAACCGAAGAATTTTACTAAATGAACTTACTTGGGTTTCACTAATTATGCAATGTATATTGATAAAAACTCGAGATTGCTATCGATGTTGATCAGCTGATTTTGTAGACGCAAAGCATGAAAAACTTGTTCCAGTAACAAGGACGAGATAAAAATAGAAAATGGGTTTTATTGCGCTTCAAGTGCCATGTTTATCAACAAAAATAGCGACTGCCACGGTGTAGATCTATAAACTGCCACAGTGTAGATAAAATCAACATTCTGCATAATCACAGTGTGTAACAATGGGAAATTCTAACAGCAGCAAATACAACCTCAGTCATAGTCGACATGAACACTGGAGGAAGATTTCTGATCATGAGAACTTTGGTCAAATTCAGTCCATCCCTTACAGCAAGTGGATTAAATCACAGAGGAATCTGGGTGGCTTCACAGACTATGCTGACTTCACTACTTGCAGAGAATCTCGACTTCGGCACGGAGTTCTTGTAAAACCTGATAATACTGGAGGACGCTATCTCATCCCCAGCTTCAAGTCTAAATTCGAACTAGTCATTGTGGAAAAACAAAGGTGGTTCATGTCCAATTATAAACTGCCTCGTGTTCCTGTGCCTGATTTCGAAGACCCACATTGGTTTCAGAGGTCGAGTCATAATAGAAACAGACGGGAGTGTAGTGTCATTGGTTACCATGACAACTTATTGGTGGTGCAAATCAACACTAATCGGTACTACCTATCTCCCAGGTTTTACCTGATAGATTTAGAGACAAATGAAATAGTTGGACATTTTCTGATCTTTTACCACTGCAGGCGTTGGTACGAGTGTTACATATCCCCATGCAAAAAACAGATTCTCATGAGACCAGACAATTTGACTCGTATTGTGTCTTTGCCTGATAACTACATTTTGGAGAATGTCTGTTTAAAAAGTGCTTACACAAACATGGAAGTAAATGTAGTCCCACCTACACTCAGAGCACATGTCATATGTTACAACAGCATAGCAGGGGACAACCTAGTCTTAGTGGCCTTTCACAAAACCTTGGAAATCCGGAGAACAGATACCTGGGAGGTTGTCAGAAGTGTCCAGAACCTGGACCTACCTACTGGGATTCAGCAGATGAAGTCTAGCCCCCTGGGGGATTTCTTGGCCCTGCGATGTGTGTCACCTGTCCACAGTAAAGAGTACAGTGTCAATGTTATAGCAGTCCTCGACTTTCACACCTTCAGTATTTTAATGAAGGCAAGTGCTTCATTGACCAGTATGGGTTGAACTGCTTATATTTAGCAATTTAAAAAAATTGCAGTTAATATTGGCATTATCATGGGAAATGTTATACAACTAATGTTTTTATTTTGAATTTTGTTCCCAACTTTTTAAAATTTGAATAGGAGCAATTGTGTTAATGGAGTTATAATTGCAGCTAGTGGTTAAAAGGAATGAAAAGGGTGGGGAAGAGGACGGGGAGGGGAGGGGGGGGTGTGCAAACATTGATCATTGTATTCACTTGGAAAATAACCATGATAACAATCTGGTGAAATTTCAAATTCAATATGCTTTCAATTGGCTTCATAAACAGAGATGACACATTATCAATAAATAATATCTGTATTGTGATTTTATTGCAGGTGGATGTAAAGGGCTGCTACTGGCCTGTATCCGAAGTGGTCAATCTCCAAGTGTTCCCCCATTTCAGCCCCAGTGAGGCCACCATTGCTGTCATGAGGAACTGTACTTACAGCCGGAAAGTGATGACATACAAGCTGCCGATCTGTCGCTTCAACCTTCAGTACCTGTGTCGCCGTGCCATCCTTCACCTGGTCAGTTACAGAGATGTCCATAAACTGCCCCTCCCTGCCAATATCGTCAACTTTCTCCTTGCCAAACCTGGATATACTCACATTGGGGTCTCGGACAGAAAGCATCCCTGTTGATGGAGTCTCTGTGGTGTTTTCTGTTGTTATTATTGGGTACTGTTATTTGACTTAGTGCTTTGTTGTTTTTATAGTGCTTTTGTCTTTAATGGATTTTTCTATCTGAATTTTTTTTTTATCATTTAAATTAATAAATCTTTTTTAGAAAAACTTATAATTGGGCCAGATGATATAGTTGATTTACTTCTTTTTTCATGTTATTTAAAGATCTGTTTACTCAAACATTTATTTAAACTTACTATGCATGATTTGATAATCTTTATAACAAAGTGCATGCAGGGATATATACAAATTATATAAAGAAATCTATGAATGATATATTTATTCTTAAATTTATTCATATTTTTATTTATTTTGTGATTTAACATGTGCAATATGTATCTGTTTATATTGAAAAATAATCTTGTATTCATTCTTCAATTTTTTTTTATTTATTAGAATTATATCTACACATACACATATATTTATAATTTGCACCAGGCTAAAATACATGCATTTTTTGTCAAGCATGTTTCCAATTAATTTTGTTGAAATTGACTCTTAAATACAAAATTCCTATTTTCATTATTTTAAGACCATGCATTACAATAAATGGATGGCTTCTTGGCATACTCTAAAAATAGAGAAAGCATTTTTTTTACAAGGAGATAGTGAATGGATTGTTTCTATTTTGATGTTTATTATATAGATTGTTATGGCATTTTAAAAGTGCCCCTCCTCTTTTGTTCATTCTTTAGGAGAGAGGGGGCTTAATCTCATGTTGGGCATTGTACTTATGTTTCCTTGTCATTGTTGTTCTTTGCAAGAAATCCCCGGTTAGTCTCGCTTTCCAATGATGAGTGTTGTTTTGCTACATTTAGGGCAACAATGAAAATTATTTGTTTGATATACTCCAACCATCTCAGTCGTCAAAATGGCTGCAACAGATCCATTTTTCATTGTTCAGAGAGAGAATATAATCATTTTTTTTTTAAATCTTAATTTAGAGTTTTTCATGTGCTGTCATCACACAGAAATTGATAATTCTCGAAAATTATTAGTTTTGATTTTTTGATATTTATATTTTAGTTACGTAAGGAGCAGTTAGATTAATATCAAACCTTTTTTACTTATGCTCCATATAATTCTGATGATCGGTCAGGAAAAGATATTGCATATCGTGCATAATATGCAAATTCTTTTGTTATTAACAATGAATCTTTGTTTTGTCAATAAATAACCAGACTTTTAGATGTTACAGGTTAAACATTTGTATTTACGGTATGCATTTATCTGTCCATTCGTTGTTTAATTGTATGTTTCTTGGAGAACATTCTGACCGGTTTGTTGATTGTCACAATGCTGTGCCACTTTAAATGTTATACAATGTAATCAGTGGTCAAGAAATAAACAGAAAAATATACTGAGGTGATTATTTTGTAATTGCAATACGTAACTGTAATACATATGCGTTTAGTGAGGACCAAACTACTCAAAACAATTCAAGGCAGGAAGAGGGGGGGGGCAGCATGGTGTATCCCAATAATCAAAGTAAAGATATATGTATTTGAACATACATAGGGATTATAACATTTTTAGATCACCTGACTTTTAATTAGAATTAAATATGCCTATAGAAAAATGATTTTTGAATTAATCCCTCCCCCTTCACTTTCTCTTGGGTATTTAATAACAATGATAGTTTTTTTTTATTTTAATATTTACAAAAATCATATCCATATAATTATACATCTTTGAGAATATAAAGTATCAAAATATATTTACATGTACATCTTCGATTATTTTCAAACAATCTAAGCAATGGATCGTTTTCTGACATTTGTTAATGACATTATTTCTAAAAATTAGCAAACTAAAAGAATCTGGGGGGGGGGGGGGAGCCAAATTCTGTTATGTATTAGATCTAAACATGGACTTTGTTCTGCAGTTTGCAAGCAATGCACAGGCATGATGTAGGCGGTCAGCAACGCACGAATTGTATTAACTGCATGGGAATCTCAGTTCTCATCACGAACATCGACTTGGCCTTCTAAAATAATGAATTTTTTTTTTAAATATGACAAATGAAAATTCTTACTCTGCTTATAAATTTTTTTGATTAA
>WFKH01011801.1:29815208-29830208 GCA_016163765.1 Magallana hongkongensis
GGGGTTTTTTTTATAATGTTAAAAAAGTCTGATTAATGTTAACTTGAACGTAAATCTTACGGTAAGCTTGAACCATAGAGCCTCGCGTTGACACACATCCGATCACGTTACGAGAGGCCAGCAGGGACAGGATTGTGTTCTGAGCCACGGAGAAGATCATAGCGAGCTGGACAGCGAGGAACTTGGGTCGGATCCTATTGCGGGAAAGTTTGGGTTCTACGGCCCTCATCAAAGAAATCACGCTCCACATTGCTAGTAGAAGGCTTATCACGTTGATGACTTGGAACCAAGTTCCAGGATTGGATGGGCCTGTCTGGAAGATTGACAAATTTTGCATCAACATTGTCATATTTTTATGGGAAAATTTCACACACAAAAACTGATTGCGTTGAGCTGCTCTCAATTTTGTTTTGAAACAATTTCTTAATCAACTTTTGAGAGAGAGAGAGAGAGAGAGAGAGAGAGAGAGAGAGAGAGAGAGAGAGAGAGAGAGAGAGAGAGAGAGAGATGGGCTTACCTCGTCTGATTGTTTATACTTGTTATCCACCCACAACAGTGTTAAAATGAACAGCGTAAATGGTCGAGTAATCACAAGTTGGAAACACAGCATCTTCGCAAATTTTAATTTCCGACTGAAAAAACATTTACATATTGAACGTATTTAACGAGTGATGTAATGAGTATATTCAATGTAGCAATTCAAAGGTCTCCTAAGTTTCTAATATTCGTGCTCATCAATTTAAAAAATGTGTATATTACTTCACATTATAAAAACAGACCAATTTAAAGTAGAGCCTTTCATGCAAACACAGCAACAGCAACATGGCGGGGATCGGAACGTGAAGGGCAATTCCATTTCAGCCAATAGCTTGCCGTCTTCGCCAAAGTATCCAATCAGAATCTTCAGAAAAACAAAGATGCCGATGGCGCGTAATCTTAAAAATAAACAATAGTTCAAAACGCTACATGAATATGTGTAATTATGATAAAGCTTTGGCAATGTATACGATTCATTGTGTGGAATTTATTAAGATTTTATCATGGTGTAATCTAAAACAAAGATGCATACAAACTCACGTGGAGTCGAAAAGATCCATGATAACAGAGGACCTGGGGACGAACAGAGCCAGAACACAGCACAAGGACATTACCTGAATATATTTAATTGATTCTATTGACATAATACAATAGTTAAATACAATGTTTAACTGTATTATAATCAAATCATGATATGGCAAACGTCGTTTTTTATGCATGGATTCTGATCACGTCGTTTGGTATCAAGTTATTTACGATTATATTGCTTTTTTTCCTCGCTCCCTTTTAATTATGCCTATCTTAATTGCTCCTTTCATAAATTAAACAGCACTATTTTTTTCTCAATCCAAATTTTATATTAAAAAAGGGATCATTCATCAATTAAATCAAATTAATACCAGTACATGTACCGGTATACACAAATACTGTCGAACATACATCAAAAATCCTTTTTCTTTTTTTTTTTAATTGAAAAATATATTCCCCCATAATTCCCCCATACAACCCCCAACCCCTCTCCCAAAAAGAACCCAGTTTTCTAGTTTTTCACCCAAAATGTCTCTACCTGGAAGAAATTTTAACAAACAACAAAAATATTCGTCATTGTGGGATTCAATTCTTGAATAAACATTTCCAATTAAATAACATGTGTACATGTATAGTGTCTACATTGTTGACAGTCACATTGAGTTCACGTCTATTGACCAACGAATAACTATATAGGGTATACCAATATAGAGAGTAACAATATTTCTAAAGAAAACAGTGGTACCGGAAATAAAGTGACGATGAAGATGACGTATTTTCTGTTGGGGCCGTGAGGGTGGACCCTGAAGAAAAACCATAACTCCTCCACATAGTTGGCTATGGTGAGGACGAGCAATAGGACAACTATGACAGCCAGTGCTATGACAGCGGCTTCCCCTCTCAACTCTGAAATCAGAGAAAAGAAGACAATTGTATGCAGTGGAACAACAGGAAACTTAATGATATAGTCATGTACAAATTTTAAATGTAAAGAATCTAATTTTTTTAAAGGACAGTATGTAAAGAAAAAAACTTGACTGCCATTATGTACAGCTGCATGTAGAACTGTGTCATAAGATACCGGCAAATGCGGAATGGTCTATCGTATTACGAGGGAAAAAAGACGTTTTAGACTTGTCTGTTTGTGCGATTAAACTAATAGTAAGGTAACCTAAATATAGAACACGAATTAATCATAAAAAAAAAACGTTACCTGGGTAGAGTTGTGAGGTGTACGGGAATTCCTCGCTACAGTTGGACATCCTGGCCGTTCCGATGTCCGTCACACTGTACCGTACCGTACCTCACTGTAGCAGATACATTTCTCCGGTCACGGTTGTGACTCCGATCCAGTTTCTCAACTCTCTACGCTCGACTCTTGAATAGGTTTTTAAAACAGGTTATTTTGCAATCAGTTTCTGATAAAAAAAAAACACGATAGGTGATCATAGGTCTATAGCACTTTTATATAATGCGAATCGAACTGATAATTGTTGCATGGTGATGTTCATACTTTTAGCCAGATTATTGATATAACGTTGTTTTGTTTACTCTTTCATTTAAGGTTCCTAGACACCAAAATTTTATTTGATGGATCGATAAAGAATCTTTTTTGAAATATGATTTCACAAGACCGTACTGACATAAGCTTCCTAATGGAAGACGGGTTTGCAAGTCTAACTCACATCAGTACCTAGTCGATTACATACATGTATAACTTAAACCGTTACGGCAAATAGACTAAAGTAGACGCTAAAGTAAACTATGGTTTGTTCTGCACACATTTGAAAATCGTGTACAGAAAAAAAGGTGTGAGAAACGGGGAATTTGTCCATGTAAGACAATAACTTTTTGCGCTTAAAAAAAGCCCATAGACAACATTGCGCAACAAGTTACTTCATTATACATTACAACAACCCCCCTCCATGGGGTTTGTTTAGCCCAAGATTTACATTTCTACATTGCGATTTGAATAAGAAAACTCCTCAAATTTTAATTTTCTATCCAATTCAAAACTAAGACACCAAGGCGAAGAATCAGATCAACTCAAATGCACTTTTAGGCTATGATTTCTACATAAAAAAAAACCTACATAACAAATAGTTTTACTTCCTACATGTCGACACATAGTTATATAAAAAAAAAATTCAAATACTGCTTAAATAATGCTCGCAAAAAAAAATTCATAATCTCAAGATCTAAACAAATTAGAGACGAGTGCATCCCAGTTGAATGAATTCTGGTACGGAATAATTCGAGTTGACTTTTCCCATAGAGCTACAGATCTGATCAGCAGCTATTTTCAAAACCCGAGCTCTACAGAACAAAACACACAAACACTGGCAAGTACTATTATGACGTTTTATTAATTGTATTTCTATGGACTGGTTATATAACACATTGGAATTGATGATATAGAACACAGAGCATGGCCATACATATATATATACCTACTGGTACACTTGTACCGAGACACAAATATACCTACTGGTACACTTGTACCGAGACACAAAAATATACCTACATCTACAGTATTTTAATTAATCAAAATTATTATGCAAATTCACGACTAAAAACAATATTCTGGATTTCTCAGTATCTAGAGTTTCAATATAATGCTATGTCTGATTCCCTACTGTGTTAAAAAAAATTGCAATCAACATGCCATACTTAGTTTATGAAAAAAAACACAAGAAATCTTTTGAATCCAAACAAAAAAAGAAGACACAAATGACAGATCATTAGTTGCAATAATTGGAATGTAGAGAAAAACACTTTGTAGGGGTGATTTTGAATTAAAGATAAATACCTCTGAAGAGGTTGACTTCTCACTAATGGCAAACTCATATACTTAGAAAGTATCATAATAATAAAAAGCATATATTAAAATAAAAATATGATATATTCTGACATCATAACTTGATCTAGAAAAAGCATTACAATACATATATATTGAACATGACAATAATTTCAATGCAGACATGATTTTTTTTTTTACATCTTGTGACTAGATTAACTCCCTTTGTTTATTTTACAATAAACTATATATATCCACATTTTTACTAGACTATACAATAAAACATGCAAAAAATGGGCAAGAAATAAAATCAAGAGTATATTGCTTATTAATTAATTGACACAAATATTTACATCTCATGCATCTAGAATATTTAGCGACAACACAGAGAACTTGTAGGTATCCAACAACATGTATTTTTTAAAACTTTTAAATCATTACTCATATTAAAGCATCATTATTGCTTTTTATAACCGTCAATGACATTTGCATCATTCCATGCACTGGAATGAGACTTTTGAACCAAAGGAAAAAATAATAATTATGCCACGTTGAGCATATTTTCTTCATCAAAATAACAATAATAACAAAAAATTATTAACTTATGGCATTAATATAATACTGCAAATAGGTCACTGATGTATAAACCAATCATCATCAATATCTCATCGTCCAATCACACTCCAGAAAAATCGACCATTCACACATCAAAGATACAAGTTTAAATCTGGTACAATACAAGGGGAGCTACATCTATGTACATGATTTTGATTACTAGCTCAGCAGCTATCATATTGAAGTAGATCAGCAGAAGACTACAATACTGATGGGGCAAGTTGGCATCAGCGGGTATGGGACTCGATTTGGCACGAGGGATTAACATATACTAAGCTTCTATTATCAAGGTCTTTTTTCTGGAGGACACAATTGTACTGGCAAAAGGTGAGTATTTTGAGATATACTGGCAAAGTATTTTGATTTGTCATAAACAAGCCATAAGGAAGACATGTATACAAGTGGCTGCTTCTAAAAAAGAAGACCACAAGTTATGAGTAAGTTGGTGGGACTAGAGTATATTGTTCATAATAATACAGTTATTGCCCTTTTGATATACTGTTTACACCACTGACTAGGATAAAAATATTGCTATACAATCGTTAAGGGTGACTAGGATTAAATAACTACAGCAAGAACTGTGTAGATTGGTGCACAATATAATACCGAGACAAGGAAGACACAGGAATAGTAATACTGTAATGGCAAGATGTCGGCATGCTGGAACTACAGAGCGAAGCCCTCAGACATACTCACACACATAACTATATACACGCACTCACACACTTGACCACCTACACACACACACAGACACACACTACACTACTTCTTAACACTACAAACAGACAAGCATACAATAAGTCATTCTTAAATATTTTTTTTAAACCTCTAAACTACTTGTGCTATAAAAGTTTTGTCAAAATAAAGAAAGAGTGTTGCTAAAATGAAGTGCTAATTTTCAAAACCCACAAAAATTGAAATCTCAAGGATCAATTCACCTGGGTTCCAACTGTACATAATGTTAAAACTACTATTAGTACAATCTATTGCTCATATCCCGCCTTAACACACATCACAAAACTAAAACTCAACCTAATTAAGCATAGATCTAATAAGTTAAATGTTGAGAGTATGTTAGTGGTTCACTTTGATTCTAAGTTAAACACGGTTGAGAACTAAAAGAAAACTAAAACAACATTCATTAAAGTAACGAAAAAAAGCACATAAAAACATAACTCCAAATCTTTGGCAGCAAAGAATTCACGAAACATTTAGGTCAGGGAGACCTAAATAATAAAGGAAGTTTGGCACAGAATGAATGCAGGATGAACAGTTTGGCACATAAATTGTTCTTAACATTGATTAAAACTGGTGGGTCAATTTTCGGTGGGTCTTTTTGTACATATCTCAAATTATTGAGTGCATTATTTGATTTGATTTTTTTACACTAATATTTTCTTGATAATAAAGACTGCGTTGTTAGAGAAATCATGTAAAATAGTTAAATTAAGATAATAAAAGTAGGCATTGCCAAGGAAAATGTTTTGATTTGTAATAAAACATGTGATTGAATAAAATAAACAGTCAATAGTAACAATTCTATCTCACACACACCCACACACACACACACACACACACACACACACTTTGATGACGATTGGTTTAACACAGTATATCAATACTTTGTGGTATCTGAGCTGGAAGAGCAACACTTTGAATACTGCTATTGGTTTGTAGTGGAAGATCCTAAAGATAAAAATCTTAATATATAAAAAATTAACTAACAATCTGTCTCAGATCTTCAGTAATATTTCTACTAACAACAATTAACAGTGCAGTGGTTAGCATATATCTCATGGATCTACATCCCAAACAGTAAAGATTTGACAATAAATGCAGCAGGAAAAATAAAAAATCTTCCATGAAAACCAAATGCACTGCCCTTCTGACTATCAACGTCATTTGTCATTTAACTTTATTATGTTTGGAAGCACTTTGCTGTATTGATATAAGAGCATCAAGTTCAATATGTAATCTAACTAAAAGCTACTAAAAAAAATAAATAAGATCATAAATACAGCAGCAATGCTTATTTTTTCTCTCTTAAAAATAGCGTCCTCATTAAAACTGGTCAAAGATAAAACTCTAGTTGTAAGCAGAGGCAATGAGTTGTAATTAATCAAAAAAAGGTATGGTTTCCAAAAGACATCTTTTCAAAGATGTAGACACCAAGCAAAAGTGTGGGACTAGGTACTATCACAACACAAGGGGACTAGTCAGCTAATACAACAGAGTTAACAACATGAGTATTTGTATCAGGTAATCTGATTGGTAGACTAGACATTGTCACCATGGAAACATATCATCAATTTTTTCAAGAAACAACTCTAGACTTTCATGCATGACTCAGCAGATATATACACATTTCTCAATCATTTGGTCCCCTCTGTCTCAATAGAAAAAAAGTTCTGTGGGTAAAAAAAAATCATAAAAATCATGGTCAGGACAAAATATACATACACCAAAATATGATGTCATGGAGTGAAGATACTGAAGATCAAATACACTAAACAGTAGTGTACAAAAGCATGAATTGATGTTCATATGTATCTATGATAATGACAATAATTGTGCACTTCTCATGGGCTGATAATCAAACAATGATGGTGCAGATTCGATTTTATGGAGATTGATCTATGAACAATTCAAGATTGAAAAAAAGCTTAATCAAAATCTTGGGTGAGATGAACAATGAAACCCAAATAGGAATGTTCTGCAGTTCCACATAACTGGAATGCTGAGAGCCAAATCAAGAACAATGCGGAATGGGAACTTAACATTAAATCAACAAAACATCAGAGTTGAGAGACTTCCGCACTGCATATTCTTATCAATTATAGTGCTCGTTACTCAAAAAACCAGTAACAAATTCCGCATGGTGTCACCATGAAACGAAAAAACAAATTTCATTGTAAAATTGGGGACAGAAAAAATTGCCCAATGACAATGCAAAAATCATATCAAATTTTCATTTCACAAAAATGGCATCATAGTTCATAGGAGACTAATCTCTGATGAGTATAAAAGATAACAATTTGTAGTCCAGTTGAACAATACAGGCCCCGCGTTCCTTAGGAGGAGCTGAAGCCGTCCTCTCGGAGCGGTTTACAGTACTTGTAGCGGTGGTTCATGTGCTGGCTGTACGACCCTGAGTGACTGAAGCGCTTGCCACATTTCTTGCACTCGAATGGCTTCTCCCCTGAATGTAGTCGCCGATGTTCAGTCAGGTGATGCTTGTGTTTGAAGGCCTTTCCACAGATCTCACACGTAAAGGGGCGAGCACCTGGAAAGAAGAAAGCCTTTGAATAACAAAATATACACATTTAAAAGATTCCTAAACCAAAATGTTGAGACAATTCTAAGGAACTGTGTTGGAAAGGACAGAAATAGTCTGTGTTTGCTGTCAAGCCCTTTTTTTTAATTGAAATGAAATACTTTTTAAATGTTAACAAATTCTTAGGTTTTTTATACAGTTAAGGGAACAAAATTATCCTACAATCTTATTCATTGTGAAAAACTACCAAAAAAGTTTTGCATTGCAAAACAGAACATCATAGTCATAGTTCAGGTAGCAGATATTTTTCCTTACCAGAGTGTTCATATTTGTGTCTGGCCAGGGAGCTCTGCTTAGAGAAGACTTTAGCACACTGGTCACATGCATACATTCCCTCCTCCGCATCAATCTTGTGTCCCTTCCAGCTCCTTCGCTTCTTCTTTAGAGGGTTGTCATCATCAAGCAATGAGTCATCCAGGTCCATTTGTACCTCTTCTGCTTCCATCTGTCAACAAATCATCACCATTAATTTCATTGTCATCATCATCATCATCATCTTTTTCACCATCAAAATTTCCTAATACATGCATAGCAAAATTTTGTTTTTAAGTGATCTCTATATGTATGCACATGAATTTTATTCTAATTTACACTACAGTTAACAGCCTCTGCATGATCAATGAGATGTGAATTATTAAAATGACTTTGCCTTTAACATCATTAATATACGTATTCTTCTACGAATGATTCATCATAACTTCACAGGGTAAAAAATGTAACATGCTATACTGAGGCAATGTTCAGAAACTTCAGAATGAATAGGTTTCGAGTGACATTAGTAATGTTGTTTAAAGTTAATATACAATAATAACAAAGGACATCACATACAAGTTAAACCCACATATCATTTTCTAAGTTCAAGAATGAGATTTTCTATGTGATGTCCTTAAAAAACAAATGTGACATGCTTTTAGGGGATTTATTTTGAAAGGGTCTTTCTGTTCAATTCATAACATATGGGTCATGGGGTGTCACAAATGTTTAAGCAACATCTAGAGGTCACAAAATATTTGCCCCAAAATCTAAATCCCAACCCCAACCCTTTTCAGAAAATTGATTTCACTCAACTAGATGTTGCTTTACTGAAGAAGTGCAGCAATGAGATTCCACAAGAAAAGCAAATGAAAAACAGGAACTTTCCAGAATACAAAAAGTGCAAAACAAGCACTGAACAAATATATATAAATATATATGTTTCAGGGGGGAAAAGTGTCAACACATGCAATGTTAAGGAGGAGACAAGTCAACAAACGCGCAATCTCATTTCCTCACCTCTTCAGTGTTAAATTTCTAACTAATGGGGAAAAAGGTTAAAAACGTGTGATACAGACATAGCCGTGTACCTGCCGCCAGCTTTTCTTCCTCAGGCGCTTGGACTTGAGGGAGTTCTCCATCAGGGCAGCTCTCTGGGACAGGCTGACCTCGGCGAGGGTGGCAAGGTTCAAGGTGGCGTCGGCCATGGCCCGTCGGTACTGCTCACTATCGCTGTAGCTGTCGCTTGAGCAGTTGGAGTCCTCATCTTGGCTCTCGTCAATCATTAGTCGGCCCGCTTTTTCCCCATTTTGCTCAAAGAAGACTTTGGAGTCCATTGGAGTAGCACTGTTTCTGTTGATGTCTGTGAAACTTGGTTTCGGAGCTGGTTCGGCAGATTTGGAACGGTGTTCGAAGTGGCGACTCATGATGGCTTCTGGACTAGCCATCATGTGTGCTTGCAGAAATGGCTGGAACACTGATGTTGGTGGATGAGGCAAGTAGTTCCCAAAAAAATGTCTTGGAAGCATTCCCTCTTGCTGTAGGTACTTGTAGATGGCTGAACTCTGAAGTCGACCTTCTTTCTTGGAACCCTCTGTACCGTTGTCCAGCTTCCCACCGATGTTCAGAGACGAGGACTTGAGAGGAATACTTGAGGAACTGGTAGAGGAGCAGGGACTGCTTGCATGGGCTGGTGTAGGTGTTCTGCTTCGTACACTAAGATCCAAAGGCTGTTCCTCTGGCTTGCTGGTGGATGGAACGTCCATTTTCTTCCCATGTGCTCTGGTTGTGTTGGGAACAACTGGGATGTAGCTGGAGTGACTGGGTGAATGCTCCTTCCATGAACTGTTGTCACTATGCTTAAACCTGGCCATGGAGGGGACGTATGGCACATGCTTCCCTTGACGTCTGTCTCTGGCTCTCATGTTCTGGAACCACACCTGTACAACCCTTTTCTCTTTCCCGATTTCCTTCCCGATGCGGATCAGCTCAAACTTCCTTGGCCTTGGATTTTCCTTGTAGTGAGATTTCAGCACTGCCAACTGCTCTTCACTGATGTGTGTGCGCATTCTGAACTTCTTGGCCTCACAATCCTCTTCATGGTCTGTGTCTGGGGCACTATAGCTGCCATTTGGGGTCCCACGATGACTGGCATCTGAGATGGAACTGCATGGAGAGTTTCTGGAACTGTCACTGAATGAAGATCTATTTAGAAGTTCCTTGTTGGCCTTGCACAGGTACCGCTCATGCTGATGCTGATCCACTGCACTGTTGAACACCTCGCTGCAGAAGTGACAAGGGATCTTCTCTTTCTCCTGCTCCTCCATCTTAATATCAGGTTTGACATCTTCTGCATCTGATGCAGTCTTCTTCTCTGTGTCGTCCCTCGGCTTGCTATCCTTGAAAGTTCTCTCTTTTGGTACTGATGCAGAATCAGTTGAAGATGGCTCTTCTTTGGATTCAGGCTCTCTCTTGATTACAGGGCTGTCCTTGACTGAGGGCTTGTGCATGGAAAAAAGCTGGGTGTTGGAATTGACATCTGGAGATATCTGAGCAGTACTTCCATGGGATGGGCTAATGCTGTGATGAGAAGAAATACAGTCTGTCTTCCCTTGAAGAGAGATGAGTGGATTCATGGGTGAGCTGTGTCGAATCATGGAATACGAGTATGGTACAAAGGCTGGAGGTGGAGAAAAGAATGGCATGCTTCCTTTTGGATCGAAATGCAGATATGGAACTCTTGGGAATGGTCCTTGAGCCATGGAAGTCAACATGTGGACAGGAGGTGTGAAGGCTCCCTTGGAAATGAGAGGCTTGGAATAAGTGACTGTTGGTTCCATGTGGTTGACTCGCTCAGTGGTGTGGGCCTTTGGTCCTGCCACCCAGCACTTCTTGGAGGTCATGTGACTGCTGTAGGATCCGGAGTGGCTGAATCGCTTGTGGCAGTTTGGACACTCGAAAGGTTTCTCTCCACTGTGTATCCGGATATGTTCTTTCAGGTGGTGCTTGAACTTGAATGCCTTGCCACACTCAGGACACTTGAACTTGCGTAGGTCTGTGCTCTCGTCGTGACTGATCATGTGTCTCTGCAGGCGGTACACATTGGCGAATGTCTTGTTGCAGACCTTACAGGACTGGGAGGTGGGACAGTGGGTAGGCAGGTGCTTGTCTAGGAAGGACTTCTGCATGAAGATGGCCTCACACTTGGGACACTGGTATCTGACTGGCTGCTCCGGGTGGGCACTCTTCATGTGATCCTTGAGGACAGATGACCTCGTGTAGGTCTGGGTGCAGAAGACGCACTTGAGAATAAACTCCTCCAATCCACTGTCTGTGAAATAAAACAAAGAACTAGTAAGACATTTAGATCCACTGAAAAAATTTTAATGTTAGTATGAAAATGAAAGAAACAGTAAAGTAGAGAACAATATCTGTTTGTGTAAGTGGAACTCTTATCCAAGTTTGACAAACATCATGTTTCATAACAATACTGTAAACTTATTATATTTAGTTTAGTATACTTGGCATAAATTGATTTTACAACAGGTTAGCATTTGATTTAGCACATTTCTGAAAGTACATGTTTACAAATAAATATGCATAAAATTTAGAAATGTACTTGATTTAACCGAAGTCACTTTCTGGCAAAAACACAAAATAGAATACACAGCTAAATGAAATAGTTTTACAGTAAGCCATCTAAAATAGAAAATGAGGAGAGAACTACACTTACCATTGTCCTGGTTTTCCTCCTCCTCTTCCTCGGTCTCTGGGATGCTGGCCTCGGGCTCCTGGGCCTCGGGGTCACTGACCGGCTCAGGGTAGATAACTGCGGTGTCACTGCGGTTCAGGTACTCCTGAATTTTGTCCTCTTCAGCACTGTTGTTGGAATTGGTCACACAGGATGGCTGTTTACATGGCAACACAACAGATGTCACCTCCTCCTGAAAATTTCAGTAGAAGTGTAAATGAACAGTTCTATGCACTGTTATCATACATCAAGTAATTCTGATAAGTTTTTTGGTGCATCAAACCAGTTCACCAAAAAATAAAACAATTTATGCAGAATTTTAACTTAGTTTGAAATTAAAATCTGCTTAAACACAAAAAAAAAATATCTTTTTTCATTGTAGTCTTCAATGAAATTTGCTAAAATTACCAAATGTCAAAATAACCCCACATACACTGTTTGATAAAGTGGTGTTGATCTCTACATAGTTTTATTTCTTTGTAAATTAGCTTAATTTTCCCTGACATTTATATAATTTCACCACTTCTCTATTTCACAGTGGCCTACCTTTAAATCCTTTGTTGTCTTGTCAGATTTCAGGTTATCAGAGGAGGATTCATTTTCTTTGGTGGTCTTCTTCTTGGAATCATCTGCACAATTCTTGTCTAAATATAATATCAAGAATGAAAATCTACATTGGAAATACATACAAAATAAATAAAGAAATGTTTCTTTTTTCTTCATCTTAACCCTTTTTTTATTATCTTAGTCTTTTCTTACCTTTTCTTTCTGACTGAATTCCGTCATGGAGATCTTTGTCAAGTTTGATTGCATTGTCATGGTTACTGTTGGCTGTAGGAGCGTCCACAGTTTTCTGTTGCTTGATATCACTCACTTCATCTTCAACTGAAAGAGGAAGAAAAAAAAATTAAGAGTTATTCCCCTTTTATTAGAACAAGACCAGTTTGCTTTACACATCTGTTCTTCTCATTTCAATTGACAAGTCACACAATGAGAGCCAGAGTTAAATTTTGCATCATTAAATCATTTTTTTGTACCTCACAAGTGCACACAAAAATAATCTAGATTTGATATGCCAATAAGGTTTGAAATCAGACTGAATTCAAAAGCATTATTCAAAATATAATAAAAATTGATACTCTTTAAGCATATCTTTTCAAAAACTTGATTATAATCATTATTTTTTTTTTAACAAATCAACCCATAAAAAGAAGTTAAAATACAATAGGAGCATTTATAAAAATCAAGTCTTGATGCACTATCAGAGATAATTATTGTTACATTTACAAAACCAGTTCTGTAGCATTATTGTCATTATATGGGTAATAAAAATCAAATTATAATGAAAAGAGAAATTACTCCGTCATTTTTTTAGCCAGAAACAATTTGATAATTAGTTGCTATTTCCGATGTGCAGTCTGTGCTAGCTGTTACAACGTTTTACAAACAATTAACGTGGAATCTGCACCTGACTAGAGCAAGATGATCCCCTATACATGAGATAGAGCCACCAGTAAACCAGCATTAAAATCTGTTTTATTTCACTAATACGACCCTATCAACCAATCATTCACCTGCATTTTCACTGAAACCCAATACTCAAACATCAGTTAAACTAGGCCGTTAACATTAACTGATCCCCTCTAACTGTGCACCATTAATATCCGATTATATCTCTGATTTTTGTATCAAACTTGGCCATTTCACAGCACAACAAAACGAACAAATTGCTGGCGATTTCACAGTTGTTTGATCAAACACTTTGTGCCGCTTGCTACATTCTATATAATTTTCTACGTCAATCTGTGGAGTTTACTCCCACTAAAATGACACATATGACATACGTCAGTCTTATATTTAAATCACAGTAAAAACATGGTTAATATAAAATAATTCTTGTTGTACACTTTCTTTGCTTTAAAGAAATGTCTCAAATAAAAACAAAATGCTATTCCAGCTTAAAATTGTTACATATTTAAAATATTTAGCTATATTTCAATATGGGTTGTTGGTTTACTCAAAAACTCTCAATCTCTCTCCCTAACCCTCATGCAGCTAATGAAAAATTTTGTACAAACATCTCAAACTCAATCAAAACAGACTAGAATGACCCTCTGGTCCCCCTGCCATTTCAGCAGCACATGTGATGCTAAGGAGGTGTTTCTTTATTAACATGTGACCCACACCTTATCTCGCTCCTTCATCTCAGCGTGACTCACACCACTATAAGGATGCTCTTTGTTTTAAGGTAGATCTTTTCTCCTATTCAAGTCTCTTAACACATATGCTTTCAAAACTCTTACATTGCCTCCACATTTCATCAAAAGTTGAATCACACACACAGAAGAAAATAATTATCCTTTTTAACCTTTCAAAAAAACATATTTACTGATATTTTTTATTTCAGTTTACGGTAAATTAACAAGTAACCAACACTTTCAAAATCATTTCTCAGCTGATGGCATCTAAAGTTTAAAAAAAATATAAAATTAATATTAATAAAAAGGTACCTTACATATGCATTCTCTAAAATCTGCTACTACCAATTGACCAAAACATTTCAAAATCATCACTCAGTTATTAATATTATAAGACCTAAGTTCTTACTAACAAAAAGGTACCTTACATAAGCATTCTCTAACATAGAAACCCTACAGCTAGGTTAGACAACTTACCGAAGCCCATTATAATATTATAAAAGTCCCTCAGCATGTTTTCTTCATCAGTACTTTAGACTTGACTGTTAATTCAATTTCACCGACCTCTCTCCTTCACTGCTTTCTATGGCCCTGCCCATCTGATTCTGAGACTTGTTTCAGGTGTAATCAATTCAAATAGTAGCTTCCACCTTCTTCACTTCACCTTGTCGCTACCCTACTACTGAACATAATTAATACCACCTTAGCTGCATCAGATCGGCAGCCAATCAGGGCCCACGGTAGCTCTGGATGATAAGGTTCAGAGGGGTTCCCCACAGGAGAACTCCCAGGTAGAACAGGCAAAAACAAACCAAGAATCTATTCACTGGACGTCCAGGTCCACGCAAAACTAATGGCCATAAATTCTGATTTAATGCATTTATTTCACAAGATTGGGGAGCGATTTAAATGTGTGGAATCAATCTTGGACACAAACAAATTGACATACAGGTTTCATAAATTCAGAAATAATTGAGTGATTCAAAAC
>WFKH01011801.1:29837708-29839211 GCA_016163765.1 Magallana hongkongensis
CCCAGTGAAGTAGAGAAGCATTTAGTTTTGATGAACACACACATTCCCAGACTCCCATTACGTGGTGGCTGTGTCCACTAAACAAGTCTTGGACTTGGTTACTGCACACATACACATTGACTAAAGACTTAGCTATAGTCATAAGAATGTGACAAAGCCTCTAGTACTCTGATTTACACTTATAACTACCACTAAAGCAAAGTAGGTTTTTAAAAATTAAATTGTTTTGTCTTGTAACTATCACTAAGAAAGTAGGTTATAAAAAAAATATATTTTTGTCCCCATTGCAACATTACAACATTCCAATTTTTTAATAATTCTCAGTCTGATGGCAAAATCCGTACAAAAATCAAAACAAAAAAGAATTCTTTTTTTTTTTTTTAAAATCCTCGAAACGAATAATAGAGCACACTGTGCAACGACATTGCATCCACTTATGACAAAGTTCTAAAGCATTTATCCTCTACCTAGGCTTTTCCATTTCAAATGTAGCCACCTACTAATCCCCTGCAGGTTCCCCCCTCGCAGAAGCCTGCTCTAAAATTGCTTATGTCAACAATATTACACCTAAAGTCACTCAGACAGGACATTTTTCATTTCGTTTCCATGGAAATCTGCTGAATTTGATACAGCAATTTACCTCCGATATGATGTATATTTATTGGAATTCTTATAAACCCAAACAGCTAACATCTGAAACTACACTGAAAGCAAGGGACCATTTGTATAGTTTTGTTCAATAGCAAAACAGTTTTTATCTGTCAATATGGCAACAATCACCAGATTTCACTGCAATGGACATTGAAAAAAAATACCCATCAAAAAGTAAAAGACACAGGAATTTCGGGTCCAGTGTTTTGACTACTGTATGCTCTTTGAGATTAAAATATTCACATTACCAGAGAAACTATAAAATTATAAAATATATATTTTACCTTTGTAAATTTTATAATTGGGAACACATGCTCCCTCTGCAATACTGTTAGCAGACAGAAACACAACCATTCTTTATAATTTTCTCCTCTGGGACTTCCAAACTTTCATATCTGAGCAAGGGTATCAAAGTGATTGGTGCAACTCTACCTGAAGTACTTATATATATTTACCAGAAAGGAAATGGGTGATGTTTACAAAACAATCCCTGCCTCACACTTTTTCTTGAAGATAATCTACTCAACAAACAGATTAACAAAGGGAAGTAACTCTGGACCCCCCCCTTCCATTCCCGAATTAAACCTGAGGATTGAGGATGTCAGCTTTTCCTGTTGGCAGGTGGTGATAGTGGTACAGTAGACTCAGACAAGATTATAATCAGGTCTTATATATAAATCATAAACAGTGCATACACAGAGGCTGGACAGGATGTTTTCTATAACCAGCAAAAGGAAGGTGTTATACTAAGTCAATCACACCAGCAGTATAAAACCACAAAAAAAACCCATGTAACCCTTACAGGACTTGTTTATAAGAATTATTTTGTGTGACACTGTTCATAAAATTTTA
>WFKH01011801.1:29839311-29850789 GCA_016163765.1 Magallana hongkongensis
CCCCCCCCCCCCCCCCCCCCCCCCACCACCAAAACTACCAGTCCACCAAATTCAAACCACACGTGCTCACTTCAAATTTAACCTCGTTACAATGGATTAAGTGGGTAAGGATGTCTTTCCAGGACTGGAAGGTCACGACTTCTTGTACCTTTATATAGACAGATGATGTCGGGTCCCCTGATGAAGTGTTTGATAACTTCACAGATCGACAACACCCCCTTGTCGTGTTCAAGGAAGGAAACGCAGCTACATTATTTAGTGTACAGGTATTCTTATGTATCCTGTTTTCAACAGAACTCAATATGTTGGATTTCCTGTGGAAATTTAACTTGTATAACCACGTCCAAAATGGGTTTCAGAGCTCAGACAAAGACTGATGAACTAGATTTTACTGAAATCGAAAAAGGAAGTTTTAAATGAACATATTTTGATAGTTTTTCCCCGAATTAGTTTTTTCATCTACTATTAATAGTAGTTTCTTCTCATTAAATTTGAAGGTGTGTTATTGGGCTGTTAAAATTTCTATATAGCTTTTTAACTTTACAACAGTCATGGATGGAAGCAAGACCAATTCTTCTCAACATATAAAGAAATCTTATAACTTAACTTTAAAAAAAAAAGAAAGAACCATCACAGATCTAAACATGGTTTTATTAATATTAAAATAGGGCATCAATATTTGGTTTCTTAAAAATGTTTACAGTTTCACAGGAAAAAGGTCCTACCAATAAAATTGTTTTAATTCTATGAGTATTTTATTTCTTTCAACAATGAAATAAACAAAAATTTGTTGTTCAACAAAAAAAAAACATATTGAGACCACAGTACTTCGATCTACTCTAATTAAAGTAAAAAATTAAAAGGAAGAACATTGCGTACTGGTACAGAGGCTTGTTTAATTTATTCATTATTAAGGTTTTAAACGAGACACTGTAATATGTTCATATAAACTGGTACACCAGATGATGTCATTCACTCATAACACATGCGGAGACTGACACTCATTACCTCTAAGCTTCAATAGTACTTGTGTATGTCAATCGTTCTACCTTTGTGGACTTTACACACATATTTCATAATAAACGTTACCACTCTTCCATTATGTGTACACTTTTATCTTAATGCTCTTAAAGCCAACTCAGGAAACAGGAAACTTCAACATCGTGTGTCACTCCATGATAGAATTTCTTCATTGGATTTTTCTACCTTGATTTTTATTCCACCAACAATATGTATTAAAATAAACAATACTGACAAGTTTCACCTGCATTATCTTTTTAATAAATGTGTTTGTATTAAAAATAAGTACTATGCAGATCTACCCAAGATTACCAATCTCTCTCTCTCTCTCTCTCTCTCTCTCTCTCTCTCTCATGTATGGAGGGAAGAAGATTTTTGATTTCTTAGAAAATTACGCTTCTGCAGAATTAAGCAATTTGAATGGCTAAAGAATTTGGACCCATGTTAAGAAAAATCCTCAATTAAAATGCACGAACTTGATTCTGTAAAAACTACTATCAACATTGCCATTCAATAAAGAGAGTTAAAATTGCCTCCTTTTGCATCAATAGACAGTGTGATTTCTGTTGACTAAGAAGAAATCAGGTTCCTTTTTTTTTTAATCACAGAGCCCTGTGTATTGACATAAAGTTGGAAAAGGAATGAATCAACCATCCCAAACATGATCTTCCATGGCTCTGGCTACCTATATTGCAGAAGATCAATCCTTTATGCAAATATCTGAACATTCTGTGGGTCCTCAATATTAATTTGTTTTAAGAAATTTGAGAAGTAAAGAATTGATTCTGGTGAGAGTTGGAAGTTGAGAAGCTATCCCCAAACCAAATAAAGATGAACAGCACTTATCAATCCTCTGACAAATAAAACAAAACAATGCAGCATCCCAAACAGTCGCAGACTTCAAACACGGTACCGGGAACCAGGAATACTTCAGCCATCCCTGTATGTCCTCCAGGAATTCGGACCAACACTTGCGCCACCTGTCTTCTATTGGACAGCAAGTAGTGAATACAGTTGATCAGTAATCAAATTGTCTAAAAACGTGCCATATGTACAGTTCAAATACAGGTTCATATTACTCTTTTTTACGCTATTCAACAATTAATATTCTTCTCCTTAAATAACTTTTCATCATTGTATCAGTTGTCAAAATGTTTCAGACAATCTCAACTTTTCAATTTTTAGATAATGTCTTACTTGAAATTCGAATTTCAATCTATTGTATGAATTATATCTTCTCCGAAGAAGACTTGTCTCCATATCTGATTAAGTCTTTCCCCAAAAGACTCTCTCTTTCTCTCTGTCACATAATATCTCTGAATTCAGAGTTGTACTTTCCTAATCGCTTTTTCATTGACAAAAACTGCTGTTTATGAATCCATTAGCGTCCTGTATTTTTTAGATGCCCAATGATGTGTTTCACATTATTTTTCATAAACAGAACACATTACCATATTCTATCTGTGTGATACTATCTACAGCATTTATTGGGGGTACGAACCATCTGTAGACACATGTCTGCACACAATAGCCGAGCATGTGGACTCGTTCCGGACGTTTTAATGTTATCCTTAATATTTAACCCGATTCTAAAGAACAAGAGTAATAATTTCATAATTGAAAATATTTAAATAGCATGACATGTTGTTATCTTCAACTATTTCTCTTGCAGTTGAGGGTAAATTGAATTAGTGCACCATTTCTATTCCACCGTCCCCATAGCTCTAATCAAAATATGGCCTGTATCACATTTCTTCGGTTATAAAAAAATATGTTCCAACATCAGAGATTTGGATACGAGGCTCACATTTCAAAATCTGTTACCTTGTTTTTTCTTTGCAAAGACAAAAAAAAGGCATCATTCTGCTCAAGTTTTACCATTTATGAATTATAAATGGAAGTACAACAATTAGTCACCAAATATGAAATGGTTCCATAGGCCCCCACAGGGAGCCAGCATCAAATACAACACTAAAGAGGATTTGTACACAGCTTTTCCAGTCATTAGGAAAATAATAAGGGCTAAAGGAGTGCACGGGGTTAGAATTCAATAAGACAAGGTATTCCTGATACTAACACCATCTTCCCTCAATTTTAGAACCAACTACATGTATTAAGGTTAATGCTTTTTGCAAGCATCATTTCAGACCATGTGAAGAAAACTCTCTCTTTCTCTCTCTCTCTTTCTCATGGGAACCATTATGATACCTAACATTTTCAATAAAACACCATCAAGGAAATGAGTTTTCTCATTAAACTTATCAATATCTGTCATATAATGAAATTGAAAATATAAAAGTCCCATGATTCAACATCTAAAGGGGTAAAAAAGAGCTACAGCCATGCAAATGAAAGCTCAATTTCCATGGAACGAATCTCCCAGGACTGACTAATCCTTTTACCTGCTGAAAGGTAAAAAAAGGCAGAGTGCAGAATTGGAATGTAATTGACATAGTGTAATTAATCACCTAATTACTACAAAGGTAATGTGGATTTCCTCTGGAGGTCCATCAGCACCAGCAATTCAATTTTCTACCTGTCATTATCAGGTAATGGAGAATTGATGGATGACAGCCACAATGAGTTGTTTACACCTGTAAACCTACCCCTTGCCATGACAGACTTCATCAGTATAGTCCTCATAACCGCTGATTTATTTAATCATACTGGTGTAATTAAAACTAGAAACTGTCTGTGTATACTGCTCCCATCCCATTCCCTGGGTAACTGTAACTTGCTTTAACAAGACCAGGCTTTCTTCGTTGTCTGCATCATGACATATCACCTGCTTGCATATAACCCTGTACAACTTTGACTAAATTAGCAATACTTTCTAAACCCCTTAACAGGTTTTATATTTAGATAAATATCTAAATTTCAAGAGAGGAGGATGAGTTTCCTTTTCTAATTTGCTAAGCGTCGGATAAGAAAAATTTCAAGATCAATGTATTTGTGTCGAATACTTTTCACAGAACTCAAGTGCGTTCAACAAGAACAAGTCATCATTCAATATGGTTTTGTACATGTAGGTAACTAAATAGGGGTCTTTCTCCATCAAATAAGGAAGGAAACAAGCGTCTACATCGCATATAAACTTCCTGCAGAACCAATGGTACCTGTGTTCCTCCGATAAGAAACTGAAAAAAGATCTTTATTCAGAGTGTATCACCCACCAAGTGTTCTTGCCATTCACCCAAAATTTCTACAGTTTTAAATATTTCCCACTAAAGATCTATATAACCTTGTTGAAATGGCAGTTAATTTTTACATGTACCCTGGGTTTCATCCATTACAATTACCCCCGAGGAGGAGGCAACATTTCTGCATTATCAGAATCCAAATTATGTATTACTTCCTGCCGTCAACCTCCAAACTCTTGAACAAAAACAATTTTACCTGGATGAGCCATGTGGAAATTCACTCTGACAGGTAAAAATTGGTCTGACATTTACCTAGACTAAATTAGATAACCTTTGGCCCTTGGTGTCCCAGTATTTCTGATGCCATTGATAGAATAACTGTGACGCCCTTACCAGGTACATTTATCTACAACATGTGAAATACATGTGCTTTTTTCAATAAATTTAAACCTCCATGATTTTTTCTTCAGTTTTGCCATCATTTTCATATCTTGTCTATAAATAATTTATTTATTTTCCCAAGACCATTACTGCAATAGAGAAGAATCATCTTCCTTCCTTATATCTTTATCATAAGTATCTCTATATATTATTCCCAATATATATGGCAAGGTTCTTGTCCAGTATTACTTTTCATAACCCATCATTATCAAAATAGATCTGCCATATTATCATTGCTAATCACTTCCTTTCTATAATTCTACCGGTCCTTAGCTAATTACCTATTGATCACTTGATCAAACTCTCACCTGAGGTGATGTCAGGTAAATGCATTCATTCAATAGTTAAATACCTGAGTCAACAGACACTAAGTGTTTGTCCAATAATCTGGCAGTAATCAGGTATCATATTTGTTGTCAGATTACTGAAAATCTCCAAATCAACTTAAAATAAGATTGAAAAAAAAAACAGGGAGTTTTTACCAATTGACAAAGTAACCATTTTGCAACAAAGGCAAATGAAAGGGTTCTAGTCAGATACAAAGATGACAGTGGTTTATGGTAATACAGGCTCTAATTAACATTTTTTAACAAAACAGCAGCTACGCATAGTTTTTCAAAAACCAATAATGCTGAATGAACGATTTGAGCATTTGTTAAACGATTCTCATTTTCAAAGGAGAAAAAATGAATTACTGAATTATCGCCATTATAAGTGTATTCAGGTGAAAATGCGACAAGGTATTTCTTGGGGCGGTCTTTTGTCCCACACGTGGGTGACACGCGACTAAGATTTCACGGACTCATGATTATAATTCAAATCGCTTAAGGTGCTAAAAAACCCACCATTATGTTTGTTAAATGTGTAACAGAGATGTTCAACCATTGAACATCTCCCACAGTATCCTAAGGGGCTCAGAGTCTACCCAATGCTACAAGAGATTTCTAAAGAAACATCAGTAATTGACAGGATCAAAGATAAAACTGGGAATCTCAATCACAACCAGGTGTGTCATTAAAATTTCAAAAAAATTTCAGCCAAAAACGTTTTTACATGATATAAGGCAACACAAGACATGGCTTTTCTATTTGCTCAAAAGAAAGATATCTTAATCTTGTATTCCCTCTTTCTTTTTTGGAAAGCATAAAATATTTCAATTTTTTTCAGAGGTTTTTCATTATTAAAGTATTTTGATTTTAATTTCAAATTTTATAAAATTATGCTACTGGGAGACACATACACCATGCATTAAATAAGATGGCCCAGGGTCTGCATTCTATATTGTTTTATTGATATTGAAAAGGGAAACCCAATACCCAGATCACCTCAAGTGCCCAAGAAAAAGATAAAATAGTCACGATCAAGAAGAAAGGAATCAATTTGGGTACCCTTGAAAAGAAGTTTATTTTGTTGGATATCACAAATTTGACAGGTAATTTGCATACAATACCATTAACAAATTTCAGGTGTTCCTCAAAACAAAAGGTCTTTTTTGTTCATAAAAGTGTCAATTCTGTTATAAGCCATGAGATGGGGCACCTGATTTTTCGTTTCCTTTTCGTTGGAATAATAGGAGTTAAAAAAGAGCAGAATCAATAGAAAGCCAGGTGAAGAAAAACCTTAAGTCTTGGTGGTCACCAAAGAAAGTCGAAAATAGACCAAGGTTTGTAACAAGCTCCCAATAAAACATGGCCAGAGGTGTCTTTGAGCTTTTACACCTATTGAATGACTGCCATTAATCTAATTACAATGGGCAAATTATGAAATAAGAGTGCTCTGGAACTAGTAATATACCAATAAAATGTTGACAGCTAACTTGGGACAGATGTGTTATTTAATTAACTGGGTACCTTCAGGACAGGTAATTTAGCACTGGGGGAATTCTACGCCCATCCGAGTGATGATTTCAATTGGTAACATCAATGGATACCTTAGCAGTAATTGCAATGCAGATTATTACTTAGAATAATTAAATTACATAGATGTTAATTACGGATGCTGGGGAAAAAGATACAATGGGGAGCTGCAGAGCAAGGTGTACTTAAGGTGATTGATTCCAATTGAGTTAATTAAGGTGGAATTGTGTTTGTGGGAGTCTCAGGTGAGGCTGTGACACACAGGTCCTTTTGGTTTTACAGATGGCCCGCTACCCAGAATACTTGCTCCAAGAGGCCTTGAAGCCAAAGGCCAGAAATAGATGCAGCAAACAGGGACTCAAAAGAATGCTCTGAACTAACTTCAAAGTGATTATTAGGCATAACAGAATCGTGATAATGACCGATAGAAATAAAAGATCAAAGAACTTTTCAATGACTTGAGTATCTGGGTACCTCAACACTATAAAGCCATTCAATTTCAAAGTCAAAATTTTATAATAAAAATTAATTATATTATTAAGAAATATTTTTCAATATTTAGAAAAAATAATTTATTTATAATATTAAATACCTGCTTAAATTTGGATTAAACAAATCATTCTTGTCAGGGATTTATGAAAATTTTATAAATATCAGGAGCTTTTAGTTCTGTGGTAAGACTAAATAATTCCATTGGTGCATTCTGGGCAGCTAAAATAAAAGTGAGCCACAGAAAATCAATAGAAACACGCTCTATATTCCTGTTAGAAATATTATTATTGACTATCAATTTAATATGGTTGTTTTCACCATAGGGATCAGCTTTCTGAATAACCATGAAGTTTGGTCATTTTATTTCCTTAATTTAAATATTGTTTTTTAACCTTCATTTGAAGAAAATATACCATTGCAGGTAAAAGATGCTGCACTTTGTTATTTTTTCTCAGGTCTATACAATGCTTAGAATTTACACAAGTGACAATTCTTCTAATGACTCATAATAATAACTGGTCTTTTTTTGTGTAGGAGAATTGTGTGTATATATAAGCACTTATTTCTAAACAGTTACACATATGTGCATCACATTAGACCACTTGAAAATCCGGAGGATGTGTCTGTCACTGAATGGAAATTTTGTCAGTACCTTACAACCTCTCACAGAAAAAAAAACTGCTAAAAGGACAAATTTATAATTCACAATACTATCTAAAATTATCATTATTATATGCTTAAAAAAAAATCATGTCTTTTGGTGGTACAAAAAAATACACCTTGTGTATTTACCTTCAGATTTTTGTTATCCATATTCAGAAAAGCAACATCCATATTTATTATTCTTTTAATCGTAAGTTAAAGAGTAAAATATACTCTACAAAACAACAAAATACTCAGATCACATCAACTGTCTCACGCTCTCTGACAAATCCGCATAGAGTCGTCCGCCATTGCTACGCCGTATTATAATGATGCGGGAATAGTAATTTCCCTACTGAGTCTAATTTAAGGTCACATAAAGTTTTACCTTTGAACGAAATGGCTTTCAAAAACCTAACAAATGACATTTTTCTCACTAAATATCTATGACAGTGCACGATTAAACATTAAATTGCATTTGAGCATCCCTCAATCTCAGCAACTTGCTTTCCCTGTAGCAGGTATTGTAGGAAGGTAACCTCAACGTAAGAAACCTTCAGAAGCGCTACTCGCATTGATTTTCTCCAATAGCGGGTATATGAAATATAACTTGGGTAACTTTTTAACAAGAAAAGAGACATGCAGCCAAAACTCACCATTTTTTCTCTTAGGGTTTCTCTGTTTTCTCCTTCCGCACCTGTCCGTCTCTGCCATGTTTTCATTTCACCACCAACCTGGTAAATATTATTGCGCATGTACTACTACATCAAAAGACAGCTTCCGGTCATATAGAGGGCTGTCCCCCTCAAATTGAAAATTTATGATATAAAATTTAGTGATTCTAGGTTAACCTGGTTTAGGTAAAGTACTATGATTCAAAAATGTACACTGAGTTCATCGACTTCCTTGTTTACGATTTTTTGTCGATGAAGACTGGAAAGTGATGGCGCACGTGAAGTGGTAGTGTAAAAATTTGAGTGACAGCGTGTGTGATGCGTTCTCAGGTGCTGCATCCGCACCCCTTGTTTAAGAAATAGGGGCTTTTTTAATCAGATAACACAGAGAGACATTTGAATATTTCGTTAAGTACATGTATTGTATTTTTATCTTACCATAATTTACAATAAATTTCTACATATATTAAAACAATAACTTAAAAAGTTTTCATAAACTTATTTGCATTATAACATATTTTAAAAATTGTATTTTTGTAACAGCTAGAAATAAATTTACCTTTTCTTATGGTATATTTTGCATTAAGGTTTATTTGCTTGTAAAATTATTTTTTTCAGAATGTAAAAAAGCATAGGGTTGAAAAAAAATTTCACTATATGGACATTTTCAAAAAATTACTTAAAATTTAAAGATATTTCATTCTCCAATAGTGATATTGAACTAACAAGGTGCGCGCTCGGAGCCCCGAGAGGACCTCTCTGAGTCACACGAAGCACAGCAGTGAAATGTCTTGGAGGCAGAGGCGAATGAAACTCGACACTTGAAAACAACAGAATAGAGTTTTGAAGTAAATCTGTGATGTTAAGCACCTTACATTTCGCTTATCACCGACTGCCATCAAAAATACAGGTCTCGG
This sequence comes from Magallana hongkongensis, assembly GCA_016163765.1. Lineage (NCBI taxonomy): Eukaryota > Metazoa > Mollusca > Bivalvia > Ostreida > Ostreidae > Magallana > Magallana hongkongensis. Next base: position 29,848,494 of record WFKH01011801.1, read on the forward strand.
GCACACAAAGAAAGCTACACACATTTTTTTTTCTTGCAAGTTCGAAACAGAGGCGTCAGTATTTCTTTGGTTTGAAAGATATAGAAAATATACTTTAAGCAAAGTGAGCAACGGTGAGAGTTGCTTATGACACGTAGATTTGAGATAACGGTGGAAGCGAGGAGAAAGCTTCTGTGTGTCGCGATAAGGGCGCGCTGCTACCGTAGACGAGCTACTCTTTTCTTTGTGTGGTGCGGTTCAGTAAATTATAAAACAAATGCCGTTACTGGGAATTGTCAGATGTATATAAACCACAGACTGTATTTGGTAGTAAAATGAACTTAAAAAAATTTTAATGTAATTTTTTTAATCCATTATTTAAAAAAGCATGTTTGCTTTATTTGCAAAAAAAAGAAAATGTGTCTTTTTTTTGTGAAAGGTGAAAAAGTTTGCACATAATGGAAAATTGATAACTATTGTAACCGTTTATCAGAGAGTTAAAATAAATCACATTAGTTTGATTTTTAAAAACTTAAAAATTCAGTTAAAATAAAAAGACTAATAAATGACCCTTTCTAATTGAACAAAATAACTGAAGATTAAAACAAAACTTAAACAAATGCATGCAAAAAATAAATCATATACCCAATATTGAAGAGTCTTTGGTCAGATTCTTGCTACAATTTTCGATGCTTCTTCAGTGGCTCTCGCAATGGAAATGATGACCGGGTATAAGATGAGTAGCTACTGTGTATGCTACCTGGCCGACTCAAAAGATACCCGACATCGTCTGATGTACCTGGACAGGTAGTCGAAAATTCGCGCGGCATCTTTGAAGCTATCGAGACACCTGGCCGTGTGCTACCTGCAAAAGGCGGCGCGCGCCGCAAATTCAAGACGCTCAGGTATATACATTACGTATCTGTGATGAACTTGTATATTCTGTGTATATTGCGTGGTTTTTCTGAACAATAGAGCACTAATGAGGCAAAGCCCGAGATATATACGCGGGTTAGATTAAACATTTTCAGAACAGGTGTTCAAATGGAATTTTTTTCCAAAAGAAAAGAAGATTACTTAAAATTAATAAAGTCTTAATTACATTGTTATGTTTTTTTTTTTTTCAAGAACATTTTTAAAATGTTTTATAAAACATATTTTATAATAGCATTTCAATTATCTGAATTTAGAAAAAAAAAAAAAAAAAAGCTTTAACGTAGAATGCTTTTATATGGCTAAATAAAAGTTTATGTAAGGTTTCTCTATGTCAGGTCAGGATTGAAGATTAACTTGCACTTCCTTTAAACAAAGTAAATAAAGCACAAATGTCCACTGTATGTTTTATTATTCAATGAATTTTACTAAGAAGGAAGCTAAATAAAAGTAAGAAGGAAATAGGGAGGAATATGACGTAAATTCGGGGAAACGTCAAGTGAGAATTCCGCTGAAAAAGTAATCCCCAACAAAATAATTACTAAAAATAGATGAATCATGTGCAAGAGTAAAAGTAGAGAATTATATAGGACTTGATGTGCTTTAATGGCCGATTATATCTATCTATAGTACTATAAATTGAATTTCTGTTACTTTCTATTTCGTTATTGTATTTTATTTAACATAATGATAAGGAGGAAGAAGAAGAAAAACATTTGTAACTTTTCTTAAGAAGCATACAGGCTTTATATTTTCAGTAGCTTTGTAAAAACAAAATGAAATATACGTATCACACAGAACTTTATATATTTATTTTAGTTTATTCAAAATTGGTCATATAAATAGTGATTCATTCTCAAATTAAGATTTTTCCCCCATATATTCTGTCCTTATATTTATACGTAACTTATCTCCAAAAAGAAACATCTAGAAAAACTTGGCACAGGAAAAATATTCTAACTTTTTATGATAATTATCCCGACAAATTTTACTTTTGATTTTGTCATGGCAGTTGTAACCAAAACAAAATTTAAAAAAAAATTAACACATTTCTTCCCCACCACAAGAATTACATTCACTATAAATTCAACAATCAATGATTTTATAAAAAGAAAAATGATAAACTATTACGCGTATTTTACCTGTTTTGATAAAGAACTATTTATTCTAACAATATTTTATTCAATATTTAATGGAATTAGGCAGCAGACACATCCTATTTTCACCTCCCTATACATGAAGATCAAAATGAACATATTGAATATATACTGTACAACTCAGAGTATAGAAAGGATACAAATGAAAAAAGAAAGAAAAAAGATATATTCTGATACCGGTTTGGAAAGAAAAAGTAAGACTAAATATTTTGTACATATTTTTTTTT
>WFKH01011801.1:29893638-29904957 GCA_016163765.1 Magallana hongkongensis
CCCACAAATATGGCAATGAAAATAAGAAAGTTGGCTCCAACAAATAATGCCATGGAATACTCCCATCCTGGCTTACGGTACACCGACAGAGGTAGAGAGATACAAATACCCGAACTAGAATAGTAATCCTCAAAATAATCACTACCAAAGAGTGGTAACAGAGAAAGAAAGAATGAGAGAGTCCATACTGTACCGGTCATAATTTTTGAAACCAAATTACTTCTCTGAAGACTTGATAATGGGTCTCGTATAATGATTATTCTGTCAATGGTAATCAAAAGAACAAACAGAGCGGAGGCTTCACTTGAAAGAGTAGCCAGAACACCAGCAACAGTACAAATGTGACTGTGTCTCCACCATTCATCCTCAAAACCGTAACGACCACTGAACCTTAAATTAGCTCCAGCTATAATATACAGATATACTCCCATCAGAAAGTCTGCAATGCTTAAATTGATGGAATAAATTGCAAAAGAGGAGAGACGTCTAGACTTCAAATTAAAACCCCTATAAAATGGACCGAAAAGATTTCCAAAGACAGCTAAAAGAGCAATGTACCAAATAAGTGTACTAAGTAGCGGGGTGTCAATTAAATTGTTGCATGAGGAAATATCATTCACCGGTGCAGTGCATTGTATTTTGCCTACTGTTTTAGGTTGCGCGCAACATAAAGTGTAGGAATCAACTCGAAGATGCTCAATGCTTATTAACCCGTCAAACATTTCTTCCACAACTTTTATGTAATTGTTCTGAAGATACAGATACTGAAGACTTGAAAGACGAACAAAAAGGTCAAGTTTCAAAGAATGAAGGTAATTGGACGATAAGTCCAATAGACGCAATTTTGATATGAATGAAAAAGCCTTTCCGTGAATATCTGTAATACGATTGTTAGAAAGCTTTAGATAAAGAAGATTAGGAAAAACGCTAAAATCATATTCATCTATTAAAGTAATATAATTATCTGAAAGATCTAAATAAATTAACCGAGCTTCCGATTGCCGCAAATCGCTTGTGAACTTTATTGCTTTGATATTATTATTCTGAAGATGCAAGTTTTGAATAAAGGATAAATAAAACCACGTTGAGAGATTATTATGACTAAGATCTAAAGTCACTGTCCATATATAGGCGAAGGGTTGAATATCTAAGTTACAAAAGCTTAGATTAACTATAGAGTGTTTAAATATTCCTATCATTAAAGGAAATCCTCGGGTTTCGGACAAGTCAGCGTGAACACCTTGAAGAATTGGTAGTCTTTTTGGATTATAAACAATGCTCTTGTGAACGAAAAATTCAAATATATGATCAAATTTTGGGGAAAATTTAACCTCAACAAAGGTACAGTTAATAATGCGCACAAATCGAAGATAGTTAAATCTGTCACCTATATAAGCAATATCGATAGTACTATTGCTTATCGTCAATATTTGCATCGTAACATCAGAGGTAATCTGCAATATTTTCAAATTGCAGTCAATTATATTAATTTCTTTTAAATTTGAAAAACTGTCATTGAATTCCAACGAATCTTGCATTAAACCAGATACAGTAATAGAGGTTGCATACACAGGTACATCACCAGTTGTACATGTGAACGAAAGACCGGAAGAGGTACAATTACTAGGGCAAGAGTACACGGAATCGTTGGTAGCACAAATAGAACAAAAATCTCTTGTCTTCCAACTATTTGAACTGAAAGCATTTGTATCACATGTTTCCTGATCATTAATATTGGTGCCTCCATTATCAAGAATTTGGGTATTCCGTCTGGACGTATTGCAATCTTTGCAAATTGCTTCAAGAATTTCGAAATCTGAAAGGGGTAACAAATCATTTACATGGTTTAGTGCGCGTTCATACATCCTAAAATTTATTGTTAACATATCACTAAGAATCAAAAGTAACAATTTTTTGCTGGGAAAAATGCAATTCTAGATGTATTTAAAACAATCTTTTGTACGATTCCGTATTTTAACGTCAACCTTAATAAAATATTTTGAATGTTGTTTTACCACAATCGTTTTCGTCTTCCCCACCCAAACAGTCAGGTTTAAAATCGCACACTTTGTTGATTGGAATACATTCATCCCGATAGGCTGAACATAGAAATTCCTTTGGACTACAATGCTCTACAAAGTCAGAGAATATACCGGTATACATGTGTTACTAGGCAGGACGCGCTACATATATGAATTTAAAAGAGACACTTTGACAACTAAACTTGACTTTAGCGATAGGGTGCAAATATTCCATAAAGTGTTATTACTCTATTAGTAATAAAATTTATATTTCTGTTAGAAAGAGTTTAAAAAGAGAGACAATGTACTTATTGAAAATAGAATAAATGAAATGTTGATCAAGGTCAACATCTAGTAAACGAGTTGAAAAGATGTTTTGAGAATGATGTAGAAAATGAAACCCTTTTCTTTGCATTTCATTTGAAATCAGGCAAAAGAATTCTGAGAGCTATATTCAGTCAAAGAAGGTGTCAAAAACTAAATTATCGTTTTCTGAAAGAATTTACATTTAAGTTGTCAGACTTAGTTAAAGAGCATTTGTAATTATTATTTTTTTTCTTCATGTTTTAATAAACTTTTGAAAACACCTTTGTAATTGCTTTAAAATATGATGTAAAACTTAAGTTATGAAGCTTTTTAAGAACCGCTTGATTAAAATTTTCGTGATATAGATAGCCTCATATAAATCTACTTACCACAGAGTCCGGAAGTGATTGTAATGTTGTCGATCATAACTAATCCATAATCACCATGCGACTCAACAACTCGGAAAACAAGCTGAAAAATGACATCGTTCAACATTGAAGGAGGTTGTTGCATTTGCTAGTAATTGCTAATTGCTGAATGTATTTTTAGAAAGGATGTCAAGTTTTTTTTCTTTTCGTTGTAATAAGAGATTAAACATTTTTGTTAATATAGCATTTAATGATTTATTTCAATGTCGTTGCGCCAATAAATTTCAGTCAGTGAACACACAAATTGAATACTAGTATGTCTTCTCACCAGACGGCAACGGTAATTTTTTCAATGTTTACGTTTAAAAACATAAATTATGAGCTATTTTTGCAAATATCGGAGAAGGTGAAACAACAACAGCGAAATAAGGCTCAACGTTAGAAAACCTGTAATGATGTAACCTGTTGTATTGACTACGGTTGCACAAAATATGAATGCAAATACATGTACAATTATTTTTTATTGAACATTTGCAACTAATTTTTTAAGTATTAATTTTTTTTATCAAATATTTGAGAACTCGAAATGTTTTTTTCTCTCTACATATGCCCTGAGATAGTTGCGGGATTTAAAAGCAAGCTATCGGAGAAAACAGTTGTATGAAAATATTAAGATTTTGTTGATTTATAAGGAAGAATATTTTTATTGTATGAATAAAAAATAAGTGTTTGGCTTACCTTGAACTCGAACCCAATTGGAAGGTTTACCGACGATTTGCTAAATTTTACAAAGGAAGAGTTTCCATGTACATCTAAATAGTTCGATAAATCATAAGGTTCATAAAAGTCAGTAATGTAGGCAAGGACCAAAGCGGTGTCACCGATGACGAGATGGTTGTAGTGAAGGCATCGATACTCCATTGACATGGGAATCTTTGGGCTAATCACATCAATTATCCCTGCATTTTGGATCATTTTTTCTGTTGCTAAAACCGTTGTGAAGTCTAGTTGCTTAAGTCTTTGACTCAAGTAATCAGGAAAACCTAAACATTTTTAAAGGATTGAACGTTTTCAAGCTCTTATTTTGAATAAAATTAAGATGCAAACATATCAACGTATTGCTTAAAAATCTATTTTCTAGTGCCCTCGGGCGCTAGCATCTACGTTGAAGTTTTTGCTGGAATTAAGCATGCTTGGAATCGTGAGTAGGAATTCTGGAAAATATGCACTCGTACCCTTGCCAATTCATATGTTTGTCATCTTGCACTGTACCATGTGCACTGTACTTAATTTAAGAAATAAAGTACGAGTTTTCGTGAATGTTGCAGAATAACCTCCGAGGTCGAGAAATGTTGTTTAAAAATATAAAAGCCGAGGCGAAGCCGAGGCTTTTATGTTTCTAAACAACATTTCAAGACCAAGGAGGTTATTCTGCAACATTTACGATAACAAGAACTTTATTTCTATTCTACTAACAGCTCCAACTATCAGCTGATCGGTTTATCTATAGAGAGAGGAAGTAGGTCATATTTTCAAGCGAGATGAATCTGATTGGTTGAGACGGCTGTTCCGCGTAACCCCAAAGGTTTTGTTAGTAATGTTTGTTTACAACTAAAATCGATCGCAGACTATTGATCGGAATCGAATGCAGACGATATATTTCTCGATGAATGAAATACACATTAAAATTATTTATGATTTTTTTTTATTAATTTAGATTAATGAATTCGATAATTAACGTATTAATTTGTTTTTTTATATTTGGACGAACAACCAGTGAAAATGTCTTTGGGAGGGTCTTGGAACAGCCGCGATTAGCTCTTTGAAATAAACATTAAAGGGAATACACATCGCTCTAAAGGACACTAACCCGTGTTATCAATTTTTTTTTATAAAGAGCAAGTTTTTAAGTTATAAACTCATGATCGACTCGAGTTTGGTATATGTTTAAGGTCTGATAATTTATTGTAACTTTCGTGGTATATTGGAGAATAATGTCCGCGGCATCTCTTTGATCTCGGCAATAACTGAAGTACAATGTGTTTTAACCCACCCCGTGCCATGTGACGTGGAATAGTAAAGCAAAGGTTATGTTTTTGCATTGAACAAGACTGTTGCACTTTCTTTGTCTTAAACACCCAACACGATTAAAGATTCGAGAAATTGCATTTGGTGGTCGGTTTCTGTATCTCTGTTGACTTTCGGTGACCATTATGGTACTCATGTATTTGTTCATTATGCTTCATTAAAATACATGTTTTATATACATATGTTAGATTATAGTCCTTTGCGATACTTTACTTCGCCTCACCTTATATGGATTTAAATAACGGTCAGGCGTAAATCTAGACAACGGTTTATGTTAAAGCATTCTCAGTGTTCTAATTTCGGTAAAATATACTTTTTACTTTACTTTCTTGCGATATGTTGTCATGGCTTCGTATATTGTTGAAACCAGGAAAACAAAGACAAGAATTAGTCAAGAATATTAAGCAATCAATTCTTTATCAACCTTTTTTCTGTGATTATTTACAGCCAATTGCTTTAACTTCCTCATGTTTTTTAAAAGATAAACTTGTGTTGCATAACTTCACCGAATGCTTTTAAACAGGCGAAAGTGTCGCTCTATTTTATATAAATAATAAAGGTGCAAGATGCCAAATTTAAACACTGCAATTTGATGTATGAATCATGTGTACTTTATACTTTTACTATGCGTACAAATTTCTGCTTTCTTTATAACATTTGAAAATGATTATTGTGAACATTATTTAGTTATTTGTATCACAATTTCTTAAATTCATATTCTTCTTAAATTTGTGAAGGAATGTTAATCTTAGTTTTATTTAGATTTAGGTTGGCATTGTTTACATTGTTCATTTATACCCTGAGAAAAGCCATTTCATCCTTGAATCAGAAATTGCTTAAGTTTAGTTCTCCATGTACTAATGTTCACAAATTTCAAATTCCGTCCTTATTCTGCTACTTTGTAACATTGGAATTGTATTTAATCAATGATCAGATCTGAGAGATATGGTGTTAATTAAGAAATTTTGTGTGTTTTTTTTTTTTTAAATTGTTCTTATCCCATCATGCACACATTGATCTGAAATAATATAGAAGTATGAATATGAAATTTGCAAATCGATGTGAACAAACATTAAAACTCTGGTAAACCTAATCTTTAATCAAAGTTACGCACCAATCAAGTTAATGGAACGAATCTGTTTGCGTTTCCATGGATCCGTGGATTGGAACAATATATCAGTCCCGCAATCTCCAATGTATCCCAAAATACCACAGACTAGTAAGTAACGTTCCAGAAATACAGCATCTTCATGTACAGTCCATCCACATGTATTCAGTTCAAAATCACAGTTTCCTGAAAAAAAATGTTTGATCCTGACACTTAGCAACATTCTGGACATTCAGGTATACAATGGCATAACTCATAAATATATGTTGTAAAGTGGAGTATTATAGCTATATAAGTTGAAGATAAAATTTCATTCTTAGTATTGAACACCTACAAATGAACTCAAATATTTCTCCACAACATTTCAATTACTTTAAATTTTCAATAAATGTTTGAAATGTGATGGTTTTGTAGATATTAATGACTTACTTTGGTCATCATTTTGTCTCTAGCATAAAATTGAAAGCTAGGGAACCTTAATGCACTTTAGCAGGACACCACAATTTTATTCAAAGGGATGTTTTGACTTGTGTCGTTAATATTAATTGCATTCAAGGTATCTCGAACATATGGTTGTATCACTGGTTGTATCAAAAATTTCTTAAGAAGTTTGTCATTAAAAGTTATAGACCAAATTTATTCAGAAATGCAAAGAAAAGGGTTATCAGAGTTCCTCCTATTGAACTTTTGCCATAAAAATATAAGTTTTTTTCCATAAGACGTGTTGTTATATCTTCAATAAATAATCAAAGTACTGAAAGTACTCTCAGACGGTGGCGTCGTTTGAATGTGGCATATTACATGTATGATTATTATTGTAGTCGAAAACCCGCGGCCAGTATCGCATACATTTTCCAATACATTTTGCACATAATTAACGCTTACATGCAAAACTGGTCGTGAGTTTCCTACATGGATACTTATGTTGAAATCGTAGTTGTAATCTCAATCCAAACTTTACAAAACGTATGTTTCTTGGCCGTCATCTTTGGGGGAAAACCCATAGATTTATCACATTAACCTTTGTAGTATAGAAGTTTGTATCTATATCATTTGACATTAAAATCCGTTTTCGGTTTGTATTTTGTTTGCCCCAGAATGCCTCATTCAATATGTGGGTTGCCACAACGTGTAGATTGGACTATTGTGCTTTAAAGATATTGTAGATTTCTCAGAGTAACGAGAACAAATAAAACTCTGGTATGATAAAATACTTATCAGGTTTTTACTAACTATTTGGGCATACATGTAGTATGTTTATAATCTCTCTCGACAGCATTTTCCCTCAATTTCCTCACGGGAAAAAAGTTGCATTCTCGTGGGCCAACACACTTGCCTTTGTCCTCATAGCCAGTTAATACATGTAGGTGTATAGGAATTAGTTTACAAGAACCTGTTTGATAAATTTGGTAAATGCTTTTGGATTGCACGTCATCATGAAACCGCATAGTCAATCAATATTTTATCTTCGAGTGGTTTTCCATTTGCTCCCAACGAAAGTGAACGAAAATTTGAAAACAAAATCATATAATCAGTCGCGGCAGTTTCAATAATCAACGTTTTAAAGCACATTTGTTCTATTGTATTTAGCTGTAGAATTATTCAAATCATTTGAATGAATTCGGGAAATTCATGTTTATATTTTATCGCTTCTCAGTACTTTAAAACGCATAATTTACTTGCTACATTAAACTTTTCTAGTAAACATACAATGCAACAAATATTTTTTAATTATCAAGCACAACATTTGCTTTACATACATGTACGGTCATAATCAGTTCCTTTGTTTGGAAAGCACATAAATTTTTTTTAGTTCTTGCATTTAATTTGCGAGATTTTGAAGATTTAAAAAAAAATTCATTAAAAAAACTGCGTAATGTCAGGTGTTTTCTATTAATATGTACAACATTTCCTTTACATACGGTCATAATCAGTTCCTTTGTTTGGAAAGCACATATTTTTATTAGGTATTGCATTTAATTTGAAAGATTTTGAAGAATTTAAAAAAAAAACAAATCATAAAAAAAACTGCGTAATGTCAGGTGTTTTCAACTAATATGTATTATTATTACGAGGTCTTCAAATATGCATCCGATTTGATTTTTTGCAGTAAAATAATGTTAATGGGACATGTCAAAAATGTAATAAGAGCGTACAAGCAAAGGGGTCTTCGTAGTAAAGTTTGACCCATGACATCAAGATCATTTGTGCATAAAGGTGTCTACTTTATCAATAAAGGACTCAAAAGATATGGACCCAAAATAAAACTGTTTATATACATGTTGATTTCCAAAGCCGTTTGATCCTTAACCTTTTCCCCGTCCCATAGAACTAATGGCAATATAGGTAAACTATATTCTGCACCAATTTAAGCAAAATGAGCAAAGAAATAAATAATGTTTTCGGGGATCTTTTCAGTTTCTCCAAGTCACGAATAAAACAGTAGTGGTAAAATGAAATCTAATGTTTTAACAGGATAAGTTAGGAAAATTAGTTTTTAAAAACACAAAACAAAACAAAATCAAAGTTAAACGCACGTTTTTCTGAGCAGTACAGATGTGTAAATTAATTTCATTTTATTCTTTGCATGTACAAGACAATATATCTAGGGTTCGCAAATCTCGGCAATATTTCCGGAGAGCTACAGTTCTGTAGCTCAGCAGAATACTACAGTCATCTATGAAGCACATTCTAGCATTGCGTTGAGTGATGGCAATATTTAACCGGTATGTATTTCAATGTTGAGAACATGATGCTAACACATAGAAACACATTTTTGAGCAAGCTCATGATAAAGTTGTACTCGTGAGTTAAAAATTACAGAGTTTATTTGAGAACAAACGGGGTGATGTTTGTAAAGTACATGTAACTGTTAAAAACCCCCAAAAACAAAGAAAAAGCTCTATAAAAGCAAGGACGATAAAAGTCACAGATTGTACTTTGCTCATCGAATTAGGTTATTTAGATTATTGTGAAGAAATTCGTCAGAAACTGTTTAGTGAACATTACCGTTCACAATGTATCATACATGTATATTGAATACAGCACGAGTTGAACCGATAAGTTAGCGCTTGCTGCAAAATGGAGATACACGCGTTTTGACACGCCATGAAATCCATAAGACGTTTTACAGACGTTTTATGTCTTTGATCCTCTGTTGCTTACCAAAACTCTGTACTGAAAATCTTTGAAACATCGTCACCAAGTCCGTAAGATGACGAAGTGTGGTTTGTTTATATATACTTGTAAAACTGTGTAAAATGGCGACTCGATTTGCACGTGAATTTTACAATTCGAGGTCGATTAGCGCGTTTGAGAGAAAGTCAGTGTAAAGAGTCAACATCAGTAGTAAATATTGTCTGATGAATATTGAGGTGCATGTAATAAAATTAATGATTCCACAGACTAAGTGGGTTACGAAATGAGGTTAATCACAGATCAGTCCAAAATTAAACATGTTTACATGTAATGTTTTTGTATGTTTGAAAACACATCAACACTTAAGAAAATTGTGCCATTGATGGGTTGAAGGTCAATAAAATGCAACTTATGAAAATATTTATTGGCAGTATCTGTTGTGATTTTTTTGGAATAAGCTAGTTGGTCAATTATCGAAGTGATAGTTTTTGCAGTCCTGATGCAGAGTTTAACGTCACAGCTGACAGTTGGATGCATTAATTATCAATACCGTGTAAGCATACAGGGTAACGGTTCGTTAAAAATAAAACACAATTTCATAATTACTTAAATGTATGTACAAAATAATTAGCAACTATAATGCTTAAATTATTTGATAAGATGTAAATGTTCTCAAATTGAAATCGACACATAGGTAAAACATTGCCTGTAACAGACTGGCAATGCCTGTCTGATATGCGCGATATACGATAGAGACAGAGGACCAGTCTACCTGTAACACTGCATACCTAACAGAGTTATCGTTCCTAATCCGCTAGGGTCCCCGTGAGAAATACCCTTCCGGTCAGGACGATAGCAATAGACAGTGGCTATTTATAGCCACCGTCTAAAAACACTTCTGACCCCGACTTGTCTAGTAATCACTGACGAAGAATTATATTAAGTTGTACAGCAGTCAAAAGAGGCTATTAGTTCGAGGTTAATGTTGCTAGTGTTTTTAACAAAGCGGGATATTGCACCCGAGGAAATTATGGTACAAAAAGATAGATCGGTTCCTTAAGTCATTATGCACAAGCTTCAAATTATGAATTGTCTTTATAATCATGCAGATTCTGCTATGATTGCATCACTTATATGCTAAGTTACTCTCAAGAAACGAGATTTAAAAAAAAGGTGTATTCTGCCTTGAATGGGCAAAGTCCAAATTAGATTAGAGCAAAGGGTATCCCTATCATAAAGTTCTCGACCAAAGTTAAGCGGACATGTGTCTCTATCTCTCTATGGAGTCCTGTATTTCTTTATTTTTTATTCAACAAATGAATATTTTCATAGATATTGATTCATTAATCTTATCATATAAGTTACCGACGCTTAATGATACTCCAGTTCGTATTTGTTTATACTTTGTATGTTTTATTTATGTCACTGGCTTGCCAATAATAATGGTCTTTTTTAACATTAAAGGTAAAGTCGTTTTTGAAATGTTTTGCTCTTTAGGAAATGTTCGCAAATTTCAAAAACTTATTTTTTTTTTACAATATTAAAGACTGATGATGTAAGTCCGTATAGAAGGAGAGAGAGAGAGAGAGAGAGAGAGAGAGAGAGAGAGAGAGAGAGAGAGAGAGCGGAGAGAGAGAGAGAGAGAGAGAGAGAGAGAGAGAGAGAGAGAGAGAAGGATGGAGAGAGAAAAGGATGGAGAGAGAGATAGAGAGAGATAGAGAGTATAGTTAAGGAACTTCTTACTAAATCTTAATCCGGGTTATATTGCAATAGTTTTTTCAACCACCCACCCCCTCCACCAACGAGATGTTAATGAATTATTATGAATTAGTGATAAGTAGTTTTATTCTCTGATCCAGTTTCATATGAATCCCCTTAAAGATGGTCGAGACATCAGCGTAAAAATCATTTAAAGTATATATATATATATATATATATTCAATAAATTACATAACAAGTGAGGCAAAATCGCCGCGGAGACCCTCAGGTATATCGTCACCCGGGGTGCCAGGGGCCGCCTGGATCAGATAATTTATACAGTTTTATATAAATCAACATTCGATGTAGATTTGTCAGTAAAGACATATATTTTAAAAATGTAAACAGTGAATTTACAAAAAAAGTTTGTAGGGGACTCAGAATAAAGTGTCCATAGAGACCCCTACCAGTTATGCTCCAAAGGCCGGGTCACCCTTGGATTATTACAGTTTTCATACATTGTACTTAGAATATGGAACTATATGTAACAATTATATGGTTATATAATAAATATCAATCATATCTACATTCA
>WFKH01011801.1:29905057-29957556 GCA_016163765.1 Magallana hongkongensis
AAAAGAGTTTGTAGGGGACTCAGAATAAAGTGTCCATAGAGACCCCTACAAGTTATGCTCTTAAGGCCGGGTCACCCTTGGATTATTACAGTTTTTCACACAATGTATTTAAAATTTTGAAATCATGTGTTACGCTTTTCGAGGATTTTGTTGTAAAAAAAGAACTGTATACTTTGATAATAACAACAAAAAAAAACTCAGAAGCTACGATCCTTAGATTTAAATTAATGAATGTGTTTACATTTTCATGAATAAATGTATTTACATTTTGAGATCGTTGATAATCATAAAATATTTACGATGGCAGCTTCGGATCTAATATTGAGTAAACAGAATAAAGTTTTTACTTCGACAGAAATCGGCTAAATGAAAAGTAACTTTTAATAAAAATACATACTACTTACCTATTTTTTCTGAATTATAAACAGCAGCGGTTGTACAGGCGAAGAAGAGGCTTAGAACAACAACTGATTCCGTGGAGATTCCCATTTTCACTTTGTTCAATAACATTGGTGGTTCCTTAAACACTAAGTATATGATGACTATGAATCAAATCGTTGTCTTTGAAAAATCAATTGATGAAATTTATGTTTTTCTTAAAATGTTAGTTTGACGGTTAGTGTCATAAAGAGAGTGATGCAACGCTTCAGTTGACAGATTCGTTTTGAAGGTATTCTATATTTCAGTAATGTTCTTTCCAATAAAACAGAGGGTTCCATTAAAAGCGTTACGTCGTCAGTATATAGTAATAATATACACTGTGATCGATTATTTAAAAAAATCCTTATTTTATTACGTACTCTGTATTCTGTACGGGGATATATTTTCCTGTAGTCTCAAAGATGTAGCGGACTTATTCTTGAATCACAAGCTTGGTTTGAATCGCATTTCAGATATGAAAAAGGTTTAAGAGTTGTTCACATGTGCGTCAGGCTGCTCTTGTTGATATTCATGACACATATTATTCTTTTTTTTTTTTTGGAAAGAGCCATTAACATTGATTGTGGTTTTGAAATTTTCATCGATAACATTTCGTAAAGTGTCTTCGTTTCTGACTTTTAAAAAATTGATATTCATCATTTTACCAAATTAATTCAGAAAACCTATGTCTATGTATTCTATTCTAGATCAGATGTCACGTTGTCTTGTAACGTGAAAAATAACATTCCCTTGATATGTTTGTTTTATAAGTGGTGACACAGAAAAAAAAATGTGTTAAATTGAAAATTAGTAGGTAAACAAACAAACCTCATGGCGAGTAGGCTTTTGTATGCCTACATGTATGTTGACTTTTAAAGTAGTCCGAGTATCGCACTACGTCACAATCCGGATTTTACAATATTGGTTTGACTTTTACACAGCGTTTTATAAATCCAGTGTTGATTTTGGTCTACGTCGCTCTTGTAAACAATGTCAATAATAAGCAATTACAACGGCGATGTACGCACTGAATGAGAAATAGAAATGATCGAAGTTAAGAAACTCAATTATGAAAACAGAAAAATTAAAACCGACATTTCTCGGGATAAAAAAGCACTGATTAACGAGGATCTCAGGTATGTCTCATTTCACAACCGATTTGAGACCTACATGTATAGTTGTAAGCTAGCAATAGGAAACTCGCTAAAGGAGAATGGATTTAAATGATAAATTAAATCATTTCTAACATTTAATTATTGATTGAGTGTATCATTTAGTTGGTATATTCATAGCGTAATGGCCCTTATCTCTTCGTAAATGTATGATTAACAATTACATAATATACATTGCAGGAAAAATAATGTAAGCTTTTAAATCATTTTAGATTGTTAGCATCACAATGACCCCGATACATAATTTACCAAACTTACTTATGAGCAGGCATTTGTACATTACAAATGTACATTGTCTTTGTTTTGATTGACAGGTGGTCGTCCCCCTTTTTTTCTTAAACTAAAACCAGTTGCATTTTAAAGATAATAGCTATTTGGTATTTAATCAATCAATTAGTCAACTAATGTATAAAATATTCTAACATTGTTGACAGATCTAAGCAAAAAACTAAAACGAAATATGATTCTTATGAAAATATTTCTTCGGGGTCTACTTGCATTATTTATTTTACCAAATCTTCTTTCTTAAATATCATTCTATGTAATGAATACCATTAATTTAAGTTTGAGTCCATAAAAATAGTTAAAAATGACCAAAATTGAGTGATTCATCTGATATTTTTGTACTGTATTCTGATTGTAAGGTCCAATAATCGTACAATTTGCGCAAAAATATTGATGTGATATGGATTAAACAAATGTTTATACTCTATTATACACATCTAGTTCTAATTCATCAATAATTGTTCATTATTTTTAGAGACAATGGACGTTTTGCAAATTTCATCATTTTCGATAATTTCTGCTAGGGGTACACATTTCTAAGTGGTGATAAAAAAATAACCAGCATGTAAACATAAAACTTTTCTTGTGTCTATGTATTGTTAGAATGCATATCTATAAATTAAAACTAGGCTTTCCATGATTGAGCCCATTTAGTGCCGAGTATAGGACCACCTTAAAGACTGCATAAAAAATCTTGATACTAGTATTATGTGAACGACACTTTTAACAATTTTTAAAATGATATATTACTCAATTTTATGATTGTTTTGAAACATTTCAATGAATGTAAGATTTGAAATGGCTTGTCAATTTTGTGAAACGTTACAGTTTACGATAACATTTTTTTATTTGATCAAATTGTAATGTCCGTTACTTTTAATCATTTTTAAATATAATTATGTGGATATTTAATTCCATAAAATAAATGACGATATATTTAGATTTAACAAAAATATGGTTTCAAAACTAAAAAAAAATCAAACTGGATATATACATTGTTTACATATCTAATGATTTTGTTTACTAGTATTATTATGCCACATATGTAAATACTGTGGGTGATTTTACATTTTCTTAATATGTTGATAAAATCATCAATATTGCATAACATTTTATGACGATATGGAAGATCCCGTTTTATTTGGAAATCAAATCAAATATTTAATCCAAGTTCATGTACTTATATTTTCAGTCATTCTGATAAATCGGGCAATACCCGAGGAACAGTGCGTGTTTAATCAAACTGTTATCGAATTTTATTCACGAAAAAACCCCTTACTTTTAAACATGGGAGGACGATCAAACAACGAAAAAGTATTCATCCTTTAGATTTTTCCTGTAAGTGTCATTTTAATCAGCTATAGACACCTCAGAGCAATATAACCACACACCAAAAGACATTTATTCATAGAAACTCCTCTTTCTTGTATCATCGGATATTGTGTAAGGAAAAGGAAAACTGATAATTCAAATAAAAAAAATCAAAGACAACAGAATAAATCAAATATCAATAAGAATGCGGAAACAATCAAAACGTTCTGCTGTACTTTGTAAGTGTATTATTTATAAAATATTATTTGGTTGAGGAAAAATGTCTGTTGGGTTTGTACCAGACGGTCTTGTAACAAAGAGTGTGGGTTGTTGTTTTTTTTAAATAAGATATCTACAAGCTTTATTCAAGTAATTACTTGTATTCTTTTCATAGTATAATTGTGTTCTTTTCAAAGTAAAAGAAATGGTCAAGTTTTTCTATATTTTTAAATTATTTTCTTCTTCTTCTTTTTACAATTTTTTTTTCATGATGCTATAGTCCGTTCTGAAGTTATTATACTGTCACATTTGGACGATTTTTAATAAAAATCCACATACCCGTGAAAGAAGTACAATTGAAATTGATAAAAGGGAAAATATCCAAGATATTTTCATTGACTCATTATAATTTTTTATTCGGAAAAATTCACAGGATCGAAAACATATTTATTACGGAGATTTATAATGGGAAATGTTGACATCTTTTCTCCATTCGGAAGTCCTTCAGACCTCGTAGAACTTTTCAACGTTATCATCCGGGTACTTTCAATGTCTGTTGCAATGCAAAATCCCCGTAGACATATCATTTTTTAGCCGTGTATTGAAACCTGATAAGCTAGAGGGGGCGTGTCAAACAAGAAACCTTGGAATTTTTTCATACTTTTGAATGAACATCGTTTGAACCCTGAGGTATTTATTTATAACGAGTAATAAAGCAAAGAGTAAATCGAGGATATCTTAGAACAGATTATAATCTCCCTCACTACGTTCGTCCGAATATAAAATAATAAAGTGCTAAATGAATAAAAACAACAAGTATTACATAGGTACGCTGCTCGCTAGCGTTTATTTATTTTACACAAAAACACATATTAACAACCATATGTCAGCCCAAAATCAACACTTTCCATGTCATCAGCCATTTTAACCTTAAATCGCAACTAGCGAGCAAGCTTAGAGTGCCACGCCACCGCATGGTCCTACTATTTATATTACCTGATCACGTGACCCGAAACCTATTCGAGTACGTATGAAAACCCATAACGCACATAATTTTAATTATAAAGTGAAAATGTTTATCTCAAACATTTGCTTTTGTTTGTAGCTTAAAAGCTATTTTTTTTATGAAACATATTTGTTCTCTATCAGTCAAAACTACTTTAATACGTTTTTGAAATTATATTTATTCACTAGTAAATAATATCATTGACAAAGCAAAATAGGCTAAACATAATCATTAGGCGGCTTTTAACTTGTTAGTTGAACCATCGACATCCGTATTTTTCTGCAAATTCAATAAAAAAATGAGTGTTTTAAAATAAATATTTTGAATGTTTTGCAATTAAATCGGTACATTATGAAATTGTCAGGAAGATACCTTATTAGATCTTGTGTTTTCACTTGAACGAGAACTTTGAGAACTGTGTGAAACCTTTGGCATCTATTAGCAAGAAAAATTAAATGTCATATTATAAAAGAACTTGAAAGAATGCAACATTTCGGCTTAACTTCTTACTTTATTTAAGGTACATGTAACCATAGAACTATGAATTAAAAGAAAGCAAGATGGGTAACTTATCATTTGAATTTTTCGTGCAGATTACTAATTATTACATGTTATATGGATATGATTATGACTACGAAATAATGATGAACGAGATTCTTCTCGATATTATGTAGCCCTGAACATGGTGTTCAATTGAACCTCTTTCTGGGCTTTTTTAAAAAATTCGCTACCCTGAACAAAATAGAATACTCTTCACAGCAACACGAAATTTACCTGAGGTTTACGTGTTATCCATTTTAATATTTCTGAAAACGTATAGATGAGTGGATTCAAGGCAGACTTGACAGGAAGAAGAACGACGACGACCCAGGCGTACTCTTGTGACCTGACGTCAATTCCCGTGAAAGTCAGAAGACCTGTTTAAAAAAAAATTGAGAACTAGTTAAACAAAAAGTTTTCAAACGTTGATAAAACTCATGCTTCAAGCATTTTTCTTCATGCAGAAGTTGTGACAACTAATATAAAGGCTACCTACCAATTAAGCCAATTGGCATCCAACAGAGCATATCTGTGATTGCTACTGCTATCATTGTCTTTGTTAAGGTTACTTCTTCTCTTTGTTGTAAAGTGTAACGTAAATAGATATCCTTTCTCATGTGAAGAACATAGAAAAGTATAACAAGTTGTCCCAAAAGGACTGCTAGGAAAATAACAGAATTGGTTCCAACAAATAATACCATAGAATATTCCCATCCGGACTTACGTTGTACCGATAACGGTAAAGAAATACAAACACCCGAACTAGAATAATAATCCTTAAAATAATCCCTTTCCAAAAGAGGTAATAACGATAGCATAAGAGAGAAAATCCAAACGAAAGCGGACGTAACTTTTGAAACAAAACTACTTCTTTTAATGTAAGTGAATTGAGAACGTATTATAAGAATTCTGTCAATGGTTATCAAGAGAACAAACAGAGCGGAGGCTTCACTTGAAAGAGTAGCCAGAACACCAGCAACAGTACAAATGTGACTGTGTCTCCACCATTCATCCTCAAAACCGTAACGACCACTGAACCTTAGATTAGCTCCAGCTATAATGTAGAGATAAACTCCCATCAGAAAATCTGCAATGCCTAAATTGATGGAGTAGATCACAAAGGAGGAGAGGTTCTGAAAGTTCCATAGAAACCCCCTGTAAAACGGACTGAAAAGATTACCAAAGACAGCAAAAAGAGCAACGTACCAAATCAGTGAAATAAGTAACGGAATGTCAATTAAATTGTTGCAAGAGGAAAACTCATCTACTGGTGCAGTGCATTGTATTTTACTCACAGTCTTAGGTTGCGCGCAACATAATGTATAAGAATCAACTCGTAGATATTTGATACTTATTAATCCATCAAACATTCCTTCTACTAATTTTATTTTATTGTTCTGCAGATCAAGGGATTGTAAGTTTAACAGACGAAGAAAGTGGTTACGTTTTAAAGCATGAAGGTTATTAGATGACAAGTCCAAACCTTGCAGTTTTGTTATAAATGAAAATGCGTTTTCGTGAATATCCTCTAAACGATTATTCCGAATTATGAGTTGCAGAAGATTAGGTAAATCTACAAAGTCGTGTTCTCTTATCACCTTTATCATGTTGTAGGAGAGATCTAAGAAATGTAGTTGAGCCTCCGATTGTCTTAAATCGCTGGTAAAATTGATTTCTTTAATCGAATTATGTTGTAGATGTAAACTTTGGAACAAAGATGAATAAAACCACGTGGAAAGATTATTATGGCTTAGATCTAGTACCATAATGCTCATTCTAAATATGGGTTGCTCATTCAAGTTACAAGAACTAAGATTAACTATGGTGTGTTTAACGTTAATATCATATATATAATTAGGAATTGTGCGAGGAAAGCCGGTGGTTTCCGCTAAATCTACCAATCCTCCTGTTACAAATGAAATATTGGTAGGGTTCTTTACTGAACTTCTGTGAACAAAGAAGTTAAATCTAAGTCCAGATACTGATGAAAATTTAACTTCATCAAACGTACAGTTTTCAATACGGACAAACCGAAGAGAGCTTGTGAAGTCATCAACCTCAGCAATATCTATTGAGCTGTTGATTATATTTAATGTTTGTATTGTAAGTTTTGAATCAATTTTCAATAAATGCAATTTACAGTGAATGATTATGATTTGTCTTAAGTTTGAAAAACTGTCATTGAATACCAACGCATCTTGCACTAAACCAGATACAGTGATTGAGGTTGCATAGACAGGTGCATTATCAGACGTACAATTGAACGAAAGTCCATAAGAGGTACAATTAGTAGGACAAGAGTACACAGAATTGTTGGTAGCACAAAAAGGACAACAATCTCTAGTCTTACAACCATTTGAATCGGAAACGGAAAGATTAAAATCGACATCATTACTAGCACTGCCTTCGTCAAGAGTCCGGGTTTTGTTGCGGGACGTTATCATATTTTCTTTGCAAACAGTTTCAACAGCTTCTGAATCTAGAAAAAAAATGTTCAAAGTGTGATTATAAATGTGACTACTAGACCGACGCAATCAAGCCTGTTCATCTGTTTAAATGTAAGAAATTGGTATGGGTGTTTTTTCTGTACATGAATTCACCAAACAATGCTTATGAGTACTTAGTTTTTATCGAAGTGGAAATTGGAAGTCATGGTTGTGAAACTTACATACCGATATAAAAATTATGTAAAAAAGCATAGTTTATGTTAAAAAAAATGATTACAGTATGTTTTCTTATTCATTACACTAAGTCTAATTACAGAAAAAGTGGTGAAAAGAATATTTTGTGACGTAGCATCGTTTTTGAAAAAGGGTGTGATGGTGGGGGGGGGGGGGGGGGGGGGGGGGGGGATGTGCTGGTAGCGTTGTCGTATCTAAAAAAAAAAACAATATCAATATGTTAAGTTTATTTCATAATTTAAAATTATCATTTTTGAAATATCATGTAAAGTTACCAGAGTTCTTTTCATCTTCTCCGCCCAAACAGTCAATGTTAAGATCACACACCTTACTGAGAGGAATACATTCATCCCGAAAGTCGTTACACCGGAACTCGTTTTCAGCGCAGACTTCTGAAAACAAGAACAAGGAAATCGATGTATCTTAGAGGAAAATTAAAATATTGTGCACTAACGTAACTGACATGCACAGTTTAATTGCCATATCAAGGTTAATTAAAGCAAAGAGTACAGTACAATTTACTAATATCCTGTGTCTCTAATTCGTGAAGTCAGACATCCAATTTACTTAGATGATATGTACGTGTATGTTCATTATCGAAAACGCTTCTCTTGTGTTTTAGCTTAATTTTTACTTGATAATCTCGTCAACGTACGTGTCCCTGTTCCAACGCCATTGCGGGTATATTTAGTTAAAAAGGCACAACAAATCGTGCCCCCCCCCCCTTTTTAAATGTTCACATTTTTATTGCCTAACAATGATTTCATTTTCTCTAAGCTAATGTAACTGAATTTCTTGAGATGTTAATTGCCATACTTGACATTTTATAACATTAATGTTAAAAAAGTCATAAAATAATTGTATTTATGTATGTACTCTAGTGAAGACAATGAAGCCCCAGAGGCAAAAGAAAGATTGCTTAACTCACCACAAAGTCCGTTTGTTATTGATATATAGTCAATGAGAATCAGTCCTCTTGAATTTTCTTGAATCGCCCTGAACACTAGCTGGAAGAATAATAAATTCGAGATTGGAATTTTGAAGGTGCCCTCTCCAACTCTTGCAAAACTATTGGTTTATGAGGACGCTGACATCGACATATGGAAATTAAGCTTGCAAAATAGTTATATCAAATAAATTTTAATGAGATTACAATTATATTTTTTTCATCATCAACTATGATCATATTCATGGAAAGAATGAGTACTTCAACGAAAACAACGAGACCATTATCAAATAAATTTTTACCTTAAAATCTGTTCCAATTGGTAGTGTAACCGATGTTCTACTAAAGTTGATAAAGGGGGAGTTTCCATGTGCTTTTAAATAATGAGAAATCTCATAAGGTTCGAAATAGTCCGTGATGTAAGCAACAACCAATGCATTGTCACCAATGACAAGGTGGGAATAGTGCAGACACCGAAACTCTAACGACAGTAGAATCTTTGGACTGATGATATCGCTCACATAAAAGTTATACTCCCCAGTGACATCCTTTGAAAAACTGTTTGTTGCCAAAACATACCTGTTGTCTAACTTTTCTACTTGGTCGCTGATTGACACAGGGAGTTCTGGAATATAGGCAATAATATAATTCTCGAATGTAAATTTATTTATTATATAAAATGCAAACTATTATTGGTGTCCGATGTATGATTAATGTATAACTGCGTGCATCATTTGAAGAGAGAAAAAGGAAAAATAGCGTCGGAGAAAAAGTTCATACTGCTCGACCATTTTGTAATGCCTGTAACAGGACATCTTTATCTAAGTTGCATAATATTTTTAGGCTACTTGGATGATTAATTTTCTACTTAATCTGCAATTAGACATGGACGGATATTTTGTCCAAAGGGTTATTTAATATGGGGTACAGATCTTGGTAATGCAAAAGCAACCTTTACTTTCTCGTAAAGCCGCATTCATTTTTAAGCGGATGACAATAGGGTAACTGGTTTGATCATTTATACGTCTGATAATTGTTTTACAAAACAGAAATTAACATTACAAAAGGTGTGCAAGACAGATGAAGGCTGGAACCTCGTTATAAAAATTACATTTCCTCGCTATCAATTTTAATTGCCTCACATATCACTTTCCTTGATAGCCCGGTATATAAATTCGGCTAAGAAATCATAATCAGTGTCCTAAAACTTTTCTCCAGTGATGCTTATACTTGTATTATGCAATCAATATAAAAATTCGTTTTCGATTCTTTTGAAATTAATCAACCGTATATAAGTAGTACAAACCTGCCAAAATGATAGATCGAATCTGTCTACGAGTCCACAAATCGCCATCTTGAAATTGATATCTTGGGTAACAAGTATAGAGACTCCCCCCTACACCACAAACGAGTATATAATTTCCAGGCAAAACAACTGATTCATGCACAGTCCATCCACATGTATCATTTTTGAAATAGCATTTTTCTGAAAGTCATGAAAAAATATTTTAGGTCATGCTTCGTTTAATTGTTCCATTTGCGACAACTCAGTAAATCGCAGAGGGTTAGCTAAGGAAAAATGTTTTAAAGTGGGATATCTGAGAATCAGTTTCAGAGCATATTTTTCAATTACAAAGCCAATTTAATAAGACCTTTTTCAGAATAATGTAAGTTCTATCTACCCCTTGCATCAAAGTTGAAAATGACGCTGAATTCAAGAGAAATATTCACAGATTACCTAGACACAGCGATTGAGTCGAATAAATATTGTAGATTTAAGGAGTCACGTCTGAATGGCCGACAAAGAAATAGACAGGTCTATGTCACATTGCTGTTTGACTTAACAGCTTAAAGTCAAGGATTTTTTTAAAATGGCTCAACAATTTATATTTCGTACAAAATATAGAAGCAAGTTCGGAAAGCTTAAGTAAAAGTTCTGAAACAAATACAACTAAAGTATTGTTGGGTTTCTTATAGAAATTACAATGAATTAAGATATTGCAAAATATATATTTGTAAGCACGTGCTTAGAGTTCTATAATGTTGCTATGTCACTAGTCGCTTTAATTGTTTGTCCACGCAATATCGAGATAAACTAGTATTACACTACTACATGAAGCAAAACGCAAAGACACCAAACTATAGTAAACAGCGACTAAGTATACGTATATATCCATTAAACCTCTTTGTACTTATTTTTAATTGAGGACATATTTGTATTAAAGAATTTTTTTTTAAAAATATTTTAATATAATTTTTTTTTTTTAAATAATGCTTTAATTTACAAATTGGGCGACAAATCTGATATGTAAATAAGGAAAATGACCGATTTCGCTGAAGTCTCGTTAAAATACCGTTAGAATGTTACCAATGTCTTACTTTTCCATGTGATTGACACCGTTCTCCGTTTATGATGTTTTCTGCAATATTTTGTCAATATTCTAAAATTCGAGTTTTCAACACTGTTTTATGGTGTCCGGATAGGGCCATTTGCGTTAGCGCGACATCGCGTTCAGATAAACGAGACATCGCGCTAACACACAACACGCCGTCGCGCTAACGCAACTTTGCACAACACGCCGTCGCGCTAACACACAACACGCCGTCGCGCTAACGCAACTTTGCACAACACGCCGTCTCGCTAACACAACTTTGCAAGTCTCACAGTCTAGTAGGAAGTCGTGTCCGGAAATATCAGACTGCGCATGCTGAAATTTGTACATGTGTTACGTGTTGTGCAAAGTTGCGTTAGCGCGACGGCGTGTTGTGCAAAGTTGCGTTAGCGCGACGGCGTGTTGTGTGTTAGCGCGATGTCTCGTTTATCTGAACGCGATGTCGCGCTAACGCAAATGGCCCTATCCGGACACCATACTGTTTCGATCCTAAACACATTTTCACGGTTTGTTCCCGTTTTGCACACATTTGAAAATTAGGTATCGAAAAAATGTGTGCGAAACGGGAATTTCACCAGGTGAGATAATTGCTTAATTGCAATAGTCTGTACCACAGTTCCTGTGAAGGGTTTTGACAATAAAATAAATAAAACATATCTATTCGCAATTGCGTTGATATTTATATTTTTGCAGGATTTAACACTGTTGTATACTGAATGTTGTTTACACTACAAAATATAGTCACCTTAATACTTGATGCAAAAAAATAAATAATAATGATAATTAACATTCGGATGGACACTCTATACAGGATAATATGTCAAGCTTGGATGAGTAGCAATCTTCAATGAGATACAGTCTTCTGGTGGTATTTTGAACCGCATCGCGTTTCGTTTTTTCGGACGTTTGAAGTGTCGCTATGCAATGTACAAAAACATTAACAGATGAAACTACCCTACAGTCATAAGTTATCTGTTACAAGTTTGAAGAGAAAATATCATACGTTAATATTTAATTAATGTTTTGCTGACATTAATGGAGAAAATTTGTCTAGTGAAAACGCTGTTAAATATTTTTTATTTATGTTGTAGCTTGAATAGTCGTCGAAATTGACAAACTGTATGATGATAAATCGGCAATTTTATATGCTTCAAGAACTTTAAAGATTTTTCACAAAACCTATCAAATGTAGACCTAATTACTGCATTTTCAAAACATTAACAGATGAAACTACCAGACCGTCTTAAGGCTGTCCAGAGTTAATTCTACGTTTAACGTAACGTAGGTTTAGGAGACATTTGGTTTTGAAAGAAACAAACAAAACCCTATTTGAATTTAATTTTTACCAATTTGATTTTACTAAAATACTGTAATCTGTAGGTATTCGAAATGTTTAGAGCATATTATGGATTATAAATCAGATACTCAATGGGATTATCAGAAAAAATCACTTGTCTATTAAAGCGATAACCTATATGTAGTTTGAATACTCAATGTATTTGTATTAATGTAAATAAATAAAAATCATTTGTTTGAAAATTTTGTTTGTTTTAATTTTATCGCCCTCCCCGTACGTTCGGTATTTTGAAGTGACGTTAAACGTAGAATTAATTTTGGGCAGCCAAAACTGTATGATGATAAATTGGCAATTTTATATGCATCAAAAACTGTAATGATTTTTCAACAAAACCTATCAAATGTAGAACTAATTCATGCATTTTAAACCCTATTCAGTTTGGGGTATATCGAATCAATATTAAAAAATATTATTTTTGTCGGAATGTTTTTTTCCAGTTTAGCTGCTGATTTGAAATACCAGAAAGTGAACCGGAATATACTAAAGCGGTGATGTCACAAGAACTACTGTCAAAGTCGCTCGCTACTTCAAAGATTGAAATATTTTTTGACAAAGATCCGTTTCCTTACATAATCTCCTTTCTGTTGATACCAAACAACCAATTATAAACATGCGTTTTACATATTTTGCAACTAAGTTGTAAAAGGAGATTCAGAGTACCCCGAACGACTGTAGTTTTCCCATTCATCGTATAATTATCCAGCTTTCAATTGGCTTGGGACCGACATTTTTTCCCCAATTCATTCAGTTTAATATTTTACGTAAATGGACAAAAATGTTAAAGTTAAATCATCTATCATTATTTTTCTTATCAGTGAGCGGAAATTTAAGAATAAAAATATCATTTTTTTTATTTTATCAGATGAAAAACATTGCTGATAGTTATTAGTTATTAATCCTAAAAAACACTTCTAAAACAATCCTAAAATTCTTCTTGTTTCATTGTTTTGCGCTGATAAAACACAGGTAAAAATCCAGGTAAAATCTTGGATTGAAAGCAGACGATAATTGCTATCACAACACAAATCACACCTATTGTTCTATACCCCATTATCAAATGTGTGCAAAACGGGAACACACAATTTTCACGTTTTCACGTTTATAAAATTTGTTCTGTTTATTTTAAACAGGTGAACAATTTCATTGTTTTAAAAGTTGTGTTTTCAAAACATAACATATCAAAGTAATTCAATTTTATTGAAAAACCATTATTATTCATATCTGAACACAAAGCAGGTGTTTATAGCTTTGTACCCATTTAAAATTCGAAGATGTTTTTATCTAAATGACAACAGGTGTTTCATTTCCATTTTTTAAAGTCCTGTCAAAAAAATTGGTTATTTGGTTTTTGTTAACCGGATTTTCCAAAGGAAAAATCCGGTTATTGAAATTGTGAAAGTGGCTGGCGGGCGGGCGGTTGGGCGGGTGGCTGCCAAAAGGGTACCCCTATTGTACGGATAACTCCTCCTACAATTTTCAAGATAGGAAGTTGTTATACAGATCAATTGTACACATATCAGAGATGTGCATCTTACTTGGATTTTGATTTTTGATAATTTATGGAAAAAATACCACCTGTTGAACTTAGTAAATTTTGGACAAAATATTGCATATATAATATAGAGTACCCCATTTCTCTGGATAGGTAGTGTTTATCCATTCAGGGTGAGAAATGGATTATGGATACTGTTCACACAAAAGAAAACCCGGTTTCCTGCCACATTGACAGCTTTTCTCTTGTTATGTTTACTTTGAATGTGGTTAAGATAAAATACACGAAGTTGCCAATTCTTTGTAAAAGAGAGTACAAGAATAGCCGTATCATCTACCCAGGCCTCTGCATCAATAACATAATGTTTGAATCATGATAATAAGGACAGGAAACTTCCGATTAGAAATTGATCTAAAGATAGTTCTTTACTTAAAGGCCTAGTGAAATTTTGATGGAAAATATCCATAGATATTTCACATTCTCTTACTTTACCCCACATTTTTGTTGAACAAGAAACCGGCTTGCAATCAAAAGCAGAGGAGACATAAGTAAATATATGTTTGCAAGGAAACGCGCATGGATTGGGTGCCTGAATCGTCACTCAATCTTTCAAATGCAAACAAAAACAAAAAAAACCAAAAGATATACACGTTCTTCTCCAAATTAATAAGATGTTCATTAAGCAAACAACACTTACCAAAATTTCCAGAGTTGTTCTCAACAACAGCTATCATAAAACAGTTAATCAGAGCATAAAACGTTTTCATGATGGAACACATTGGAGGTCTCCTGATACAAATTCCTTATTGCAAACGTGAACGGAAACAAGTAAGCTAGTAGCTCACGTTGCATTGGTATAACAGCATTACTTTAAAGATGAAAAATCAATACACATCCAATGACAGTTCAGAATTTTTTTTAACAGTTAATAAGCGTTAAATGTATATACATTCATGTAATTTGAAATTGTTTGTTTCTATCTTCCTATCAAAAAAGGTGAGAGGTGAAAAAAAATCATAAAAGAGGAAGAAGTGTTCCCATTATAGCTGATTGACTTTAGCTTGCTGGGACACTCAGCATTTCATCTAAAGTATTTAAAATATTCCAGAATATGCCAAATGGAGCCAGTCCAAAAAATAATGTGTTTCATTGCAATAGGTTTAACTGTCATGAAATTATGTTTGCTGATTTTGGTACCAGTATACTGTGACCGCCTAGATTTGAGAGAAGGAGTAATTCGTTGTTTACAGCACAAACGGGGTGATGAGGGGGGAGTGGGGTGTGCTGGCGTAGAGGACACGAGGTATTGGTATTGGTATAGAGTCGCGCTGTAGGTCGTAAGGAATGAGCAATGTAAAGGTGTGCCGTATTCCCGAAGGTCATCTACAATAAAATTTTCAGAGGAAAATGGTTTCTGAACTCAAACAAATGAAAGACTAATAATGCATCTGGCTTCTAAACCGAATCATTCATAATTTAAAGTCAGCTATAAGCAAATTGTGTGTTTAAATGTTTTGGGTAAAAGTGTGTGAAAAGCTTGGATTGGATGGAAATAAAATAGAAATTAGACGACAGCTAACATGTCTTTTCTGTGAAAATGCAAATAATTGTTTTAACACATTGCCATCAAACAAATTTTGGCCATGAATATTTTTAGAGCGAATACCGATTGCTCAAATCAAAATCCGTAGAGTAACAGAATTGGTTTGGTGAGTTCATGTGATTGAATATGATGTATTGATGTACATTCAGTTAAGTTTTGTGATGATGCAAGAGGTACATGTAACTGTCCTTCATATAGGATTGTCGATCATTGAATTTCATGGAACATTTTTTTAAAATTAACATATTATGTAAATATGTTTCGAATTTAATCAAAGCTTTTTGTGATTCAATGAATCAACGTGGTTTTGCAACCCTTAGGATTTCAGACGGACAAAATCTTCCATGCTCTTAATTAATTCGAAACGTCTCTGCGAATTTTATTTAAGAACATAAAAAACGAAGAGAATATCAATAAAACAAAAAAAATATGGGTTTCTGAAGAATTGTTTATTCAAGTAATATCGGAAACACAGTGTCCAATTTAATGATAAAAACGTTGTCACAGACAACATGTAAAGTCAATCATCGCCACAGAGGATATCACAGATTGGTTGAATTAAGCAAATTAAAATTCCATCTGAACCAAGTTGACCGTTACTTCATCCGGACACACAGTGTCCAATGTAATGATAAGAACGTTGTCACAGACAACATATAAAGTTTATCACCGTCACAGACGATATCACAGATATTGCATAATATCACAGATTGCTTGTTAGGGCAACAAAACAGTCATGGAAGACACAGTTGTTCAGTTCTTAAAGCCTTTTCAGATCCAAAAAACTCCTTGAAACAGCATAAGAGTTGTTAACACTTCCAGATTAGCTCTACATTAGAGAGACCGGAAGTTAGGAGAACCTCGGGTCTTCCGGGTCTGTCCGATTCCAACAACTAAATGGAGACATCCCACCAAACAGGTCCAGAGAGACAGCGGGTCCGGAAGTCTGTGGGACCTACAGAGTAGAAACAGCAATATGTTTAAAACTTTTCAAAAACGTGTTCGAATCAAGAGAATATAAATTTTTAGTGACCCCTTAACTATAATTTTCATTGGTACAATTGTATATTCAACGTCGCCCGATAAAAATTGTGTTTAATTGTGTTTAATTGTTTGAAAGAAGTAGAATGTGTTAATAATGCATTCTACCTTGTTGTCTGAGTTAGTGTTCAATGTGTAGTTGACGCTATTGGTCTGTTTCAAAGACTGATTATCAGGTTTGAAGTATTGACGCTCGTTATGTCTGGCTTTCTGATGAGCTAACATCTACAAATAATTAAAAGTAAAAACGTATTGAAGACGAGAAATGGTGTAATCTTTGCTGTTGAGTAGTTGATCTCATTTAAAAAATCTACATTCAAACTTCGGTAACAAGTACACACCTCATCGTACGACTCTTCTCTTGCAGGTTGTGTTTGATACTTGATGTTAGCCTGGTGACACTCTGCGTCATATGACTGTTGACGCATGCATGGACGCCCGTCAGTGCTGTAGCGTCTGTACGCTGCGTCACGTCTTGCCTCTTGATTATCAGATTGACGACTCTCTGTCACGTACTGTTCAGCAACTGTTGACTGTAACGAAAACAAGGGAAATACAAAACTACATCATACACATTAAGTGAATTTACTGAAAGCGTAGCAACACGCAAGCATCTAATCTGTACAGTGTTCCTACTTACCCAGACACACAACTTTTTCTTGGGTCTCTCAGCTGTATTAGGCTCTGGTCCTTTTCTCTTTGCATCGTTTGGTCTAGTCAGAGCAGACGACTGAGACTCCAGGGATTGGTGAGCCGTACATTGCCAGGCAGCCAAACCATGGCGTGTGTCACAAACACTGCCTTCCCTCTTGGGGAGTTGTCCTCTTGATCGTCTTCCAAACAAAAGACGTGGATCGCCAACATGACTTCCCTCCAGTTGTACAGCCGGCTTGACGTCCTGATCTGGGATGGTGATCCTTATCAGCTTCCAAGGAAGTAATGTATCAGTTATCCTAGAGCCTGCAGCTTTTGTATTGGTCTGCTTGTAGCTAGTTGTCGCTATTGCGTCAGTCTGCTTACAGCGTGTAGCCGTTGTTTTGTTAGTTTGTTCATGTTCGCTAGCTGCCGCTGTCACAATCTGCTCAGAATCTCTGGCGGATGACACAGCTCTCGGTGACGAGGGGGGACTGTCCAAATAGCTGGTCAGTCCCAGGTCCTCTAGAGTCGGTGTCGGGTGATACATGATGGTAAGGTAGTCAGGAGGGGCATACTTGTCTATTGGCTTGACCTGTGGCTGCAAAAAAGTTAAGAATAATTAAATACTGTTTAAAACTGAATGTGGTTTCACGAAAGAAATATTCTTTGTTGTTATTAAACGACATTATCAACATCAAATAATTTTTCACTGTTTTATATTGTAAGAAAAAAATATAACATTTAATACCAGATGATCACAGCGTTTACCTGTTTCCTGACTGGCCTGTCAAATCTTGGTTGTGACTGATCATGAATTTGAAGTGGATCATGTCGTGACCAACAAAGGGCGCCATCATTGACTAAGTCAGTCTTGGTTTGTGCACGGTGTGCTTGGTACTCACTGGAATGAGTAGACTGGTGTCCATGGAGGTAAGACTGGTGTCCATGGAGGTAAGACTGATGTCCATGAGATTGGCTTGGTTGTAGCCCGTGATTTGCCGGATACTGAATGAGGTTCATATACATGTAAAGATATATATTTGTTACGGAAAAAAATCATCAAATTGTTTTTTTTTCACTGAGTTTATATTGTAAGAAAGAAACAACGTCATCACTAGGTAGTCAGTTGCGTTACCTGTTTCCTGACTGGTCTGTCAAATCTTGATTCTGACCCATCATGAATTTGAAGTGGATCATGTCGTGACCAACAAAGGGCGCCATCATTGACAAAGTCAGTCTTGGTTTGTGCACGGTGTGCTTGGTTATCACTAGAATGAGTAGACTGGTGTCCATGGAGGTAAGACTGGTGCCCGTGGAGGTAGGACTGATGTCCATGAGATTGGCTTGGTTGGTGCCCATGATTTGACGGATACCCTTGAACATGATTTGACTGCTTCCAATGTCCATAATTAGAATGGAAATCAAGGTTTGAGTCATGTCCATGACGGTGGGTAGATTGGTAGCCACCAACAGGACGATCAGTGTGTACATTCTGGGACAGACTGGTCACCACCGACTCGGACCCTGCATGCTGACTTGTGTATGAAGCCCTGACAGAGTTTTTCTGACTGTCTCTCTGATGAGACTGAACCTGAAATAGGTTTCAAAACTTGGTCTAATTTTGCTATGCATAAACATGATTCACTTTATAATTTTCTTAAATTTACCTATTAAACATAAACAAACAATCTTTATTTTTCTATTCTTACTTACCCACTGTAGCACCCCATTGTCAGGTCTTTGGGCGGGGTTTGATGTTTGAGAAGCTGTACGGCAAGTTTGCTGAACAGGGTTTATTCTGTTCTTTCCAGTCTGTAAGATATTCAATTTCGTTCTATGGATTTTGTTTTGTATAATACATGTGTAAAATTGATACTATCAATCGGGTAGAATTTCGACATGAATATTCAAACATGTTTTGACCTATAATTATTAGAAAGATAGAAATGTATAGAGTTTATTCCCAGACACTTACATATCAGATATACACTGTACTAGAACACAGTGAATTACACAGTCCTAGATAAAACAAAAATCTGAGACCTGCTGAGACAGGCCGGAAGTGGAGGACGGGGTCAGTATGTCCAGTCCCAGCCTCTTGTAGAAACTGGAGGCGTTTTCCGCGCCAGAGGCGGACTCGACTCTCCTCTGAAACAATCCATAAACAATTTATCATTTTCTAATGAATTGATTACTGAATTATGTTTTTTTTATTTTTCTACATGCAAAGGCACGTGTCTTATTATAACTATTTCAGAATAGCTTGGTCATAACATTTTGAGAGAATCCGAAGAATTCATACTTATTATAATGCTATGAGGAATTGGTCAACTTTTAGTTTCTGTGTCTTTCAATAGTGATGTGAATAATTTTGGCAAAATATCGAAGTTATTAGTAAGAAAAACGAAAACGAAAGATAACTGAACCTTTAGTAGGTCTATAATAAATTATCTATACGAAAATTGTTGTTTGTTGTTGTTTGTTTTATATTGACTTTCTTTTTTATTCAACATTAATCATAGAAAATAAACATTGAGTACAATATTAATCAATGTATTCATTAACCTCATAATTCTATCATGTTATCTCCGTTGCTATGGAGTAACGTTAGACCTTCCAAAGGCAGAGAGACAAAATTGTGAAGACGTTTAAATAATCTTTTTACATCTAAAACTTTATAAAAAACTACACAAAACCACCAAGAAAAGGTTGTCCGTAGAATTTCGGTAACATAACGGATAAATCTAAATGTCCGAGAATCATGACTGCTGCAGTTTCTAATAACAATGGCGACCAAACCATCAAATTATCTAAATTGCACGTGATCTCTACGCAACCCACGAGAGAAAAGATCTCAAAAACAATCTTTACCCTCTTATTCATGTTTAGGATCATTTTCTCTTTCGCTCCGATCATTTCTTTCTATCAAATTCGCAATTTTTATCTCTCGGCGTACAGACACGTCTGTTCGCTTCGACCAATTCGTAAAGAATGAACCGTAACCACAAACACAACGTAGCTATATAGGTATGACGTTGTCGTTGGCAACGTCAGCAACGTTATCCAACCCCACCCCACCCCCAATTTCATAATCAAAAGACTTCAAAGAAAAGGTAACCATGATCACAAAGTTTAATCAAACCAATTGATTAAAATTTATTTAATATACACAATTTTCCTAATTTTTAACATCAACCAACCGCGAAAAATAAAAGATGTCGTTTTAAACGGTACTATGTTTGTTCGTTTTTGCATGATAACGATATGTTATTTTTAAACCTGCTCTATTTTTATCAAGTTTTATCAAATAGGCCCCCCTCCCCCTCAATATTATTAAAGCATAGTGAATCTATGAGCCTAAATGTGCCTCTTCTAGTAGATGCTTTAGCTATATTCATGCGTGATTTTCTGAATGGAAAATTGTTCATTTGATAGCTAACGTTAATGCCGCTGACCCCTCTATGAGAAGTTAATTGATTAACTGTTCTGTATCATCATCTATTAACATATGCACTTACTTTTACATAATGCACAACTGACCGTCAGATAAAGACATGCTTAATCCTTTGAATGATTAAAGGCCTAAACAGGAAGTTGCCGTCTGCTTTCTTAAGGGAGAGCACTCTAATGAAAAATTATAAAAATGTATATTAGTATTCAGAGTTATCTTTCTTTCTTCAATATATTGAAGAAAGAAAAGTATTGGCTATTAAGAACAAATAAGAACATATTTTATTACATAAACCAAAAATATTTATTATTATTAATACATGTAGTAATGAGATGAAATTATGCCTAATCTTAAAGCAGCTTCGGAAAATTTGTTATGGTACATGATAGGGAAAAATTAACTGAATTGGATACACCCCCTATAATTTATCTGAGTACATAAAATAATTTGAAATAATGTTTGTATATAAGTAGCATTATTTATAGGCTAAATTGTGAAAAAATTACCCTCTTTTTGTAAAAACATGGAGTCTAACTATGTAGGCCTACTTGATTGTTATGAAATAAATCAACGCACCAGGAAAGTATCGGCACGTTTTGATTGAATAATCTTAAAAAATTATGAATACATACAAGCACAATAATTTTCTTCTATAATTCGATAAAACTCTAGTGCTCTTACCTCTATAACGTTAGAATTACCGGTATAAATTTTAAAAATAAGTTCATTTAAACAATACAATGCTTTCTTTCGGCTTCATGCGGGTATGAAGGTAGCTAACATTTTATTGTTTACATTTACCGTTGAATCATTTAATCAATTATCCATCAAAAGTGAGTAATAAAATTTATTATTATTGTCGAATAACACGTTACACAGAAGAAACAGTTAAATTTCTGCCTCTCTTGAAGCGGTCTCATCTATAACTAAATTTTATTAATAGTACATCATCCTTATCTAAACAGATTGTTCCGATAATTTAAATGAGATAGTCTTTCTTTTTCATGATTTTCCTCAAACATTTTGTATGTAACCGTCTAAACGAATCAAAATAGCTATTACGAATTTCGATAAGCTCTTTTCTTTGGGATATTAATAAATTGTAATTCTGGATTTTATACCAGAGTAAAATCACCTCACATGATAGTATTACCACACCTCGCTTCATACCATCAATGTTTTTTCTTTGTAAACATTAAAAGAAAAGCGACGTGTCACTACGAATTCTTTTGTAAAAGATATTCGTAAATGACAACACTCATTTATAAAAACGAAAGACATGATACATTGAATAAGGACTTGTCTGCATCGTCAGTTTTCATTGGATGTGTATCGATCTTTAAACTATAAATCTAAGCGCACAGCGGTTTCATTCGTGACTTTCGTGTTACTCAGTATTGTACAATGGAAGTTTTCATCGCTAAGTCTATACTTGGTCTTTTTGTCTGCTGTTGGATCGCTGCCATTGAGAACTCTGAACATTTTGGTAAGTAATTTCTTTCTATAAAAAATAGTAACTAGTGGCATGTTTTATTTAATAAAACACCTACTTACCATAAACTTTAAAATTTTACCTGAACGTTACACATAGTTTTCCTTTTGATTGTTGTTTTTTGTAAAATATCACAATATTTTGAAAGATTAAAAGCATGTGCTTTAACCTAGTACATTGTGTTATCTTTATAAACATGTATCAACGAATATGATAACCAATTTCATAACAATTATTAACTTTTATAAGAAATCGATTTAAGGGGTCCCAGTGGTTAAAATACTTTTTCCGGAGAATTTGTTTGTATGAAAAATATTATTAAGATATGATAGTTTATAAAAATATTGCTTAAAAATCGAAGAATGAAATGATCTAGTGACTTAAATATGATGCAATGTTTGTTTTTTGTTCATTGTTCATACGCCTTCTTTGTTTAAATGATTTTAAATAAGAAACAACAGATAAACAAATGACAAATCAAATAAAATGAAGCATAACTGAAAATAAATTGTGACTTTCAGAAAGTTGTAATTTTAAGGATGATACTTGTGGATGGATAGTTCAGGAACCGAATGATCGGCCCGGAAGTTACATAACGGTTTGTGGCATTGGAGGCAGCTTCCTGGACTGTAAACGTCAAAATTCTTTTCAAGATGGCGGATTGTGGAGTCGCAAAAGAATTCAATCGATCAACTTTTCAGGTACACCGGTTAAATCGCAATGTCTTCGCTGTAAAAACTTGATTCAAAGACGCAATTTTTTACTTAGATGAAATGGAAATTTCTTCTTTGGATATAAAATGGGCGTAATAAATTGTGTGTCCTTGTTAACAATCATTGCCATGCAGGTCTCGAGTTAAGTTATAGTTTGTTATTGCTTTACCTCTATTCGTAAGGTAGAAAATTACAATTTACAATTTTCACATATACCCGTCAATATTTTCTCAATAGCAATCAGTCTGTAAATTCTTCATTTGCGGCGAGTTTTTAGATTGACTCAACACTTTGATTCTAAATCAGATGATTTTAAAATATTATTTTCAATTGAAGTTCTAATTATATAATCTTTTCATCGAATCACAGTGATATCGTGAGCTAAATTTTAAATATAGAATTACTATGCATACTTTGAGTATAATCAAGATGTTTATTGTATTCAAGTGAAGTGCGATTAAAATTCATGGATGTATTGTGAACTTGGTTACATTTACAATATATAATAACTTTGCGTATTTTGAGTCTTAACTTTAAAACTTGTTTTAGAGTTTCCATACGACATTAGAATCCAAGCAGAAAAATTAGACGACATGTTTGTACTAGCAACACATAGTTCTACTCGGGAGGCGTCTATGGAGCATAGCATGTATTTAGCTGACATAATCAGTCCACAGATCCCTCTGTCGTTAGATGTTCGCTGTTTACATTATTCCCATCTGGTCATCGGTGACACCACTTTGGTCGTTGCTTACATTACGGACTTTTATCATCCGTATCATCTTACTTATTATCTTAACGCTCACACAAAATCGTCTTTTATCAAATTCAGCAGAACTTCTGTTATTCTACCAGTTGGAACAAATTTCAAGGTAATTTTTTTGGGGGGGGGGGGGAGGGTTCACGAAAAAAAAATTCAAATGTTCGCTAAATAGATTTAGAAGCACAACCACTAAAGTATATAGTAAGCGAAACGTGTAAAGAATTTAGATGTGAAATTCTTTTATAAAAATCAGAGATTCTTCAAGATTTTGGAATATTGTAAAATGTAATCAAATGAATTATTTTGAAAAAAGTAATGTCTATCTTCCAGATTGTTTTTAGAGCTATTCAAGGAGGTTTAGACGAAGGACTGATTCTAATCAACAATATAGCAATAACGAAAGGAATCTGTGGTAAGTCAACGCGATTTTTCTTTGAAACTGTTGGTACAACTTTCTTTACCCTAAGTATTTCTACAGAGGTAAATAGATACATGTATAACACAGTCAAAAATTGGTCAATATTGGTGCATAGAAATAACCAAGAATTGAGTGTATATGAGGACTCCCAATGATTTTACTCGGATAAATGCCTGACTAAATCTATAGTACTTGCACTTAATGTTCTGAAATTATCATACAATGTTTACGAGGTTGTCGACTAATAAACAAACGTTATAGCTACAAACATGCAATTCGTTCTAAATGTAATAATGACACTGATCACGATTAGACAAATTAATTCTTTGTTTAAGTACCCAATTCTTTATGTTCTTCTGAAACATATTTATTTTCTTGTTTCTTATTTTCAGAGACATGCACTGCAAATGAATTCCGTTGTAACAGTTTTCGAGATGAATGCATTCCTATGAGCAAGGTCTGCGATCTTAACTTTGACTGCTTAGACGGCGAAGACGAAAAGAATTGCGGTAACACAAAACACTTATTAAATACTTAGTTTCGTGGTACATTGTATTCTCACTTCTCAGACACTTTTGCCATAAACTCACGAGAAATTGTTAGTAATATAAATTTATAAAATGAAATTCACTTAATCTGTATCCAGTTTAATTTAAATGCCATATTTGTCTCTTCAAAACGAAAATAGCAAAATGATGCATAAAATAGAATCAGAACAGTAAGGATGCGAATAAAAACCTCTATAAACCAATTAAAAAATATATAAAACAATTATTCAACTGTTATTTTTCTTCTAAAAGTGAAGTACAGAGTTGATATCCAATCGCTATAGAAATTGTTTTTATCTTAAAGTAAGCATTTGTCATGAAACTTTGTTGTAAAAATAATAAATAACTCTAGTATTTTCAATTTAATATAATTTCGAAAACAAGGGGATGTATACACCATTCACATTCATTGGATTTTTTTTTCTTTCTTACCATTAATGATTCCATTCCGTGGTAAAAAAAACTATTAAAATAAGGTGTAAACCTTGCACACAGGTCAACTTACACTATTGTCTTCGTTGATTTTAAAATCAAGTACTAGTATATTATTTTAGCGTGACCAAGGAAAAAATAAAAATGTAGTTTTTGTATAACTCCTTATTCTCTCTTTTAATTATTCGAGTTATCGAACAAATGCTGTGTAGCCCGAGTTGTGTTTGCATTGGTTCTGCATGCGCGTTTCTTGATACAATTTAAATGTTCATACTGTAAATTCCTTATTAAACGTGAGGAATTAATTTCCGCGTAAAATCGCGAGAAGCTGTCCTCGCGGATTCTACAATCTCGCTTTTATTTTTCAGAAAGTTTTGAGCTATATGAAATCATAATAACAAATTGGTGCTCGCGATTTTATATTCTCGCGTTTTGATGCAAAACAGCAGAATCGCGAAATTAAGTACTCGCGTAATATAAGGAATTTACAGTATCTACATGAATTTTTTCTGTTCAGATTTAGATGCTGTTAAAACGATATGTAGCCAAAGTTTATCCCGAACGAATACCCAGATTCCTGACGAAGGCAATCCTAAGGATGGAGAAGTGTTTAATCCATCATCTTTCAATCCAGATGACTGCAATAATGGAGACTGCTGTCTTCTTTGTTCTACCAACTCCTCGATTTATTCTTGTCCTGTTGATTGCACCTCTTACGGTCTCTCATTTAATTGCACGTCTAATAATGCACCTGTGTATGCCACATCTATTACTCTATCAGGTTTAGTTCAATCTTCCCTAGATTTCGATAGAAGTTTTCTTAATTTGAGAAAAATCACGATCATTAACAACACATTGTCAATGTTACTGATACAAGCTAGTGGCGTTCAAACATTGACAATAATCAACACTTACGCACAATTAGTTTTTATCGATTCCGATTCTCTCCGATTATTACATATAACCAACTGTACGTTCGACTCATTTTCAATTTTTAAAACATTTGTGGACAACATTGACATTTTCATTCACAAAAGTTCAGTGAAAGATGGAACAAGTTTGAATTTCAATGTATTTTTAGATGTCTCAGAAACCATCGGCTTTCATAATTTAATAGATGATGCCTTCGACCATAAACCCGCAATGGTGAATCTCAGCTTGTGCAACCTAGATGATCCACCTCAGTTTAGAATGGGCATAACAACGTTAGATCTTAGTCACAATAACCTTTCTTCGTGGTTTTACTCATCTCGGATTCAAAAAATACATCTTCAAAATAACTCAATTAGAGAGATCAAGTTTACAAGCGATTTAAGTGAGTCTGAGGCCTAATTAATATATATAGATCTTTCAGATAATCTTATCAGTTCTATTAGAGAAAAGGACCTTATCAATTTACCTAATCTTTTGCAGTTTAAAATTCGAAGTAATCGTTTAGGGGATATTCATGAAAAGGCTTTCTCGTTCATAACAAAACTACAGCTTTTGGATTTGTCTTCGAATTTCCTTCATACTCTAACACGAAACCACTTTCTGTATCTGTCAAAGCTTCAGTATCTCTATCTTCAGAACAATAAAATAAAAGTGACGGAAGGTATGTTTGACGGGTTGATAAGTATTGAATACCTTCAGGTAGATATCTATACGTTATGTTGTGCACAACCAAAGAGTGCTAACGAAATGCAATGTACTGCCCCAGTCAACGAGATTTCCTCGTGCAACAATTTAATCGATACCCCGCTACTAAGTACACTAATTTGGTACATTGCTCTTTTAGCTGTCTTTGGAAATCTTTTTGGTCCGTTTTATAGATGGTCCATATGGAAGGCCCAGAACCTCTCATCATTTGTAATCTATTCAATCAATTTAAGCATTGCAGACTTTCTGATGGGAGTATACCTGTATATTATAGCCGGAGCTAATTTAAAGTTCAGTGGTCGTTACGGTTTTGAGGATGAAGGGTGGAGGCACAGTCACATTTGTACTGTTGCTGGTGTTCTGGCTACTCTTTCAAGGGAAGCATCTGCTCTGTTTATTCTTTTGATTACTATTGACAGAATTTTGATCATACGTTTCCCATTGTCTAAAATTGGAAGAAGTGGTTTGTTTTCTAAAGTTATGACTACATCAGTTTGGACTGTCTCTCTGATCTTGTCACTGCTACCACTGCATTTTGAAGGCTACTATTCTAGTTCTGCTGTTTGTATCTCTTTACCTTTGTCTGTACAACGTAAGCCAGGATGGGAATACTCCATGGCATTATTTGTTGGTGTCAACTTTTTAATTTTCTTCGTAGTTTTATTGGGACAGTTTCTTGTTTTTATTTTTGTTGTTGGCAAGGGAAATGATTCACAGATCACGCCTGGACAAAAAGAAGAAATAAACTTAGCAAAACATTTATTTGCAGTATCAATAACAGATATGCTTTGTTGGATTCCGATCTGTATTATTGGTGAGTATATTTTTATTTAAATAGGTTAATTAAATTAGCATGTTGAGATATTATTCATTCGAGGAAAATAAAATTGTAATCCTTTTCCTTAATACTGTCACGAGGAAAAAAATCGTTGGTTAAAAGTAAAGAACTGTGATGAAATGAAATAGATAATTTTGGTCTGGCAAAGACAATAATTTTGATTAAACCGCCCTAAAAAATAAAGGTTATAATAAGAAGATTGTGTCGACATTATGCTTCCTAACAAATATTTCTGCGTATTGGATATTATGCGATGTAAAAGTAATCGCAAAAAAGCGAAAAATAGATCATCGCGCAAATTATCGGATATACGGTATTTAAATACATAATAAACTGTTTGAGCCCTTATATTTCCTTCAAGATGTAAACAAGTACGTGTCATGGTAAATATTTTATGTTTTTCTCCAAAGACCGATGGATCGATGACTTGAGTACTTAATTGAATTTCATTGGAATATTAATACTATCACTTTCAGGTCTTTTGACATTTATGGGCACTGACGTCACAGCACAAGTTTACGCTTGGGTCATTGTTGTTGTTCTTCCTATCAATTCAGCTTTAAATCCTATCATCTACACGGTTTGGGAAATGTATAGACGGACAAAGTTTAAATTTAAGGTACTATATATATTTTCATACAATTAAAAGACCGATGGCATCTTTACATTAACTTTTAGCAAAGCCAATGTGTCATATTAGCTTATACATCTGTGACCAAGGCTTTGGTTAATTGTCAGCATAAAAAAAAAACACTTCTTACTTTTCCGGCATTGACAAAGGGAACAAAATTGGTATAATATAGCACAATGCTTGTCTCGAATGCCATTTCAGTAATCTATTAAGCTAAATATGCAAAAAAAAAAAAAATCATGACTAGGTGAATAAGCACTATGGCAATTTTTTGAGAAGTTCATTTTTTGTTTTGTAAAACGTGTTTTCATTAAAATTCTCTTTAAAAGGTACGTAGTAGGATAATTGAGAAGTAAATTTATATAAAAATTTACTTTTGTGTATTTATTTATCAATTGATTTTTATTCTTGATGACAGTATTATAATTCTTAATTGGTTATTTTTCAATAGTTTTCTTACAAAAGAAGGGTATAAGTATTTACATTGAACAAGTTATTTACAATTTTACAATAAGAGTTTCTTACACAATTAATTAAAATGCAATGTTTTGTGATTTATAAGGTAGAAATGTTATTAGGTAGTAATTAAAGAGCTGATGAAATTAGTTTTAACTAAGATATTTAATACTGGGAGTCTGAAACACTCATAAAATACATATTTGTTAAAATTTCAATATCCATAGTTAATGAGTTATAAAAGAAAATATATTTGATAATTCATGAAATTGTCCTTTGCTGGTCATTTTCAGTTGTAAAAAGGTAAAAAATTGTATTTTTTAAAATTACTATTTTACTTTTTTTTTCTTATATCAGAACAATATCCGAAACCAATGAAGACCTGTCTTTGTTTGGACACATTTGAATTTCTCTATTGCAATTTTCTTGTTCAACTTTTTCATAATTTGAATAATGTACATCACTTTCAGATATTTTCGAGTTTTGAATTTCGAAAAATATGTATATTATATTTTGCATCAGAGTATATACAATGAAATGTTAAAGGAAATAACACTCTGTTTATTAAAACAAAAAAAAATATTGAAAGCATTTGACAAATCTTGGGCACATGTAATTTTTCAATCCATACAATTCGAATTTAGTTTTATCTTCCTCCTCTTAAAAGTGAGCAATACTATTTCTTCCATATCATCTCAGAACAATATATTTATGAATATATATAAGTACAAAAAATAGCCTTGTGTTGTGTACTACATTAATGGTTCTAAGATAGCTGCGAGAACTAATACTTTCTATTTCATTAGAAACCACGACAAGGAATAAATAGTTCAGGATCAAGAGAGAACTCCAGGCTTGGGAAAATATATCAGGTATGATGCCATATAATCTTATCAATTATATTCTATACTGTGCTATGTCATTTAATGCAATGCTGTGAGAATGCTTAATATTTTCTTTAATAAAATGGTATGCTAAGATACGAGATTTAAACATACACACTGTATTGTACATATGACGTCAACAAACATTTCTACATATTCATTTTTAATATTTATTTCGTGATACAAATAAACAATATACAGTCATATTTTTACAACCTTTTTATTCAACAACTGTTGTGTTGATGCACAAATGTTGTAATGAATTGCATTTTAGAGTTTTTGTCATCATAAAGAGATAACAAACCTGAACGAATTGGATTTTTGAAAATCAATTTTTTCCATTTAATCTAAGAAAATAACCAATGAACATTTAGTCAATCTTATACAATGCTATTATAAATACAAAATTAACTGCTCTTCTAAAAAGTTCCATTTGTCAACTTTGGGATTTTAATGTTTTAATATGTTTTATGTAGTAAAAAGTAAGGATACCATGAATAAAAACTTAATCTCATTGAGAGCAAGTAT
Organism: Magallana hongkongensis; assembly: GCA_016163765.1. NCBI lineage: Eukaryota > Metazoa > Mollusca > Bivalvia > Ostreida > Ostreidae > Magallana > Magallana hongkongensis. The sequence goes on from WFKH01011801.1 coordinate 29,934,952, forward strand.
ACAGTTTAACATCAACGAACACTAATCGTTATACAGAATTTTTAAAAATACATTATGTTTGTATTTGCAGATAAGCACGCGCATTGATGGTCCACAAGGCAAAATAAAAGACGCGTAATTATCATCTTGTATAGCATGGAATAAACCTGTTTACTTGATTCTGTGAATAAAAAAAACTTTAAAAGAATGACTGTTGTTTTATTTGTTTTAGATTTATCTCAACAGACGCTTGTAAGACACTGATAAATTCCTTAGTTACTTCAAGACTCGACTATGGAAATAGTGTACTTTTTAACATCAAGAAAGGCCCCATGGATAGATTACAAAAAATCCAAAATACTGCAGCTCGACTTGTGGCAAAGAAAAGAAAACGAGATCATAACACCCCTATTCTTGCTGACTTACATTGGCTTCCAATTGAATTCCGTCCGAAATATAAAAGCCTTGTTTTTACCTACCTATCAATATATGGATTCGCTCCAGAGTACCTACAGGAACTAGTTACAATTACAATCCGTAAGATAAACCGGACACTACGATCCGACGGGAGCTTGTCACTGATCTTAGCGAGGGTGCGCACTGGAACATATGGTGAAAGACAATTTAGCTATGCTGCTCCCTATTTATGGAACAGCCTTCCAGTGCATATCCGTCAAGCTACATCCGTCCAATTGTTTTAAAAGACAATTGAAAACTTATTTTTATAAACTAGCTTTTGATAAATTTTTAAGTTTGATATTTTACTTTGCATACTTTTTATTATATCCATATTTTTACAATGGTAATTTGTCGGCTAATATTAATACTTTTCTATTTGTTTCATAGCTACGCATTCCATGTTTTGTCATGTCCATTTTATGTCCATTTTATGTAAAGCGCCTTAGAGTGATATTCTTATTATATAGGGCGCTATAAAACTTATTATTATTATTATTATTATTATTTAATCAAGCAATTTTTTAAATAACTGAAGAAAGTTTAGTTTTTAATGCAAGATATTAATATTGACTGAGTGGGTTTGTCTCAAAGACTTATTTGAGAAACACGATTCGTGATCTCAACACGATTGTATATGCATTATCAAACCCCTATAAGTTTGAAAGAGCATCGTCCAATATGCTTTGATTCAAGTACAGCCTATGTACCCTCATAATGCTTAATAAAATATTACAAATTACTTCCAAGTCAAAAAGAAAACGTAGTTGAAAATTATTGATAACTCAAATAGGTCACACAATTCAACTAATGATATATTGTTTAACGTAAGTTGGATTTAAAACTACTAGTACAGTAGTTGGCCATAAATGAGTTCGCAAAATGGCCGACGTTTACTCTGGTCTCGTCATCACCTGAATTTTTTGGACCAATTATTTCTAACAACAAAGTAAAACTGACTTAGCAGACACATATGGTACTTTATATTATATCCTTAGGAGTGAAACAATCTTAGAATTTTCTTCGTTTAGCGATGTACAGACTTTGTATTGAATATAACAGTATAAAAGGACTATTCGAAATGTCAACAACTCTTCCTAGGTCACGAAAAATTCGGGTTTCGTTTTTTTTTACCTTTGTGCTTGTGCAATCAAAATTTTTGCTTTGCTTTAATGATATTAATGTCTGATCGTTATGTATTCCCGAAATAGTGTTGATACTGTTTTCCTTTACGGTCTAATTGGACATAGAATTCGTGATATCTTTTTTAACAAACTATCGGCGATTTGTAAAGTGACGAACAATGACTGTTGAGAAGCAGTTTAATTACGAATTTATTCAACACATTAGACCCTGATCTTGTAGTAAATCAAGCTTTTCGATTCTTAAGAGCATGTTTTCTGTTATTTCTGGGGACTTTAAAATGAGATTCAGTCATCTCGCGGTGCCCTTTTTCAACAACTTTCACTTCGAGTTACGATTTTAGCATTACTCCGGTCTTCAGTATTTTAAAACTTTACCTCACAGTTTTTGCTGTTTATTCCAATCATCCTTCCAGTTTTATACATTTAAAATTCCAACACCAGAATCATCGGACGATTTTTTAATTCTGGTTATCGTAGAAAATAGGTTTTAATTTTTTTTTAATCTACCTTGCAGAAAAAAACGATGTTACGGCAGCCATTTTGCGAACTCATTTATGGCACGCGACTGTAGTTATCAAGCCTTATCGAAATCGAACGTAAAAATTATACTCTTTGTATATTGTATTATTATAATTATTAAACAACGTTTAAAAGGCCACTTTTGAAGCGCCAAGTGCGTAATCAGTGGCAAATCGGATGAACGTTTAAATGTGATATGTACCTTAAGGTGAAAATTCTTGTAACAATATGGTGCCGTGCACGGATCGAGAGGGGGATCAGGAGGTCCTAACTTATTAAATTCAAATACTGTAGTAATGTAACCGAAAATTTTGTACGCCATGCAAAAATAGACCACTCTTTTGTACTTATTGATATTGTTTTCTCAAATTAGACATTCTGCATAGGTTATGGGATTTTTTTTCTGCAACGCTAGCTGTCATCATACCCGCATGAATAACCAAAGGAAGTGTTTTAGTGTTAATTAGACTAAAAATTGATACAATGTGATAAATAATAAAGTACACTTGTACGAAATGCGATGCTGTATCAATAAAAACGCATCACATTCAGAAATATAGATAAACATATTGCACATCATATGAAAAACTGACAATTTTTGCGAATATTCAAATGAGTATCTTATATAAAAAGGAAAACAAACGACAAAACACATATAGATGAAACATAGACATTTCAAACATATAAATCGGACTTTCAACTGTGCTTTCATTGCGAAATTCGAAAAGACTAATGGCTACTTAAAATGTCAATTTTTTTTAAATTAGGGAATGAAAGTGAAAATTTGTTACATGTACATTTTTCACTAATATGTCTTATTCATTCTAAGATTTTTAAAATCTAATCAATATGAGTATACATGTACCATAGCAAATGCCAATTTCTAAAGTGTCCATTCTGTCTTTATCAAACATATTATTAGATTATTAGATGCAATTTTCAACAAAATAATATTAAAAGTGCCTTAAAATTAATTTCAAAGCTAGTTTAGCTTTTCTAAATGCCAAAGTACATCGATTTCTTTCTTTTTTTAATTTCCGAACAAGTGTGTAATAAGATTCGAGGAAGTAAAATAAAAGTACAATAATTGTTTAGATATTTTTATCAGAACTTATTTTATATGACTTTTTCTTCTTTTCCTTTGATCCTTAAGATTTACGGTATATTCTTATCATTCTTCATTTTCCTCTTCTTGTTTTTCATACGTGTCAGGGAAATGGATTAATAATGAACGTTTTGTGATCATTTTGCCTCGGGTGCAAGCTAATTGAGTGCATCAACAGGAGCAGAGTATTCAACGTTATTAAGGTTTTAAAATTAACAACCTAAAACTGCTTTCGAAATTGTGCTCAATTATAATGAAAAAACTAAACCTATTGGTATTTGTATTAATAAAAAGCAGAAACATTCAATTTTCTCAGATATATCTAGTTGTGCTGGGTAATTTGTTGACTACCCTGCCCGCTTAAATGGATTGCAAAGCAATACGTTTCTTCAAATCACAATCAGAATTTCGGTTTTTAGCTCAACTAAGCTGATAACCTTTTTTCCGGCGTCTGTCTGTCCGTGCGTCCGTCTGTAAATCTTTTACATTTTGTCTTTTACAGAACCACTAGGCCAATTTCAACCAAACTTGGCTTAAAGCATTCTTTGGTGATTGGGATTCAAGTGTGTTAAAATGCCAAGGGCTAAGCTCTATTTCAATCATTGAAATTTTGTTAACTTTTTTCAAAAAAAAAAATCTTAAAAACCATTCGGCCAGAAAACCTCATAGATTAATAAAATTATTTTTGATTTACTTAATGCAGTAACTATCCACTATGAGGGAAATTTGCAAAGTGAAATATTTTTCATTTATACTGAAGCTTCAATAATCGAAGAAAATTGACAAACTGCAAAATAGGTGTTATCAAATTATTCAAAAGCATGGACTAAAATAATGATTTCTTTAGTAATTTTAGACTTTAGGGCAGTTATATGAAATAATTCGTCAGTAATATTATTTTTGTCGGGGTGTTTTGTGCCAGTATTTTTAAATTTTAAAGTAGTCATAAGCATGGACTAAAATAATGATTTCTTTAGTATTTCTTGACTGTTAGGAAGTAATATGAAATAATTCGTTAGTAATACTATTTTTGTTGGATATTTCTCAGTCCATTCAAATATTTCAATTATCGAAAAACATCGTTTTGTTAAATGTTAAAATACATCAAATGACCACTATGCCATTTCATCATAGTTTGCAATGAACAATGCTACAATCAAAACTAGTAAATACTTAAGAAATAAAGTACTAGTTTTCGTGAATGTTGCAGAATAACCTCCGAGGTCGAGAATTGTTGTTTTGAAATATAAAAGCCGAGGCGTTAGCCGAGGCTTTTATATTTCAAACAACATTTCGAGACCGAGGAGGTTATCCTGCAACATTCACGATAACAAGTATTTCTATTCTACTAACAGCTCAGTATTTCTACAGATCGTTTCTCCTATAGAGAGACGATCTAGGTCATTTTGACGGCTGTTCCGTGTAACCCCAACGGTTTTGTTAGTTATCGATCAAAGGAATCACATGCAGACGACAGAGTTTTTCTGTGGATTTTTAATACTCTTCAGTTATTTATAAAATATCTTTGAATCATATTCCTAATATTTTAAGGGCAATTAAATACGATTATTACTAGTACACGTTATATATTTTATGTAAAAACACGCAGTTAAAATGTGCTAGGGAGGTCTTAGGAACAGCCGCATTGATCTCTGAAAAATAAACATTTGAGGCAATACACATCGTTTTGACTGGAACTAACACGTGAAATTGACATGGTTTTAAAACTTTTTACGGTTTGAAGTTGTACTTTCATGATCAGTGCGAGACAAATAGGTATTTCTGATCTGATAATTTACTGATGACGTTCGTGGTATATTGGAGAATAATGTCCGCGGCATCTCTTTGATCTCGGCAATAACTGTAGTAGAATAGTTATTAATTTACTCTGTTTAACCATTATGTTAGAATTTAATACTTTGTAAGTAAGAACTTTTAAGAAACATAATGATCAAACTCAAAAAACCATTCTGATTAATCCACAAATATACATATTTATCAATATAATACAGTTTTAAAAATATATATTCCATATCACTCTATGAGATATATTATTATGCAATAGTTACTGGTAGTTTTCGAGACGGCATGCAATCTTCAGATTGTCTTGAAGTTCCACCATCAGAAAGTGACATCTGTAGTTAAAATAATATGTATGCAAAATTTATATGTAACTTTCATACAATATTTATTATACATGTACTTTCAACAAGAATAGGGTATCAATGGAAGTTCTAGAGTACACTATTCTGCTCTTGAAAGCATTTGTATGAAACCTAAAGATGCCATTTCTGAATCTTCGTAAAACAAAACCATAATCTCCAGACGTGGTTATGAGACCATGCTCTTGATTGCTTTTAATTAAAGTGCGTTTAAAGGTCTTGTTAAATAAAAAAGGCTACCTTTTATTCCCAACTGAACGCATTTCGTTTTCCAACAGTCATTATTCTTTCCCAAGATATTGTGTTAATAATGGTACTTAGAAATGCAGAACAGAAATGAAGTTGATAACATAACAAGAATAACCGCAGTTATAATGCGATTATCATTAAGGTCAGACGCGACATATCTTCCATTATTTTCTTTTTTTCACCCCTATATCCGCAATGTGAAGATTTCCACTACGTATTTCCAAAAATATAATTTCATGTTATACGATATTTTTCTATTCGGATATAAAGTTTCAATTGAAAACATACTATGACTTTATTTATAAGCATTCAATTGCATTCTGCATGCTATTAAAAGAAAAAAAATCAAAATATGCTAACTCCAAAAATAGCCTGGTAATGCACCCAGCATTTTTTGGCATGAACATGTTTAAATACAAATAAAGAAGAAATAATCTATCAAGGAAAATTATTTAAAACTGAGGAATGTCGCGTGTGTCCTTAAGTGATTTTCAAGATATCCCAAATGTCTCTTGTTTGTTAATAGACTTGACCTCTGTACCTAAAAATTATACGAGAGCACATATGCACAACACACCTGAATTGTATCTCTAAGATTTTCTTCTTCCTTGGCACTAGAATTATTGGTTCTTGGCAATGGGTTCTATCAAAAAAGAAGAGATTGTAAGATCCAATCTAATGTTTCAATTTAAAAATCCTAAGTTATATTTTAAATTACAGTGATTATAAAGGAAAACAATCACTTTTCTCGCCTTTTCTCTTCTCTGTATTTACATGGGGTTTTTTTTAAAACTGATTTTCATGTGAACAATTATCAAACAAAGACACACTTAACAACATCTTAATATAATCAGCTGCATGTATTTATTGTAATGCTTCTTATAAAACCCGAATACGCAATTCATTCATTTTTATGAGCATTATACTAGTATCATTTAACCAGTGATCGGATCATTTACAGTGAACCTGTACAGGTCTTCTGTTAAGAAGAAAATTGGTATTCTTAGCATCCTGAAAAATTATAAATACCATATCTGTTTTCCCTCTCCGTCTTAGTATTTCGGAAAACGTGTAGATCATAGGGTTCAAGGCGGAGTTGATGGGGAGTACGACGACAACGACCCAGGCGTACACCTGTGCTGTGACGTCAATACCCTTGAAGGTTAGAAGGCCTAGAGAATATGAGTATATGAACTCATAAATGAACCAATATTGAGCTTTTTCCTTATTTGATATTATACTTATTGTATCAATTATTTATCCCAATAAACATACACCTATTTCAAAACAATCTGTTTTTGTTATTTATTCTTAAATCAATTATATAGAATGGTTTGAAAAAAAATTAAAACTTATTACATTAAATAGAGCTCATATAATACACAAGATATCACGCGAACTCCTACAATACTCATCTACTTACCAATAACACCAACAGGTATCCAGCAAAACATATCTGTAATGGCAACAGCAACAAGTGTCTTGGCCAAGTTAATTTCTCTCCTTCTTGGTGTAGAATGACAAGATTTGATGTTTTCTCTCATCCGCAAAACACTAACAAATATTACCAACTGTCCGAAAAATATTGTTATGAAAATAACAAAGTTTGCTCCAACAAATAATAGCATCGAAAATTCCCATCCAGGCTTTCGTTGCACCGACAAAGGCAAGGTGATACAAATACCCGAACTTGAATAATAATTCTCAAAATAATTACTTCCAAAGAGTGGTAACACAGAGAGAAAAATGGAAATAGCCCATACTATAAAAGTTATGATTTTGGAAACCAAATTACTTCTTTTAAGACTTGATAATGGGTCTCGTATGATTATGATTCTGTCAATGGTGATAAGTAAAACTAACAGAGCAGAGGCTTCACTTGAAAGAGTAGCCAGAACACCAGCAACAGTACAAATGTGACTGTGTCTCCACCATTCATCCTCAAAACCGTAACGACCACTGAACTTTAAGTTAGCTCCGGCTATAATGTACAGATATATTCCCATCAGAAAATCTGCAATGCTTAAATTGATGGAATAAATCAAAAAAGATGAGAGTCTTCTAGATTTCAAATTAAAACCCCTATAAAATGAACCAAAAAGATTTACAAAGACGGCTAAAAGAGCAATATACCAAATCGACGTACTAAGCAACGGGGTGTCAATCAAATTGTTGCATGAGGATATTTCATTCACTGGTGCTTCGCATTGTATTTTGCCAACAGATTTAGGTTGTGCGCAACATAAAGTGTAGGAATCCACTCTAAGATATTCAATACTTATTAGCCCATGAAACATTCCTTCTTCTACTATTATATCATTGTTTTGAAGGCCAAGATATTGAAGACTTGAAAGTCGAATAAAAAGGTTCTGATTTATAACGAAAATGCGATTGGACGACAAATCTAAAAACTGCAATTTAGATATATATAAGAAGGCATTACCATGAATTTCTTCAATGCGATTATTCCGAAGGTTTAAATGCAGAAGATTGGGAATGACTCTAAAATCAAATTCCGTGATAGAAGTAATGAAGTTAACTGAAAGATCTAGATAAATCAATCGAGCTTCAGATAGTCTTAAATCGCTTGTAAAATTGATTGCCTCAATATTATTGTTTTGAAGATGCAAGATTTGAATGAAAGATAGATAATGCCACGTTGAGAGATTGTTGTGACTAAGATCCAAAGTCTCTGTCCATAGGTAAGAGGAAGGTTGAATATCTAAGTTACAAAAGCTTAGATTCACTACAATGTGTTTAAACATTTCTATCATAAAAGGGAATCCGTTTGTTTTAGACAGGTCTGCATTAATTGAAGCAAGCATTGGGAGCGTTCTTGGTTTCTTTATATTACTTTTGTGAACAAAAAGATCAAATGAGTGTTCAAATTTTGGAAAAAAGTTAACTTCATCAAAGTTAGAGTTAATGATTTGAACGAATCGGAGAGAGTTAGTTCTGTCATTGATTTCAGCAATATCGATAGCACTATTTGTTATCGTTAGTATTTGTAACGTAACATTAGAAGAAATCTGCAACATATGTAATGTACAGTCAATGATACTGATTTCTTTCAAATTTGAAAAACTATCATTGAATACCAGTACATCTTGCATTAAACCTGATACAGTTATAGAGGTTGCATAGACAGGTGCATTATCAGACGTACAACTGAACGAAAGATCGGAAGATGAACAATTAATTGTAGAAGAGTAAACCGATGTGTTTGCAGCACAAAAAGGACAAGGGTCCCCAGTCTTGCAAACGCTTGAATTTAAAGCAGTCATATTAATGGCTACTTGATCATCGGTGTTACTATTATTGGTGGTTGACTTAACGAAATCTTTGCAAATTGATTCAAGAGTTTCTGTATCTGAAAGGGAAAAGATAACATTTATACATGTATATACACAGTCACATACTATAAAACTCTCATAATACATAGTAAATAAGATAGTACAACAGTAACCAGTTTTGATTTTGGTTTAAGAAAATCTTTTTAAACGACAATCTACAGGTGTTTAGGGCGATAATAGTATGTGAATAATTTTGTATTAATTCAGTAGTCTAATGCTAACTGTATGTTACGTTACCACAGTTCTTTTCGTCTTCTCCACCCAAACAGTCAGGTTTAAAATCGCACACTTTGTGCATTGGAATGCATTCATCCCGTAAAGGGTCACATCTGAATTCCTTTGGACTACAAACCTCTAAATATAAGAGAATAAACAGTTCACATGTTTGACTTGATAGAATTACCTACATATAAATTTTCCATAAACTTCAAAAGGAAATTGACACTACCGATTTCATATAATTTATAAAGGATGTTAAATCATTGTTTCTATTACTTATTCAAAACATTTTTACTTTATACATACATGTACTATCACAAAGCAATTTTCGGTTTAGAATCAGCATTTGTATGATATATCCTCAATTACATATAACGTACCACAGAAACCATTAGTGATTGTAATGTTGTCAAGGAAAATAAATCCAAATCCAGGTTGTGATTCAACCGCTCGAAACACGATCTGGAAAATAACAGTTTTATTTTGAAAGGGGCATTTGTAATCGCATGTGACATGAATATCAATAAAATGCATTTACAAGTTTCAAACAATTTTATCTATCTAATGTAATATTTTAAATGTGTTTCTTACAGGTAAATAATATATGCCCACTTTATATCAAGGAATATTAGAATGTAATATAATTAGTTTTGCTAACCTTAAAATCAAGTCCAACTGGAAGGTTAACCGATGATCTGCTAAATTTCACAAAGGACGAGTTTCCGTGCACATTTAAATAGTCTAATAAGTCATATGGCTCATAAAAGTTTGTGATGTATGCAACGACCAATGCGGATTTCCCGATGACCAGATGGGAATATTGAAGGCATCTATGCTCCATCGACAGAGGAATCTTTGGACTTATAACATCGTTTACTCCCCACATTGCGACATATTTTACTGCTGCTAAGACTGTTGCATTGTTATCCAATTGCCGTAAGCTTTCAATAAGGTATTCAGGAACCCCTTAAAGCATATTTATTAGCAAAACAAGATCTTTAAGGATTTCGGCTTAAATATGATTATAATTTTTAGGACAAATGATAAAGTTTTATACTTGCAAGACAATTCGTTTTAGCATAGCAATTACCATTTAAACAATACTCGATATTTTAACATTTTAACATATAGCTGAGCTTTACAAATATTTCATAAGGTTTTTTTATACACTGTAGATTCAAATTTGATGAAATTAGAACCAGATGTTCAACAATAAAGTTAGAGGACGGGTAATTATTTGATTATTCTTCATTAAAATATATTGTGGACATCTTTTAATTTCAAGCAGTTCATATTTATGAGTAGTTGGACGTAATCGGACTATCTTCTGTTTAATGTGTATCATTTTTTTTCAATCGTCTAATTGCACAATTTTTTTCTTATGTTTTAGTATGCTGTTACTCGATAACAAGAATGGCTGAAGTGAATGAATCCATCACTGATAATGCTTGTTCATTTAATTTACATACTGACATTTTGTCAAGAAGTACTAGAAGTAGTTTATAGAAGATTAAAAGAGAGATTACGATATGTACTATTAACTTTGATGTCATTCATTTACGATTCTGTAACACGTATAATCACATCATTTTAAAAGTTATTTTAATTTGCTATTATGTTGCTTGCGAGGTTATAACATTACGAAAAGCCATTCTCACTGATTTACAGATATCTGAAAAATAAAACGATGTCCCTTCTTTACCAAGATATTGGGCACTTACAATCAAAGTAGATGGAACCAATCTGATTACGTTTCCATGGATTTGTGTCTTGGAATGTTATTTCAATTCTGCAATTTTCAAGATCCCCCATTATACCACAGACCAATAAGAAACGTCCAGTATTTACGGGACCATCAAATGCAATCCATCCGCACGTATTGAATTCAAAGTCACAGTTTTCTGAACAAAAAAAAAGATAAATTGCTTATTTACATTATTTTTTTCCTAAATTATTTTTACCACGACAGAAAAAAATAGAAAATAAAGTTAGATGTATTCAAGCTTAAAGGGGATAGTACTATAGTACAGTACCGATGGTAAAATATTTTCTCTGAAAGTTGTTATGAAATGAAATTTCGTAATATGTATATATATAACAAACAATTATTTATATTCATGTTCGTTATATTCCATTATCGCTGTAAAAAGATTAAACACAGACATGGTTAAGAACTTATAGCAAAAAATTATTTTTGACATACAGCAGAAAAAGAGATGAAAAGATAGAACAAAATGTTATGCCCAAGATTTTCGACTAGCAGGAGAATAAGAAACAAATCATCTATGAAGCAGAAAACATCCAGTTACACCATTTTGTGTACGTACATACGTAGGCAACTGTTCATTCTGTTATATCTTTTCATTAGCGATTTGAAACTTTTTAAAGTCATTGGTTATATAAAAAATCTTCATGAAAGCAACTCAAGTTAATTTAGTATTTTTAGTATGAACAAAAACAGCTTACTAAATCAATTGTATCGTCATTTCTTATTTATTAAAACGAAAACTTACCATATGTTCCGGACTGGTGAACATCAATGGCCTTAGAATAAAGAAGTAGCTTTAAAAGAACTACTGATAGAGTAAAGATTCCCATGTCACTGTAGACTGTTCACTTTTAGATTACATAAAATCAATCTGTGTATTAAAAACAATTAAGCTTCATCATCAAGAATTGATAACTGTATAAAGTAGAAAACTAATTGATGCTGAGGCTTATGGTTGGTGTTTGCGGGGAAGGCGATGCAACGCTTCAGTTGGAACACATATCAGGGTTTCATCAAAATGAAAATGCATTGAAAACAAACTAATCAATTGATCGAATGTGTTTCACTGTGGTTTGAACTATAAGGATAAATCCTGAAAAATTAAAAGAGATATGGCCTCGGGCCCACCAACATGTAGAAATCTCAGCTCACATCGCAGCCTCAAATCTTAGATTTCGGACTCATGTGAGATTCTGCTATAACGGCGTGCCGCCAAACGTTTTCAGAGTCGCTTTACGTGAGTTGAGTTGAAATAAAGAATATTAAACGGATTTTCGTCTTATTTCGAAAGATCGAACAACGTACAAGTCAATTTATTTGTACATATGGTTTTAAATGGCATATTCCTAAGTAGAACATTAACTGGAAAAAAGATTTTTGGTTAAGAAAGATATTTAAAAACGTGGTAAAACAGTATGTACAGTGTTTGTCATGAGTCTTTCTGTATTAAATGTGGTACTTTCTTCACAATACATAATTTATAAAGATAAACAAGGCACGAGCTTTGTTTACATAACATACATAACAATACTTCTAAGCTCTGTATGTGTCATATTTGTAATTTGACTAATGACATTCAGATATCGGTCAAGATTTAGAAATGTCAATGTTAATCATTCTAGACGTTAAAAACTGGAGAGAGAGAAAAAATATATTTAATTCATATATGTATATGGGGCTTTTATAATTTTTACCTTTTCAAAAAATTTTAAAACGTATTTTTTGGTCAAATATTGTTAAACCTGAAAATTTTAAAACGGTGAAAGTATTTTGATTATAATGTACTTTTATCCACATTGATATCGACAGGTGTCCCATATCACCTTAAGTGTGATTTGGAAACCATTGTAGATGTAGTGAGTGTTGAAATAAACAGTATATGTCAAAAACACACAGGAAGAAAATGCATACCTTTAAGTATGAAAGGATACCGGTAATCAATAAAGGTACACATCTTTTAGACATTTCCTGTTAGTGTTAAGGAAGGAGTATTCTCGTTATCAGACATCCTTCTTATATTAAGAAATTCATAAAATTTTGACACAGTCAAACAGATCATATAACCAAATGATTCTATCAGTTTAATCAAATTTGACCTTTTTGTTTCCGCATCAAGATCAGGTCAATGTCACTACCTTTTTCTTCAACTTAAAGGATGATAAAAATAAATGTTATCTGCAGTTATGTAGATATCTGTTTAAGATATGAAGTTTCTATTCTTCGATGAAATGATAGAATATCAGAATGTCTATCAGCTTATACTACTAAATTGGAATTAATATTTAAACTAAAATTGATATTGCTTAGCCCGCATTTCCTCTAATTTTCTTAAATTTTAAAGATATTTTGATTATTTTCTTATGCTTCCAATATTAAAATATTTCTGATTTTTACACATTATGAAGACCTTTCATAAAGATATAAATTGACTGAAAAGCTAATATATTGACCATTTAAAAAGAGAGAAAATCCGATTTTAGTGATTTTTTCACACAAATCAACTTATAGAATGAGCGCTTAAAAGGCTAATAAAAATGTAAATTGATAGGCAAATCATATTTTAAATACATATTCTGAAACCTAAGTACCTTATCATTAGTTCACATTAGTTGAAAAAATCCAACATTAATGTTATTGTTTAAAAAATGCAAAATAGACTCATGAATCTACAGCAATTCTGAATTGCAAAAACATGTGATATTTTCCTACGCCAATCTTCCGCCAAAAATATAGTCCTTGTTAGATTCTAAACTTTGATTACTATTTCTATCCCAAGTTGTATGATTGTAAAAAAGAAAGAAAAATATGATATTTTAATTTCCTTTCATCTTGAATTAATGACCATTTAATCAAATTTACTTTTGACAAGTCGAAAACCAGAAAAGACTCCTTCCTTAAGAGCAACAATCCAAAACCTCGAGCAAAAGGATATCATAGATACACATAAAAAGAACTTTATTCTAAAGCGCTTTTGTTTCCTGTATCATCGGAAAAGTAATAAGGAAAGGAGAGAAATAATCAGGATAATCTACAACACATACAAAAAAAAAAAAAAAATCAAAAGAAATGTCTGCACTGCAGAAATCTCCAATAGTTCAACTGCACTTTTAAAACTTTATAAATGTTACAATAATTTTCAAATATTTAAAATTCTTGTTTTGTGAATATTTTATACAAAATTCGGGCCATAATTTTTGGATTACGAACCGGTCTCGCCGATTGATATCCAAACAAAGCATATCAATGATTGTTACTGTAAATGCTATTCTTTTTACGGTAACTTCTCTAATTTCTTTGATGTAAAGTTTAAAACTGCTTGCCTTTCGAAAAGACAGCTTATAAAAATCAGATCTTCCGATTTTATTCTACATGTATATGTAGCGTGCAACCCCATTGATTATAAAAAAAAATTGAAGCAGAAGGAACCCTCAGTTATCGTAGAATCAAGTATGTACAAGTATGCGCTGGCTCTAATCTAAGGCTCGGCCCATTCAGCACGGCTCTTATGGCTCCGGCTTTTACAGCGCGGCTCCGGCTCTTCGCTGCTCCTGTCTTCGTGGCTCCGCTCTTATAGCACGGTATTCAATCGTTTATAATATAAACAAAGCCAGGAAAGACTTATTCAGTCACGTCTAGACTTTGTACGAATATAAAAAAAAACAACAAAACAAAACACAATTGCAATTTTGAAGAGAGTTACCTAATAATTTTTACGACCTTCTCCTAGCACTGCTTCTACATCGACTGACTCATCGCGCGAAGCTCTCGGTTATATAACTTTTCAAACAACGCCACCTGGTGGATAAAAACTAACTAGTAAACCTTCCAGAGGCGGAATAACAATTTCCGGATTGTAACATATACGTATCTGTAAATATTTTAATATATATCAAGGAACATTGTAAATAATAATAACAAAACAATTATAATAAAGTTTTCATGGGTTTTTTATTCTAAAATCATCAAAATTGGTAATTTCATGCGGACACACAGTGTTGAGTGTAAAATATAACGTTGTCACAGACAACACATAAAGTTTATCATCGTCACAGACGATATCACAGATTGGTTGCCACGGGCAACAACAGTCATGAAAGACACAGTAATTTAAAAAAGTCATGAAAGACACAGGTGTTAACAGTAGTTCATTCCTTAGCCGTTTCATGTCCAAACTCTCCAGGAAACGGTTCCACAACAGAAATGCAGAACATTAGAAAGACCGGAAGTTAGGAGAACCTCGGGTCTTCCGGAACTGTCTGATTCCAACAACTAAATGGTGACATCCCATCAAACAGGTCCAGAGAGACAGCGGGTCCGGAAGTCTGTGGAACCTACAGGAATAAAAACAGCAATATATTTTAAGCTAAAGAAGTTATTTTAAAAGGTGTTTAAAATAAGACGGGTTTCTTTTTTTTTTTTGCATTAGCGCCCTCTTGAGTCACTTTTATTGGAAAATATACACGAACTATTTATATGTTCTGGATCAACTTTGCGTCCAATGAAAATATTAATATTAAATTAAAAGTATGTTCTTCAAAATAAAACTGGAAAGAGGAACAGTTCAATAATAAGGTTTTTTCACCTTGTTGTCTGAATCAATCAACAAAGTGGAGCTGACGATGTTGGTGTGTTCTAGAGGCTGAACACCAGGTCTGAGATTTTGACGCTCGTTTTGTCTAGCTCTCTGACGAGCAAGCATCTACAATTGATATAAAAGGTAATCATAATGTTTTTGTTGATTAAATTCAAATTGGAAAGAGCTACATTGAAAGATTTTTAATATTACGCACCTCATCATACGACTCTCTCCTTGCAGGCTGTGATTGATATTTGGTGTTAGCCTGGTGACGCTCTGCGTCATATGACTGTTGACGCATGCATGGACGCCCGTCAGTGCTGTAGCTTCTGTACGCTGCGTCACGTCTTGCCTCTTGGTTATCAGACTGACGACTCTCTGTCACGTACTGCTCAGCGACCGTTGACTGTAAAAATGAAAATAAAAAATCGTTACAAGTTCTACATTATTATACATTTAGTGAATTTATTTAGATCAAAACAAACATGAAAGCATACAATCTATGAAGTGTTCCTTCTTACCCAGACACACAGCTTTTTCTTGGGTCTCTCCGATTCAGCCGTACTAGACACTGGGTCCTTTCTCTTTGCATCGTTTGGTACAGTCAGAAGAGACGAGAATGGGTGAGCCGTAGATTGCGAGGCAGACAAACCATGGCGTGCGTCATAAACAAAATTGCCCTTCTGAGCGAGCTGTTCTCTTGATTGCTCTCCCAAATGAAGGCTTGAATCACAGACCATACGTTCCTGCAGTGTCAACTGTGATTGGTTACCACGGCGTAGGTCACAAACACTTCCTTCCCTCTTGGGTAGTTGTGATTGTCCAACATAAACACTGCCTTCCCTCTCGGGGAGCTGTCCAGTTGATCGTCTCCCAAACAGAAGACGTGGATCACCAACATGACTTCCCTCCAGATGTACAGCCGGCTTGACGTCCTGATCTGGGATGGTGATCCTTATCAGCTTCCAAGGAAGTAATGTATCAGTTATCTTAGAGCCTGCAGCTTTTGTATCGCTCTGCTTATAGCTAGTTGTCGCTATTGCATCAGTCTGCTTACAGCTTGTAGCGGCTGTTTTATTGGTTTGTTTAGACTTGCTAGTTGCCGCTGTCACACTCTGCTCAGAATCCCTGGCGGGTGACACAGCTCTCGGTGACGAGGGGGGACTGTCCAAATAGCTGGTCAGTCCCAGGTCCTCTAAAGTCGGTGTCGGGTGATACATGATTGTAAGGTAGTCAGGAGGGGCATACTTGTCGATTGGCTTGACCTGAGGCTGCAAAATAAGTTAAGAATAATCAAATACTGTTTAAAACTGAATGAGGTTTCAAATAGCGAAAGAAATTCTCATTGTTGTTAACAACATTATCAACATAAAATACTTTTTTTCTGATTTTTCATTGTAAGAAAAAATAAGACTTTAATACCAGATGATCACAGCGTTTACCTGTTTCCTGACTGGTCTGTCAAATCTTGGTTCTGACCCATCATGAATTTGAAGTGGATCTTGTCGTGACCAACAAAGGGCGCCATCATTAACAAAGTCAGTCCTGGTTTTTGCACGCTGTACTTGATACTCATTGGAATGAGTAGACTGGTGCCCTTGAGCCAGAGGGTAGGCTTGGTCTCCATAAGACTGGCTTGGTTGGTGCCCATGAGTTGACGGATACCCTTGAGCATGATATGACTGGTAGCCGTGAGCATGGTTTGACTGCTTCCAATGTCCATAATTTGAATATTGAGCAAGGTTTGATTCATGTCCTTGACGGCGGTTTGATTGGTAGCCACCAACAGGACGATTAGTCTGAACATTCTGGGACAGACTAGTCACTACTGACTCGGATCCTGCATGCTGACTTGTGTATGAAGACCTGGCAGAGTTTGTCTGATTGTCTCGCTGATGAGACTGAACCTGGAACAATTTTTATAAAATATGGTTTTACTTTAGATAGAAGGCAAATACATGTACATTTGTACATAGATTTTTCTTTAGATTCATAAATACCGGTACTAGTAGTCAGTCTATTTCTATTCTAACTTACCCACTGTAGCACCCCATTTGCGGGTCTTTGGGTGGCATTAGATGTTTGAGAAGCACTGCGGCAAGTTTGCTGAACAGGATTTTTCCTGTTTAGTCCAGTCTGTAAATATAACTTTAATCTTAAGATATTTTGAATTTAAAAAGTTGCTTGATCAAAATTATTGTTGAAAGGAAATAAATATATGTAGAATATCAGTTACAGACACTTACACATCGGATATACTAGAACACAGTGAATTACACAGTGCTAGATAAAACAAAATCTGAGACCTGCTGAGACAGGTCGGAAGTGGAGGACGGGGTCAATATGTCCAGTCCCAGCCTCTTGTAGAAACTGGAGACGTCTTCCGCGCCAGAGGCGGACTCAACTCTCCTCTGTAATAGAGAATGGATTCATGATTAACATTGTCGGATAATGGTGTATTTATTAATAATGTGAGTGTTGATTAGATTTTCGATTCAAATATTTCATTTTTTATAGAGAAAGCACTTGTGTTTTTGTAATAAAAGCTAGTGTAGTATTTTAACACGAGTTATGTTTAACATAGTATGAGGCTAAATTTTAGTTACAGACGCACGCGAATCGTTGAGGAAAAGTGTACTGCAGTAAAATGAATACGGGTTTGGTTGGAGGAGGTTATTATATTGTTCGACTACGAATGTGATTTGAGACTGAAATTCGTGTAGTTCTATAAAGTTACGTGTTATGTATTAATAAATCATTTCAACATTGCTTCTGTGGATCTCAAAATGTGTCATTAATTCAATGAGGGCATTTTTGATAATCCGTATATTTTAACCTTTGACAAAATATAAAGGCCAAAAGGGGCGTGTTGTGTTGTTGGTGATTGTGTTGTACTGTTTGGATTTTTGTTGTTGTTGTTGTTGGGGTTTTTTTTTTATTGTTGTTTTTTTTTTCATTTATCATTGAAGTACTATAAAGAAATTTAATGGGTACAATATTGTACTCATAAATTGGTTTTCTTTTTAATTCAACATTTATAAAAAAAAAAAAACTGAATGAGTACAATATTACTCTAATTAATTTAACATGTTTTCCATTGCTATGGAATACAATTCCTCCTTTGTGTATCGTAAAGCAATAGAATTAAATATTTTTAACAAAAAAAAATTAAATACTATACAAATCAACCAAAATAGGTTATCAGTTATAGATATATCGTTGAATTTTGGAAACCTAACCGATTAATCTGAGACTTCCGAGAATCATGGCTGCTGAAGATTTGAGCGATGGCGGTCGTTTCTTAAAATTATCCTACTTGCGCGTGATCTCTACGCAACCCACGAGAGAAAAGATCTCAAAAACAATCTTTACCCTCTTATTCATGTTTGGGATCATTTTCTCTTGTGTTCCGATCATTTCTTTCTATCAAATTCGCAGTTTTTATCTCTCGGCGTTCAGACACGTCTGTTCGCTTCGACCAATTCGTAAAGAATGAGCCGTAACCACAAACAAAACGTAGCTATATTGGTATGACGTTGTCGTTGGCAACGTCAGCAACGGTATCCACCCAACCTCGCCCTTTTCCGTATCTTTGACTGTGTTTACGGAAATGGTCGAGTAGTTACAATTAGTATCACCCAACCTCAGACAAACCTTATCAAAATAGAGTAAAATTGAAACCAAACCATGAAATGTATTAATTTTCTATGCAAGTTCTATTTGAAATCAAGAATAAATTCCCAAAAAGGTGACGTAACTGTTAACGTTAACGTTACCAACTTGGGTCATAATTTTTTTTTTCACAGAAACTGATTGAGTAAGCTGATCTTAAACTGATGATTGTAAATATGCTGCATACCTTAAAATCATGAAGAATAAACAAATGAACGATTAAGAAAAGTTAAATCATCCCAGTTTACACAAGTTCTAAAACAGGAAGTTGTCGTCTGCTATGATAAGGGAGGTCACACTGTTTTAAAACGATTGAAAATGCTTAAAAAAATCAGAGTTACCTTTCTTTTCATGAAGCACTTTTGATACCGGTTTTTGTATAGTTATCGTCGGAACCTACGGGTTTATTATCCGTTACACTAATAATGTAACGGATAAAAAAACGTGGGTTCCGACAATGTTGTATAATGAGACTTCCGCCATAGTGCGACCCCCCCCCCCCCCCCCCCAGACTGGCTATGTAGTTAGCATTCCCCCAGGGAAAGAGGTGTAACCTGTGACACAGTGTAGTAGCACGGGTGGTTATTTAAAGTTACTTCAATTAACTCATACCCCACATAAAATTTTAAACTTTTAAAATTTCATGTAATGCAATTTATTTATTTTTTTTAATTGTTTTAAAATTTCATGCAAAACAATATCAAGTAATTAACTGGGTTTTTTTTATTATTGAAATCTGAGGATTTTTTCAGCATATACCTCCATATTTAATTTAATTACATGAACCGGGTAATAGAAACCATAACTAAAGTTTTCCTGCTCCACTGCAGTTGTAGTTCCGTTTCAGGTCATCATTAAATGAAGAGACCAGCCGACCCCCCCCCCTCCTCCCATCCATGCTCCCCGTATGACTTTTTCCAAGGACTACTAACCTGGTTATGGATCTAGATATAATCTGGACTATAAGGGTAGTAGTCAGGTCAAACCAATGTACATTTGCAGAACTTGTGTTTATTTGATTTTCGAAAGTTTTTAAAGATCAGAAAATATGTGATTTTCTTTCAAAATTAATAGAAAAGACATCCCAAAGTCAGCTTTTTAAAGAAATGTGTGAAGATCAAGAATTTACTACGAAACCAACAATTCCAAGAATATATAATCAACATACAGAATATGTCAAAGGTACCTCGGAAATATTCCTAAATTTCTGGTACATTAGAAATATTGTACTCAAACCATATGTAGTTGCTGATTTACTGAAGTTTAAAGAAATATTCCATGTAAATAACCTGACTAAATTGTGCATTTCTGCAGTAAAACAATAAGAGTTTCATCGAGTTGAAAGAGATTCCAACAATTTATAACCTGAGCAATATTTAAAATTTTTAAAATCTTAGAACGTTGTCGATACAAATTATGAGTAATACCTGGAGAAAACTATAAGTTAAGTTGGATTCTCCCTTAATTAACACCACGTATAACACAACATGCGGGGTGTATGCTATGTTGTACACAGGGTGTATGCTTTCGAAGCGGCGGAAAGGAGGTCAAGCGACGATTTTTGTCTAAATTCTTAACTTATGGACTTATTTTGCCGGTCAGAATGTGCTTGCGGAAGAAAGCATTCATTTAGGATTATATAGACACCTTTGATTCCATCGTACACGTTCTAGTTTTCTCAAACACCTCAACACAATTCAGACGGTCAGAGCGAATTTGACCATGACGTATGTTTATGATCAAATATCAGGACAAAGCTTCGGTTTATTACAATGTTTATTTCATTTACAAATAATTATATGTCATCTGGATATGTTTACACATAAATTACCATTTAATAAAATCAATCCTATACAAAGTTATTGATGAAAAACTGGTGTTGTGCATGGGGTGTATACAACCTGTTGTACCAGGGGTGTATACTCCCAAATAATTTAGGGACTTAGTCGACTTTCTAGAGGTTTTTTTATTGTCTTTAACGACCTAAAAGCATTTGAGATTCTTTTCCAGATGGGCTTAGAATAAATGAAAGTCAGTGATGATTACCGGTATTTTTTAAATTGTTTTTATTATCACTTATAGTTCACATTTAAAGATATTGTAAATTAAAATAAAATCTGTTGTTGAAAAAATATTTAGTATATCCATGTCACAAATGCCAAGCGAACTGTGCCACTACGATATCGTAAACAGTAGATTCCGATTTCTACCAACAAATTTACATCTTTGTAGCGTTAGTTTAAATGTCTGTATAAAGCAATGATATAGAAGTTAATTGACTTTATTTGCATTTAAAATTTTGAATAGATTATGTATTTTAGCATACAATAAACAGAAAAAATAGATGCATGTGCACATAGTACTATTAAAAGCTTACGAGAAAAAAATGTTGAGATTACAAGTCACAGTGATCTTCTTTCCTGGGTATATTTTAACATGTCAAAAACTATGAGATAAGTCAGATAGTCATTAGATTACATCCAAACAACATAATCAACAAAAGATATGACCAAAATAAAATACAACTAAGGACAAAAAATAATCAAGAAATAAGAGTGGAGCTATAGATTTCAGACCCCCGATGGTCATGGAATTTAGACGACCTCACTTTTAACGTGACGCTTGCAAAAGGAATAAAAAGTAGAAATTTTTTTAAGAACAAGGAATCATTCTTTGAGTATTATGAGGTGATCAAATACGGTCGGGGGTGATCAAATCCAATAAAGCCCGAGTGCCTTTATGATAGATTTGATCACGCCCGACCGTATTTGATCACCTCATAATATTCAAAGAACGATTCCTTATTACTTATATTTATATAATTTTCAGCTATTGTTAATTCATTATTAAATGATTGACATTTTTACGTTATTTTCATTTCGTATGATTATGCAAACCCCGTCTTGCGCCCCAACTGCGTCTTTGATGAACTGTATTGGACTATACATGTACGTTTCAAAATCGATTCGTATAGTGTTAAAAATTATTACAGACAAAGACGCTGGAAAATGTAAATATTTGCACATCAGTACATTATGTACTCTTCGAAAGCTGCATTAAATATAAACACACTTCTCGTTCACAATTTTATAAGGTTTAATAATCGTCTGCAGTACTTTCTTAAATGCCAGTCTCCAAACAATTTACCTCTGAGTCTGCAACAACGCTTTGTAGGATTAGATATCGATGCATGTTTTTTTTTCAAAAATATCATTTTACTGTCGAGTACTTGGTATATATTTTGCCTGTCACAACTAAATAGTTCGGTTGGTTTGACTTTTAATATACATGTATTATTTTTGTTCTTTTTATTAGTATCTTTCTTTTTTATTTTGTTGTTGACGTTGTTGGTTTTGTTTTGTTTTGTTTTGTTTGTTTTGTTTTTGTTTTTGTTTTTTTGTT
>WFKH01011801.1:29972351-30074827 GCA_016163765.1 Magallana hongkongensis
CCAAAACTGGGGCCCCAGGCGGGGTTCAAAGTTTAACATAGAAATATGTAGAAAAAATGTATACAGATTTTCTTCTCAAGAACCATTCCACTAGAAATGCCAATATTTACACAAAGGTTTTTATATATATAGCGAAGATTCTAAATTGTAAAAATCGTGACCCCCGGACCAAAGCTGCAGACTACGCAGACTAATACTGGGTTCCCAGAAGGGGTTCAAAGTTAACATAGAAATATATAGGGAACATGTTTGAAAATCTTCTCAAGAACTACAGTGCAACAGTTTGTGGGATTACTATGCATGCATCGGTGCCTATTGTATATTCTAATTTGGTATAATCAAATACTGGGGCCCCAAGAGGGGTTCAAAGTGTAACATAAAAGTAAATAAGGAAAATGTTTGAAAATCTTCTTCTCGAAACCTACAATGCTACAATTTGTGAGATTTCTATGCATGCAAGCAACCTAGATAATGTAGATTCAATATTTTTAAAATAGTGACCCCTTGACTAATACTGGTGACCCAAGACAGATTCAAATTTTATCGTAGAAGTATATATGGAAAATGTTTAAAAATCTTCTTTTCGAGAACTACAATGCTTTAATTTGTCAGATTACTACGTAAGCATCCTCAAATAGTGTAGATTCTAAATTGTAAAAGCCGTGACCCTCGATCTAATACTGGGGCCCCAGAAGGGGTTCAAAGTTTAAAAGAGAAATATAGAGGGAAAATGTTTAAAAACTTCTTCTCAAGAACTATAATGCTTCAATTTGTGAGATTACTATGCATGCATCCTTAAATAATGTAGATTCTAAATTAATAAAGCTGTGACCACCAGACTCATGCTGGGGCCCCAAGAGGGGTTCAAAGTTTAACACAGAAATATATTTGGAAAATGTTTAAAAATTTTCTTCTCGAGAACTACAATTCTACAGTTTGTGAGATTACTATGCAAGGATCCTCAAATAGTGTAGATTCTAAATTGTTAAAGCCAACCATAAACCCCGGACCAATACTGGGGCCACAGAAAGGGTTTCAAAGTTTAAAATAGAAATAGCATATGCTACCAAATTGAATGTTACAAGGAACTGTTGTTCAGGTGAGCGATGTGGCCCATGGGCCTCTTGTTTAACATAAAATAGAATCAATTGCATTATATTCTTTCATAAAAAAAAATAAATGCACATGCAGATATTGAAAGAGATAATTGATCAAATTGATTTTTATCTTTTTACATGTATTTTAATCATTTTTGTTAATGTAATCTGTGGTCTAGTTCGGAAGTCTAAAGCCATTTGAATTAGATATAGGCCATAAAATTAAAAGCCATGATCTATGTCTGTATAGTGCCACAGAGACTGTATATCTGTGAATCACCTTGTGCTTTATAAAGGGTGGTAAATCATTTCCACCTAGTCCAGACACACCTCGCGTGCTTTTGTCTTTTGAAGAGCCACATACTCGGAATTTATCAATAACCTTTTTGATGTTTGGAACATTGCAGGTTCTATGGAAGTCATGCCAAAGACCTTGCGCATAATGCGAGACCAGGGGGTCCACTTCAATAACTCGTTTGTCTCGACCCCCATGTGCTGCCCCTCCCGCAGCTCCTTCCTGACCGGGATGTACACCCACAACCACCACGTGTACACCAACAATGATAACTGTTCCTCGCCCTACTGGCAGAGGACCCATGAACCTCGGACCTTCGCGACCTACCTCAACAATGCTGGGTACCGGACCGGGTACTTCGGCAAGTACCTGAACGAGTACAATGGGACGTACATTCCACCAGGGTGGAGGGAATGGGTGGGGCTGATCAAGAACACTCGCTTCTACAACTACACGGTCAATTTCAACGGGAATAAGATGAAGCACGAGGATAACTATTACGCGGACTATTTCACCGACTTGATTGCCAATGACAGTGTCACTTTTCTGAAAAACAGTAAACAGTACTTTCCAAAAAGGTAGAATCACCTATAAAAATCCCTGTGTTATTTTGTCCTCAATTATTACATGTATCCTGTGAATGCATGACACTTTTATCACATCTGATGGTGAACAGGCATATAAATATGCATAAGAATTTATTTCTTTGACATGCTTTGCTTTGCTTTGGTCATTAGGTCAAAGTAATCTGTTTACATGCAGACCTCTAGAGTAAAATGTGTGTATACAGTGTACACAGCTGTAAAATTATCAATTTTTTGGGAATGGCATTAGAATAAAGATGTTCTAGTTTTAACTTTCTTTTGTATTAATTATTTTCTAGTTGTTTCACATGAGTGATATTTGAATTTTTAATGTTGTAGGCCTGTCCTGATGGTATTGAGTGTCCCTGCCCCCCATGGTCCTGAGGACTCCGCCCCTCAGTACCAGCATCTTTTCTACAACAACACACTTCACAGGTAGATAATCAATAATTGTAAGTACAGCATAAATTTCTCCATGGCTTAGGTTGTTAAGAGATGAAGACCAGTGAAGTTTGATTTAGATGAATGTGCTTCCTTAACACAGGACTCCCACCTGGAACATGGCTCCCAATCCGGATAAGCAGTTCCTGTTGAAAGTGACGGGGAAGATGGAGCCGATAGAGCAGACGTTCACGGATGTTCTCCAGCAAAAAAGGCTACAAACATTACAGTCAGTAGATGACCTTGTGGAAAAGGTAAGAGAATTCACATTGTGATCCCTGGAAGTCGGGAAGCTGAGGTGAGAGGTTTTACGGATGTCATTCATGGAAGATATGGAGAAGATTTTTTACATATTCGAATGTACCTGGTAGGTTCTAAGGATGGGCATCATGGCCTTACTTTCGAAACTAAAGCTTTGAAAAGGGACAAGTTTTCTGATGTCTCTGGGTAAAGATACCAGGAAAGGGGGCAGGGTTCCGCTGTAGGAGGAAAACTAAGGATTAACAGCCTGGTTAAGGGACTGAAGACATTAAAGATTTTCATAAACTTGGTGAGTTGGTTATAAGTTTGGAATGTGACAGCCAAAGAGACTGCAGAACATACAGTCATGTGTATGATCAGAAAAGGAAAGAGGTAAAAAAGTAGACTTGTAGACTTTCTAGTTGGCTGATTATGCAGGTTGTGACCAAAGGTGGTAAGTCTTATTGGTGTCTGCAGGGATTGCAGTACATGTGATTGGATGGCTCTATGTAAAATTAAAACTCATCCAAAATTTTGGTGTAATCCTATTTTGTGGTTGTAGGTATATGAGGAGTTATGGAATCTGGATGAATTGGAGAATACCTACATTATCTACACATCGGACCACGGCTACCACCTTGGCCAGTTTGGACTGGTGAAGGGCAAAGCGCTACCCTACGACTTTGATGTGAGAGTTCCGTTATACCTCCGTGGTCCAGGCATTAAGCCGAGGTCAAAGTATGTTCATATGCACTTGCACTTAAAGGAGCTCACCTTTGAACTAAGTTTCATTTTAATAAAAAGAAATTGCAATGGAAAAGCGATAGCCCTTAAAATTGATGTCATGGTAAATATTGATTATGGATTACATTGGCACAGAGTACACATATTTGTTTTGTTTTTAGTAAACTGAAACTACTTAGTTAGATGAAAGATTCATTGAATGCATTTCTATTAATTGAGTATCATAACTGAGAGTATGCATAGTAAGGTACTTTTAAAAAACTTGAAAAACTAACTTTTGTATGCTATTTAAAACCTTTGTATTGCTTCAGGATATCTAATATTGTGCTTAATGTGGACTTGGCCCCAACTATCCTGGATATGGCTGGTGTGGATATTCCGGAGCACATGGATGGGCGATCTGTGATGAAACTCATCAGAACCAAGAGCTACAGAGACCAGGATTATGGGTAAATTACAGATTATCAAATCAGTGAAATACATATAATTGAATTCCATTGTTTACCAGCAAAGTATTCATCCAAGATTCATGTTAAAAAGAAAAAATATAGCAGATCCTTCAATATCTCTGATCCTCAACAGTTTCTATACTTTATATCTTTTGTTTAATTAATATACATGTATATTGCTCAAATAATAGTACATGTAATATATGTATAAAGTGATCAAGCATTAAGCATGAATTCCAGTTATTTTTTGTTTTGACAGTGGCTTCAGTGATAACTATGTGACTTCAAAGAGACCGTGGAGGGACACCATTCTGTTGGAGAGAGGGTAAACCCGTGTGTAGCTTTATACACAGTCAACCAAGCTTATATAGTTTTTAAGGAGGCTGGGTGGTCAACAAAAAAAACCCATCAAATCTACCTTAAATTTTTAGATATAATTTGTTAAGCTATAAACAATTATTTAGTAAAGAAAAATTCCATAAGCTTTTAACTTTGAGTTTTTTCCTATATCTTTATACAGAGCTCTCTTTATAAAGGAGATCGATACAGTCTAAAAATGGCCGTGACCATCTAGCCCTCTCTTAAGGTTAACTGAGTCTCTAGATCTATCTATTTGTGTTGTTCGTTGCACATGGGTTGTTTAAGAAATAAACAGCAAGTTAAAAAGTTTACTCAGATATGAACTTGGTTGATCATGTCAACCAAGTTTATATCCTGGTGAATTTTTTAGCGTTGCTGTTTATTGCTTATATTTATGTCTAAAAAGGCCAATTGTTCATAATTATAAACATAGCCATATTTTTATATATCAAAAATGCCAATGTCAAACCATGTACTTGCATGGTGATCATTGTAATGTCAAAAATATGACCTCTTGACCTGTTGAATAATACTTGATTAGAGTACTGGACAACTTTTTAAAGTTTTTTTAAAAAAATGATGAAAATATCCTGTCACTGGATGAGTTAATTTGTTATCATCACTTTAGAAATCATGAACTTTTTCCATTCATCAATAGGTTACACAATTGTTCATGTTTTCAGAAAAATTACAGTGAAAAAGAGGAAGGCACTGATGCGTCAACAGAAGAAAAACTTTCTGGAAACTGTCAACAGTTTACCCACTATCAGTGATTCCTATTTGAAGTATGCCACCCCGAAACAAAAGAGAATCTTCAAGGAATGTGCTAAACCCCAAAACCAGCCTCCCTGTAAAAAAGGGCAGGTATGTAACTCTTCAAAGAGGGGACATATGTGTACAGTAAAACACGCTTATAGCAAACACGCTTATAATGAATTGGCGCTTATAGTGAAGTGATATTCATTCCCCTTAACTTCAAAATTATATTGAACACTTAACGGATAAAACGAATTACAAAGCAAAATTGTCTGTCCTTGGTACTTCGTTATAAGCGTGTTTTACTGTACTCTTAATTACCTGTGAAAGAGGGGCAGACATGAAAAGAACGTATATACTTGTAAATTGATTTAATTGAACAAGGACAGTAAATCATCTCCCTTCCCTTTTCTAAGTAAAGGAGAATATGTTATCACTTGTAAAAATATGTAGAACTGCAAATTATATAAAAGGAATAACTCTTTTTTTAATGTCAGATTGAAATTTTATGTGTTTAAAATGTACATGTATGCTATAAAAATGATTTTGAAAATAAATGATATCTAATATGTATCCAATGCTTTGAATTTTTTTTTTTCTTTTTATACAGAAATATCAATGTATACAAGAATATGGTCGTAATATGCCAAGACTGATGAAGTGTCGATTCAGTAAGAAGAAGAATAAGAAGATGCAGAGGGATGGATATTTTTCCAAAAAGCGTTGTCCTTGTGGCCGCAAGAAGAACAAATTAAACCCAGATGAAAAACTAAGCCAGACAGAATTTCTAATGAAGTATGCCAGCAAAGGTAAATGTTGTTTTTTTTATAATGTTAACTGAAATATTATACATGATTTGGACCCAAATAAATATTTTTTTTTTAGATTTACAGTCTATTTTATCTGATGTGACAAAATGACTGTCCTTTGAATTAATATTTTTTTTTGGCAGATTTTTCACCAAAATTTATTAGAACCAAAAGATCTTATCTACAGTTAGTAGGCAATACAAGTTCTTCATCTCAGAATTCCATTTCTTCATTACCAGGTATGAAAAAGAAAAACAAAGACACATGCATGTAAATCTGTGTGGTGGTAATTTCTTGAGAAATGAAGTTTATGATCAGAATTTTAAGGTAAATGCATATATTTTTTGGGGGGGACTGTTGTAGTTCAGCCCTTTGATCGTCGCTGCAGAGTTTTACCCAATGACACAGTATCCTGTGATCGTGTTTTGTATCAG
The DNA here is from genome assembly GCA_016163765.1 of Magallana hongkongensis. Taxonomy (NCBI): domain Eukaryota; kingdom Metazoa; phylum Mollusca; class Bivalvia; order Ostreida; family Ostreidae; genus Magallana; species Magallana hongkongensis. The sequence goes on from WFKH01011801.1 coordinate 29,978,561, forward strand.
GACCCAGTTGAATGGAAAAACCACAAGGAGAAACTCGATGAAATGATTGAGGAGTACAGAAAAATGCTGGAAGATCTTAGGGTAAACGATGTTACAGTACAAGATATTAGTTCATTTTTCTCGTGGAATTTTTTACAAATCATTGAAGTAAAATTGCAAATATAGCATAATTTAGTGAAAAGATACTGTACATTTAACAAATATTTTGCAATGGAAAACAAAATTTGAAATGCGCCAATATTTCTTCACCAGCTTTCACTCCAGAAAATCTGGCACATTACATGTATTATATAGACTATGTTTTAGGGCAGGATATATATGGTATGTGTTGCAATTATTACTTTTTTTTTAATTTCAGCTCTACAGAAAACATTTAAAGGCATCTAAACCTCTAGACTCTTACCTGAGTGAGATTGAAAATGGGATCAGTGGTCAGGGTTACCAGGATTATGAGTGTGAACCCTGTAACAGCAGACGTTCTGAAAGGTAGGAACAGCAGCCTCAGGTATGGGAGTAAGCAATAAGACTGCTTGTTATAGGACTAGGAGTATTTAATTTACATCCAACTAAAAAACCAATGAGACAGCTTCTTGTAGGTCTAGGAGTGTTAAAATTATAATTATACAAGTTACCATATCAGGTGTGGATCCAAGATTTTTTTTCTAAAAGGGGGGGGGGGATGCAAACTTGTCCTTATATCCCAACTTAAAACACACCACCATCCCACCCCTGAAAAAAAAATTGTTTTTTTTTTGGCCCTTGTACATTGTTTATCTTTGTTTTTCTTTTCTCTCAGGAAAAAGGAAATAGAACAGAGACGTCGCCGCAGAAAAAAAAATAGGAAGAGGAAGAGGACACATGAAGGGTCGGATTCACCTTTATGGAATTGTAAGCAAATATAACATCTACAAGGGAAGAAGTTTGCCATTTGTTATTCATGAAGTTTATATGTCCACAGGATCAAAGATAGACTGTTATTGGTTGGTTTTTCATCTTTCTATCACTATAGTGTAGGTTCAGTGACATTGACAGAGATGGGGGTTCAATTTTGCTTTGCATCAGGGACATGTACTGTAGTTTCACAAACACATTTTTAGTCATATTTTCTTTAAGGTCTGAAGAAGGTTTTTTTTCTGTTTTTATCCTGGTTTTCAAAAGGAAAAATCCTGTTATTGAAATGGTGAAAATGGCAGGCGGGTGGGTGGCGGCTGCCAAAAGGGTACCCCTATTGTACGGGTAACTCCTCCTACAGTTTTCGAGATAGGAAGTTGTTGTTTTGCATATCAATCGTACACATATTAGAGATGTGCATATTACTTGGATTTTGATTTTTGATAATTTATGGGGAAAAAAACACCTGTTGAACTTTGATATTTTTGGGGGAAAATATTGCATATACATGTAGGGTACCCTTATTGTACAGATAACTCCTCTTACAGTTTTCAAGATAGGAAGTTGGTGTTTTGCAGATCAATTATACATATATCAGAGATGTGCATATTACTTGGATTTTTATTTTTGATAATTTATGAAAAAATACCACCTGTTGAACTTGGTTATATTTTTTGACAAAATATTGCATATTGAGCACCCCATTTCTCTGGATAGGTAGTGTTTATCAATTCAGGGTTGACAAATGGATTATGGATACTGTTCACACAAAAGAAAACCCGGTTTGCTGTCACATTGACAGCTTTTCTCTTGTCTTTCAATATTTTGTTGATGAAATAGTGTTCACAACAAATGGATTTACACTGAGTTCTGGCACATGGAAATGAAATGAATCAGTCATCTGTTTTTAAACTGAATTAGATATGGGCATGCTTTCATTAAAAACAAGAACAAATTTTATTCATGTTGTTTAACATTGAATTCAATTCGCAATTGATTATTTGAATTTATGAACATTGATATGATGTCATTTGATATCTAATATTCATTGACTATTAATACAAGTACACTGTAGATATTGTTTAATATATTATTTATAATATTTTTTTTTTAATTAGCAACCTACTGGAATTTGCCTCCCGATGAGAAAGTGAGTCGCCGTAAGCACCCAGCCTGTAAGCGAGCCAATGCAGACTGTTCTCTGATGGACAACAGTCACTGGAAGACACCACCGTACTGGACAAGTAAGAGCTACCTACTGTATCTACTATATTAAATTTAACTAGTTTGGTTTTTTGTCAGAAATCCATACACAACATTTAGTTTGATTTTGCAGTCAGAACCCATACACAATATATTGTATTTAGTTTGATTTTTGAAGTAAAAAACCCATACACAATGCTAAGTTTGTTTTTTGCAGCAGAAATCCATACACAATATTATGTTTGATTTTTGCAGTCAGAAATCTATACACGATACATTGTATTTAGTTTGATTTTTGAAGTCAAAAACCCATACACAATATTAAGTTTGATTTTTTGCAGTCAGAAATACATACACAATATTTTGTTTGATTTTTGCCATCATAAATCCATACTCAGTGTTTTTTTAGACTTTTGCTGTTAGAAACCCAAGTACACAATATTTTGTTTGATTTTTACAACCAGAAATCCATACACAATAAGGAACTGGCACTAAAGTCGAAACAATAGAATTCACAAAACTGTTTTATACTTACATGTATATTGAAAGAAATTTCAACTCTGCGTATGTTAGTGTATTGAAAATGTTTACTACACAGTACCAGTAAATGCTATTTGCTTCATTTCAGATGGGCCCTTCTGTTTCTGTACGAATTCAAACAACAACACTTACTGGTGCATACGTACCATCAATGCAACACACGATTTACTGTACTGTGAATTCATCAATAACTTCATCAGCTATTATGATCTCAAAAAGGACCCATTTCAGGTAATGTTTCTGGTGATTTATTTCATATATACATGTAATTTACATCCTGATCACGAAAATTAGTCACTGCGAACCAGTTTATCTCTGGTAAATCGCAAATTAAAGCTGTTGCGATTAAAGCTGGTTTAGGATATTGATATGGTGCAAATGTAACACTGTTAAGATATGGTGCATGTTATATAATATTAATTTGTCTGCTATAATTTTAGATGAGGAATGCTATACATGATGTAAACTATGGTATTTTGCAACAACTTCATGAGCAGCTGAATGCAATGAGGGCCTGTGAAGGAGCAAAGGAATGTAACAAAGCAGGACTTTGTAAGTCAACCATTTACTTTTGAATATACTCGCCCCCGTTTTATTTTTGCCCCATTTGCCCTCGATCGTCAGCGGGTGAATTTAAGACTTTCCGAATTCAAAACAACTTTTAAATTATTGTATTAAGTATAAGTAGTATCTATCATGCAACTGTGTCTGGACGAATTCAAGATGGGGCTTAACCAGGGCGAAAAAACACAGGATGAATGTATACAATATACTTGTTATGATTTTCATTAATATTAAATGTTAAACTTTTTGCATGCTTTGAATTTTCCATATTTTCTCAATTTTTGCCCCCCCCCTCCAAATTTTAACTCTATTTACAAAATGATAAGGAAAAGAAGCCCAAATGAATCAAATTTATTTCATATGAAACTTCATTTGTCTTTACATACACAGGGTACAGAGATGAAGATAATAAATCAAATGATGAAATAAATGGAGGTGATACCTGAAGAAATAGCAACATGATTTAGAATCGCCTGTAATCAAAGACAGTGTGAAGCAGAGCTGCACACTGATTTCTAGGGAGAATGTGTTCAATCAAGACTGTGATTATCAGCCTACTTTCATTTTTCACCCTACTTTCATATTTGTTTATTTTCATATATTGTGATAGTTTACTTTTTTTCTCCAAGGGAAGCAACCTTGGCACTCAATATGAAATGACTAAAAGTAAATATATATGTATGTATTTTTAAATTTCATCTATAATATGTGTTTTTACTTTGTGGTTTTTACATGTGAATTTGTAAGTTTTTAATCATGGCACTTAATTATTGCTATGTTGAATACTGTAGATTCCTAATTACACGCGAGGAATAAATATCCGTGTAAAATCGCGAGAAGCACATCTCGCGGATTTTAAAATCTCGCTTTTATATTTTGGACATTTGTAAAGTAAATGAAACTATGATAAAAATTCGGCGTTCGCAATTTTATATTCTCGCGATTTCATGCCAAACGGTTGAATCGCGGAATTAAGTACTCGCGTAAAATAAGGAATCTACAGTATTCTTGTTTTATTGATATAGTACAGTGCTGGCCAGTTTTGTACATTGTGTAGATGAATGATGCATCAGTATTAGAGGGCTATTTAGATGTCATTTTTCTTTGATATACTGCATGAAGAACGCCTTAATTTTAAAACCTGAACTTTATTTATTTTGCAACGATTGATAAACAAGTTCTACAACTTATATTAATATCTCTCGTTGGCACGGATGTAAATGCCTTAATTTTATTGCTAAGGTCTTTTTTTACCTGAATATGATTGTTATTTATTCTCAAGACAGTTTTTGCAAATTGCTGATTAGAAGTTTAATTTTGATTGTGTATTTATTTTACCATAGTGAGGACATTATTTTGCCAAGTTTCAAATCTCTTCAATATTTTCCTCTATATAGCAATGTTAATTTCAGTAGTTTGAAAATTATTGTTCAGAAACATACAAGTTCTTTAATCCGTAAATATTAATTTATGTGCTTTTATGGGTGTGTTTTGTATTGTATTCTGGCAAGGATACTTATAAAGTTTGATTTTTATCTATCAGTATTGTAGATACTGTAAGAGTATATCTGAAAAGTCAAAACTAGACATCTATGATAATTATTGAATACCCTTCCCTTTAAACATGATCTATTTTTACATCTCCAACTTGTCCAAGAAGAGGTTGTAAAACTACACAAATCGTATACAGGAGACAAATCACATGTCATGTCTTGGTGACTTTACAAGTAAACTATAACAGGGATTTATCTATAGTGGAATGTAAATTGAAACCGCCTCTGATTAAAAAAATAAATCTTTTTGGGAATAGTGAATTATTCCTAGGTAAAACTATGAAGTTTTAACAATGGAATTTTCCATCAAACATCCTACCACAAACCATTCTTGGGCTTATCAATTGTATTGAAGGTTTCCATTGGAAATTAAATTTGATTTCACCAGAACCGTGTTTAATGGGATAGGGGTGGTGAGTCTTTAAGCAGCTTACTGTAAAACATGTCCATTGAATCTCCTGCCTGTATATTTAATTATTTATGTATATTTTGTTTCATATTCGAGGCCTATATTCTTGTAAATGGTTATTTTTAATGAAAACACCTGAATTTCTATCAATTACTGAAATTTTGATATGAAAAAAATGTACACTGATATATAGATATAATTTTTGTATTGCTGAAAATGATTGATTTTATTTTAATTTTATGACAGTCAATTATTGCTTTCACTGGGCAAATAGATACACTGTACATAACATATTACCTTAGTATGATTGTTGTTATATTGTCTGCATTAAGCGAATTGGGTATACATATGTATCAACTACTTAAATAGGGCAAATAAATGTAAAATTTAGTACAAGGTCTTTAAAACAGAGGTCTTTGTAGCTTGATTTCATATTGATGTTTTCATATAAAGCGCCATGCTTACTAGCAGTTGGTTAAATGCTTTCAATTTGACAAAATAGATATTTTTACCTACAAGTACTTGTATAAATGTAAAATTTACGAAATAATTATTTTTACCTAAATATACTTGTAGATATGTAAAGGAGGAGGCAGCAAAAAAAAACATTACAAAGAAATTATCAAAGATTATTTTTGGATTTGTGTTTTGAGTGTTTTGTGATATTGAACTTAAAAGTTTTATTCTTATTTGACAGCCCATGAAATGTGTCTGCTTCAGAGCTGTTTGGAATTTAGACATTATCATACAAACATATTTCATCTGAATTTTTATTATATGTAATTTTTGTAGTGCAATTATTTAACAATCACACATTCAATTCATTTAGAATCTTTTGTATGTTACGTACTTTACGGCAAGAAGTAGAAGAGTCGGTATTGCATCATGAAATGTTTTTAAAGTACTTGTACTAGTACTGCAGAACACTGACTGTGTTATCAGGGATATGCATATTTATGATCATTTGTGGATAACGATGCTTTTTTTCACTAAAAACCTGATTCTGTGACCAATTTTGTTTTGTCTTTTATAAACAGATAAAAAAAAATAAAAGTTTTACTACTGATCTGACCTGCATGAAATGTACTACAGTGAATTTTGATCGGGTAACAACATTTGAGGAGATTTCTGAAGTTGTCACTATTACATGAGCTTTCATAAATTCAATATCTGTAAGTATTTTCTCCAATTTTTTTCCTTTTTTCCTGAAAAAAAGATGATTAAATGATTTAGAAGTGCATCTAGATTTGAACTAGTGAAGGAGATAACTTTTTGAATGTGCACACTGGCACACATTTATTTATTAGGGTTTTTTTTTATTGATAAATAAACTCTGAAATATCTTTTGAAGTTATCAGACAGTTCTTTCACAAAATTGGCTTCAAAGTTGTTTAAAGTCTATGACGTTTGATCACAAGCCGAAAAGTTCAAATACTTACATTGATAATTTACACAAACATCTTTGTAGTTTTGTAAATTGAGGAAACTTGAATAAAACATTTTTTTATAACATATTCTAGCCTTTCATCTAGTATAAGCTAATAAATTGGTGCCATGTCAAAAACTCGGTACATTGTACGTGTATGTAGTATTTTGTCTGATCAGTAAATTGCGTCTGCTTCCAAAGTGGTAATAGTATAGAGGTTTTGTGATAAATCATAGACCATTTGACTGATTGAAAGAAGAAATGTTCCTAAAGAAGTTGCTTTGATGGGTTTTTTAACTGACGTCAATTTGATTCAGTGTTCTGTACATGAAAGGCACACATACATGCTGGAGCAAAATGTAATGCACATCTGGAGAACGATGGTCAAAGGGTTTTCACAAACCTTCAAACAACGCAGTGTTGCATCGGATATACATATAAATTCTGTCGGAGGTTTGAATCCCATTTACTGATGAACAACAGTCCTACGATTTGAAAAATCCACGAAAATATTTAATAAACAAACACTCGTAAAAAAAAAAACGAGATTCAGTGTCGAATTTTTTAAAGTAAACGTAAGGGGGGAATTGTCGCGCTGTCCAAAAACCGCATACAGCTTTAAATTTGTTTCAAAGATGATTTAATTTATAGAAAAAAAATAATCGTGATATCGTCTAGATTTTTCCGCAAAACTTCAATGCGCATTAAAACTGTTCATTGATTACTACATTCAATAAATGGCAAAAAGTCTAATTTTGAAGAAAAAGAAATATAGTTTAAATACAAAACAAAAACAAAAACAAAAAAAATCAAGAAAAAATACACGACTTTGCAAATCTAAACCAAATTCTAGGTTTAGATACTGTGGACCAATTTGAGGCTTTTTATTTCCCTTTAAAGATAAAGCGAATTCCGATTAGTTGAATCTTTTGCATGCAATGCAAAAAACTTGTAACGTTATACTATAGCACCGTCGATTTCTTTTGTGCTGATTGGTCAATAGATCCAGGAAGTGTTGGGACTTTCTGACATGTTTTGCAGATGATGTTTCTGGCGCTGACAGAATTAATTTATTATACTGGTAGCTGGAATACCAGCACATTATGCAATAAAGGGAAACAAGTAGATCAATTCTCTACAGTCAATCTTATGAAATTGATTGTCTGTCACGATATGGGATTAGTTGTACAACTTGTAGCTATATTCGCCGTATTTCCTCCTCTTCTTCTTCTTCTTCTTCTTCTTCTTCATCATGATTTACGATATATTATACATCTGCAACAGCTTTTGCCACAATTGTGTAAAATTAGAAATACTCATAACTGATATATATATGCATTGGAATGAAAATTTCTTCATTATGAAACACAGTAAACTTCTATTCACATGCAAATTAAGAAAAAACTGCACGAACCTTCATGCATGCGCGGATCTAGAGGGGGGTCGGGGGGTCCCGACCCCCCCTGGAAAATGAAAATTTATTAAATTTACATAGTAAAATTATCGAAAATATGCCTCGGACCCCCCCTGGCAAACACAATTAACCTTCGGCCCCCCCCCCCCCGGAAAAATTTTCTGGATCCGCGCATGTTCATGTACACGTACATGTAAAAGTCGCGAATATATAAAGTATGTCTGTTGTATATATGCTTGCCGCGAAAATAGTAGCTACAAACTAGCAGCCGTTTTCACAAAAGATATTAGATCTTAGTGAAAAATGTTACAATTTATCTCTTTTTAATCGCAAATTAAAGTTGTAGCAAATATATAAAATACATGTAGATTTACTGTATGTTTATCAAAAAGGTTAAAATCTGAATGCCCCATACACCTAAGAAACATTTTTCGTGTTGTTAAGAAATTGTATTCATTTAAGCGACGTCCCACATAATGCTCAAATATTTTATCCATACAATATCACAATAACAAAATTATATATTGAGAAGTGTAATACTGAATTAGATAAGCACAATTATCTTTTAGTTCATCTGACTCGTCAAAAATAGATACATATGTACCAATCTTAAGAAAGAAACCCAGATAATCTGTTTTGTGGTATTTTATACTGAATTCAAATGTCGATACATGTATTTCATACTGAATTCGAATGTCGTCAAACACGTAATTTAGCATGATGTATGTTTATAAATCCAACTATAAAAGCCATCCCGATATATGGCAAGTGACCAACCAATTTTTATCCTACTGAATTGTTTTTCTCTTGAATAAATGAAATATCAAACGACATCGAATACATATAGTATAAATTAGAAATTATCTTTACGACTTAATCTTCCTACTCACACAAACCTAGTATTTAAATGAGTACACGTATGTAGGAATTCATGTATAACGTATTTTCCAATATCGAGTTATCGACATCTATTACGGTTTTGAGAAAACCTGGAGAACGAACGTCAGAGGTGGGGGGGGGGGGGGTTAATTAAAATACTTGCATATATGGGCAATATATGTCGATAAAATGAATTTGGCGTAGAAATAAAAAGGCAACTCCCCGTCTTTTCTCTATTTGTAAACATTTTCTTAGCTTCATCAGGCCAGGCAATAAGCGTCTATATATCTTATGTATTTTACGTAACATGATTTGCGTCGTCTGCTTCACATGTTATCTACACGACTTTCCGTCATTTTACTTTGGCATCGGCCTCACAAATCTATATCATAAACACAGTAAACCTATAATACTGTATACCCCCCCCCCCCCCCCCCCCCAACCCCCTACCGCCGGTTCCACAAGAGCCTTGACTTTGGGCAGTACGTAGAACGTTTGTTCCTTTGGGAATTATAATTATTCGCCGACTTTATCTGATAAACAGATGGTACGGTTCCTGCTTTTGGTTCACCCTGTAGAAATCCATAGAGCGCGCGTGCAGACTCCGCGGTGAGTAATGTTTTCCCACGGCTGCTGAGAGGTTTTTTGTATGATGCTGTACGCTGACAGATAAAGAGGTCGGACATTTTATTCCCAAAGATTCAATTTGTTCAACAAAGGTAGGGTTATTTTTTCTCAAACTTTATCACAAAAACGATCTATTTAGAGTATTTCAGAGTATTTCTATTGTTAACTTTATTAATGTTTGTTTCACATCAATGCCCAGTATATAACATATCATAGTCACTAATGTAATAATCAAATTAGTCATATCATCACACCTTTCTAAGGAATGTGTATAGCACTGTTAATTTGAGGACTGTACTAGGACTTTTGCCTCTGTTAAAGGCTCCAAAGATGTCCAGCACAAAGTCCAAGAAGAAACATCGGGCTCGCACCCAGAGGTACACCTCTAACGTGTTCGCCATGTTTAATCAGGCTCAGATTCAGGAATTCAAGGTAATAAATCGGTCTTAATTGATGGACTCATTAATACAGTACAGTTTCCTACGCGTCAAAGATGCTCCAACAGTCTTACACTGTATCATAAAAATTCAAAGGTGATTATATTACAAAACCGTAATTAATTTGCTCATTAGCTACATCTCTGTAATTAATAAAAAAAAAAAACGATCGGTTCATGTAATATTCGATATCAAAGGGAATGTTTTAGGTCTGAGCTGAATTTCAGGCAAGCAGATTAAACGCTTGGCTGGCTATCGCAAAGATGAGTATAGGAATTAGATTCGGCTTGATATCGACTGATGCCAACACCGACACAATTAAACTAATTCGTTTGGGTTTTGTTTTTTCTAAATAAACCATCAAATTATACAGTTTATTCGATTTGAAGATGCAGACTGATCAAAAGTATACAACAATTCCTCATTAATAAAACTTAACAAGAAACCTAACCCTCACAACAATAAGTACGATATTTACATACACCATTGTAGGAATGCCGCAACTAGCCATGTGCTCAATATACCAGTATCAGAAATACGATACTTAACAAACACATCTGACAAATCCAGGGTAAAACCTGCAAACTATTTCAACAAATCAGCGATAATAAAACACAATTTCCGGCGCCTTTCACCAAGCTCAATTAAATTTTATAAAACCAACAAGTACATGTACTTCTATATAAATGTACTTCTAATGGGTAACGTTACTGTTGACCTATTTCGTCGACAGGAGGCCTTCAACATGATTGACCAGAACAGAGATGGCTACATTGACAAGGATGACCTCCTGGAAATGATGACGTCATTAGGGAAGGACCCCTCCAACGAGTACCTGGAGAAGATGATCACGGAGGCGCCAGGACCCATCAACTTCACCATGTTCCTCACTCTGTTCGGGGAGAAGCTCAACGGCACCGACCCCGAGGACGTCATTCAGAACGCGTTCGCTTGCTTTGACGTCAATGACTCAGGTAGTTTATAGTGTTCGAATTTTTCTGCTGGAGGAAATTTTGGCATTACACATCATCCAGAACGCGTTTGCTTGCTTTGACCTGAACGACTATACGGCATAGTAGTGTTCGAATTTTTCATATGGGAGGAAATTTTTGTATTGCACGTGATTCAGAACGCGTTTGCTTGCTTTGACGTGAAAGACTATAGTGTAGTAGTGTTGGAAGTTTTTTTCGGAAGGAAATTTTTGTATTTCACGTCATTCAGAACGCGTTCGCTTGCTTTGGCGTCAACTTATTAAGGTAGTGTTTGAATTTTATGCTCTAGGAAGGGTTTGTCTCAGTTGTGCATAAGAAACGCAGGACTTTAATGAGAAATTTTTACGCAACGGAAACTCAGTACTTAATTCTTTACTTAATAATAGTTTATAGCTTTCAACATCATATCTAAAATCTGATGACCAATTTGTTGACCACGCCGCGACATCCTGACCTAAGTATCCAATACACTTAACATTATTTCCCGAATTACTGTGTATTGCAAGATAGTTTTTGACTTGTTTTTATTCATAGGTCTGATTAATGACGAGTTTCTAAAGGAATGTCTGATGACGATGGGTGAGCGCTGGACAGAAGACATGGTGGAGGACTTGTTTCACGGGGCACCCATACATAACGGCCTGTTTGACTACAAAGAATTCACGCGCACGCTCAAGCACGGGTCACGTGACAAAGAGGATGACCAGGTGCCCTCTATACCACCAGATGAGTTAGCATTCAAACCCAATACTTCAACATAACGGGATCCATATAATATCCATAGTATATTTATATACAATGCATTGCCTTTAAAAAAATATAAAATAACCTCTTAAGAAGAGGAATATGGGCATCATTATGGCTGATGCATACTAGTATGTGATGACTATATCATATTTATGTACAGGTCTTTGATGTTTTTTTTATTGGCACATATGCCCAATGTATGCATGATTTAGTTTATGAAACTATAAAATATGAAGAAAAAACTGTGTGACATGATTTTATTTTTGTTTAAACCATCATTTAATGAAACATATATGACATTATCTGATAGAGTTATTAGATTCATATTGATGAAACAGATCTTCGATTATGATATTGATGGCAGTCTATCTGTGAGTGAATATTCCAATGTCCGGACAGTATCTGTAGGGTTTGCTTCTACTTGGCCCTCTGTGGAAAAAAGAATAATCAACAGATTAGGTGCCATGTTTAGGAATGCACCTTACATAATCCTTAAGTCTAATAAAAGTAATTAACAGTGACACAGCCTAGTGCAGTTATTCTGCTTTCAAAGACATTGTGAGTTTTTGACATTATTGCTTTGTCACACTTTCATACTCGTGCTCTTTTATCATCACCAGCATTCAGGCCGACTCAGAAATCCTCCTCGAGTCTAGAACACTGGTCCGACAAATTTGAGGTTCTTTTTTTAAGATACAGTAACCATGTATTCTATATACTATATACATCAATTGAAATTTGGATTTTTGGGGGAAAATCAATACATGTATCACGAAATCAAATTCTTACAAGTGCTTAAAAAAGGTTGAAGAACTTTAAACTTTCAAACACAATAGAATGTGCCATGCACATGTATAAATACACACCTGAGCATTCGGTTGTATATTTTCTCCTTAGATATCTCCATGGGGCCTTCCTCTTCTGACCCAGCTGCCTCCGTCTCCAGATATATGTCAAAGCACATCAGCAATCTCTGCATCTGATTGGACAGCACAGTGTCACATGACTTTGAATTCATTAACTCCTCGTGGTGAACATTCACCTCCTCCTCCATTTCCTGTTATAGCAGAAAAAAAGAAAGTGATTATTTATAATAATTTTCCAGGTTTATAATATTGTACTTTAAGAGTTTTTCCTTATGGCCTGTTCTTACTTTGACATGTTTGTCGTTAGCAGCTGTTCTCTCGTGCTGCCAAAGCACAGACACTACAAACACGGGGGCTACTTTTGGGTAGTCATGAGTCATAACAACCTGGGCTGTCATTTTGGCTGCAATGAAAAAAACATACCATGTAAAATACCAGTGGAGCTTTTTTTTGAAGCTAACACATGAAAATATATTACAATTAATTATTATTCTTGAAGTGTTGAACAACTGGATAAATACATGTATGTCAGCTACTGATCTGCAAGTCCTGAATTTGAAACGTGCTGGGGCTTCTACAATTTTCACCTTTCTAAGAACTTATAATATGCTTTTTATGATCAAATATTTTTTAATCAAATTGTTTAAACTGACTACTTAATTTTGAATGTCTTCTTCAAAATTTAAAGGATCTCAAGGTGTCCCTTAGAACCTTAATGAATACAAAGTACAAAAATAAAGATTTGACATAAGATACCTGATCCCCTTTCAATCACAGCAGTGAAGAAAATGTCTGACTGTTCTACGACCTCATCCACCACCAAGGCTTGTGTGTGAGGTAGAACGGCGAAGTCTTCAAAGGTTGACCGCTTCCACGATGTCAGTCGAGACACAATCTTGCTGGGAAACAGGCCCTGATACTCTGGATCCACCACCACATTGCCAGTCTCTGTAAAATAAATACTTGGGTCAAAAGTACTTTCCAAACCATCTGCTACAATCTGAACATTTCAAAATGCACATTTCCAGGAACTGACTTTTATTCAAGATGACTTTATTTCACAATGTATCAATGATAGTCTACTTAGTAGTGACTTATTTTTGCCACCAAGCCCTTTAAATTAGAATAACACTACATGAGACATAGAAGGTGGTTGCACTGAGTTATATTAACAATGATAAGGTTCTTGCTGACCTCCAAAAATTTTCTCAAACACAAATAAAATTTGTTTACAGTATTTCTTTGATGATTTAGATATTTTTTTTTAATATAAATTCTAAATTTTGATAATCAATAACATTTATATCTACCAAATGCTGCCGTCTGCTTCATCAGACAGAGTCTAGATCTGACTCTCTGTTTCAAGCGTCTGATCGTCTGCTGCATGTGAGCAAAGCTGACATCCTCCTCCGGCGTATTCACTGCATTGTTTTCCAAGAACTGCAGACCACCTAACCACTGAGCCCATAAATAAGGCCATCCAACTTCTGTGATGTAGCTGGTAAAGTCTTTTAGACTAAAAGCCACAAGATTAGGAGATGTAATACAATTATGTACATGTGTGTATATATTTGAGATACTTACTGTAAAACAAAGCTATAGCAAAGTGCCAATAATGAGTGATTTTGATTCAATATAACCATAATTTATATCCCAAAAATTTACAATAGTAATAATACAATTTAAAAGTTAGGGGAATGAATCTGACTTCACTTAATGCACAAATCATTTATAAGCACATTTACTGTAACAGTGTTTTAACAGTAAAGTAATACCTGAAGATACTGGAATAAATTTAGGAAATGCCTTAACTCACCCAAGTTTCCTAAGCTCATATTTGTTTGCTGGATTTGGAGACGTTTTACCATGGTCACCAGGGTAGAGATCTGTAAGAACTGACTCGGGCGCCAAAAGATCACTGCAAATTTTAAAAGTTTTAAAAAATCATATACATGTATACATGTATTCAGAAGCATTTTGCTGTATATTTTTTGTATTTTCTATTTACAATGTGTAAGAAAGAATCTTAACTTCAGCTATCAAAGATATGGTTAACCGATAAACTAAGACAATGCATGAAATTATTCCAAAGTGTTCCACAGATAATGTTTCAAATAACAGTAGACATGGTAAATGATACTAGTTTTGAAGGAGATGTACTGTGCAAGTGAGGATTTGAATGTTTACAGTACTACAATCAGACTATTATATTATATACATTGAAACTATGTATATGGAGACATGAACACCAATTGTATTATTAAAATGCAATAAAACTGAATTAGGAAAAAATCATTTTGCAGTGTTTCAGCTTCAAGTGTGTCTAAATTATTACACTTCACTTTATACCTCTTTTTTTAATTTAAGGATGTTTGTTTATCTATAAACAAAATTCATTTATAAGATTAGGAATGCAAAGTGCCATTTTGTTGAAAATTCAAAATTTACATTAGCTTGTTCATTTACTGTGTACATGACATGAAGCAGTACCACTGACTGTAACAATGAATTAGCAATCATCATAAACAAACAAAACGTTCATGCAGCAAATAGGGCTCTATACCTTAGAGTGACAATGGACTCTGAAACACTGAATACCACACACAACAAAATACATTACATGTACAAGTATTCAACACTGAAATTTCAATTCTACAGACAGATCTAGAGACACAGAATGATGAATATTGAATTTGCAGTACATTTTGGGAGATTAATGCTCCAATAATACTATTCTCAATACATGTACTACCAAATCATTATTGAATTAGCAGTACATGTTAGAAAATAATATGAATAGATATGTCCTAGATTAAAATATATCTCTCTTACCTTCCTGAGATGGAGGAAGTGTTGCTCTCTGCCAGAGTGAGGCTGATATTGACAGTGATGATCTCCAAGGTGATCAGGAAGTTGAAGGTCAAGTGCAAACTATTACCATCTAAGGAAAAAGAAGAAATATACATAAATTAACACTTAACTTTTATTAGCAGCTTTTTATTTCATCTACATTATCAATGCGAAAGTGGTTCCCTAAGACAAATTTTTCCCATGGGGAGTTCAGTGTATTTATACAGGCATAATGTAACAAACGTGTGACAGATGTATGTACACATACATGTATGTGTATAGGTTCTCAACAATGTTACCAGAATATTGCAGACATTAGAATTGTTGGTTTAAATTACACACAGTTGACATACCGGTACAATGTAGCAGTAATAACTCTCTTACTCTGTTTTTATACAGTTTGAATAGAAGTTTGATATAGAAATATTAGAGTTATGAGCCAGACCTTTACAGTTGATGTCCAGTTTTACAGCCAGAGGATGTTTCTTCAGAGCCTGCTGTTTGCGTTCTTGTACACGGCTATCCACAGTCTTCCTTCTCCTTTTCTGTTATATAAAAAATAGTTACACAATTGTTTACCCTCTTGACTTTTTTTATTTTTTTAAAAATTTATTGACCATCACCTCTCATTCCACATAATTGATAATACTATCAATGTATTACATGTATATTTGGCGTGTACAATATTTGGCGGAAAATAGTTTTTCAACAAGTTGGCGTGGATATGAATTAGTGTATTCTTGAATGTACCTATTTATCTACATATACATGTATATTTGGCATTTAGGGATGTTCTTGATTAAGCAGAAGTTGCATTCTGCCAAAAACACTAAATAGAATACACAGCCAAATGTTGTATGTTTATAGTGGTCCAGAAGATTTCTTACTGATTTCTTGGAATGCTCCTGCTCTTCTTGATCACTGTCACTGTCTTCCTCTGATAAAAAGAAGAAATACTCTAAATGGTCAGAATTTTGCTTAAAGAAATGCCAGAATGCCACTATTAAAGGATTAAGTTTCTTTCGTGAATAGATAAAAAATTTGGCCTAAAAATCACTTACCGACAACCTTCCCACTTGATTTGATAGCTTTAGCTGCATCAAGATCTCCTATAATG
The DNA here is from genome assembly GCA_016163765.1 of Magallana hongkongensis. Lineage (NCBI taxonomy): Eukaryota > Metazoa > Mollusca > Bivalvia > Ostreida > Ostreidae > Magallana > Magallana hongkongensis. Next base: position 29,995,076 of record WFKH01011801.1, read on the forward strand.
CTAACCTGAAGGTCTTTGTCTGCCAAGTAAATGCGTAACAAAAATTTACCTAAAAAGTCTTACATACACTGTATTGCATTTTCAAACAAAAAAATCTTCATTACCTTTTCATTGAGGAAAGGAAACAAAATCAACTATTGTTAAACTGAAAATCCAAAATTGATAACTTTACACATCATCACAAGTCTTAAATATGCACCAAAACATTGTCACAAAAAGCCTGTATCTTAAGAAGATAATACTTCCCCCTGATGGTTGAAAATTTCTATGATATAAAAAAAAAGACTAGGCTTTCCTATTCTGTTAGAGGCAATTTACCACAAGCTTGTCTGTATGCTGAAGTCTGCATGTACAAAACATAGAGAGGAGGTGGAAGATGTCGGGCTGTTTCCTGCTGCTCTCGGATCTGATCAAATGGCATGTCCAGGTACTCCTGTACTGGCTTGGTGGCCTATGAGTAAAAAAACAAAATCACTGTAAGGTTAACTATTCTGCATCAGTACAATCTGATCAGTGTACAGTAGAACACGGTTACAGCAATGTATACATGCTTATAACGAATTCACACTTACAGCAAAGTCAGTTTTACTCCACGAATCTTAAAAATGTATTATAAACTTATCAGATATGATAAATTTCTTTTTTAATATTCAATCTTCTTCAATTGATGTTCAAGTAATGGAAAAAGAATTCTGTTTAATGTGATTTAATCTTCTTCATGACGTTCAGGTAATGGAAGTAAAGAAACATTGCACAAAATCAATACCAACATGGCATCTGAATTCACAATACATGTACTTCTTACCTCCAGAACAGTCTTCAGTTTGGGCTGCAAGTTTTCAAGATACTCTTGTTTATTCTTTATTTCCTGAGCAAGACCCTCTTTGCTTTGCTTAGAATCCTTCAATTTCTTGGCAAGTCTGTAAGAGAGAAGTTCCCATTTATTGAATGTTATTATGAAACTCAGAACTGTATTTGCTTTATTTTGTGAAAAAACTATCTGGATGCTGGGCCATTAAGTTGGATGAGTTTCCATATGATCTTAATCTCTTTTTTCACATTTTAATCCTTGTGTAAAAATAAGGATCTGATAAAAAGTAAGCTTGTTCAAGTTTTATGGCACGGCAGCTTGAAACCCTCACTTAAATCCATGCATCTGTAAAAAAAATCCTGGACATAACCAAACAAAGATATCTTACTGTTTTCTCTGTTCTAACTCCCATTCCAATCTGGCCAATCTCTGTAGATGGGGATCTGTTTTTGTGGTATCCTGTCAAATATTAAGAAATTAAATTTAAGAGGACTGGGTGGTCATGGCCATTTTTAGACGATGAATCTCCTTAAGAAGAAGAGCTCTGTATAAAGATAAAGCGAATAACCAAATTTCAAAGCTAAAATATAAGGACTTTTTCCTTTACTAAATGATAGTTTATAGCTAAACGAATCATATCTGAAAATTTAAGGAAGACCTGAAGGGCAATTTGTTGACCATCGAGCCTCCTTAATGGCTAAATTATACTACACAATGAAACAATTTATACAGACAGCTGAGTGCAATGTTGAAGAGAAAAATAAATGTTGAACTGCACAAACCTACTGTGTCTATAGTAACATTACACTCACTGTACGAGAAATGTCCGATGGAGCCGTCTTGTAAAATTCATCCAATGTCACTAGCTCGATTTCCTCATCTTTTGATCTGGAAGTCAAAACATGATTACAAATAAACTTATTTCAGTTTTTTAAAAGATTGATCAGAATATGGATTTAAAACAGATATTGCGTTATCTTTTGAAAATGATAAAAGTTTTAATACACTTATGATACATTTTGACAACAAAAGTTTTCATGTACTACAATCATTACGTACCTGTACAACAATATATATAAAATTATTAATTTTTATTTAAACATAAACAAAACAAACAAAACAACAACAACCAAACCTTTATATATACCCATCAAGAAGTAAGTAAAATCACTAACTTGAATTCTAAGCATTTAGTAATCTCCTTTTCTAGGTGCATTATCTCATACAATAAGTTCTGTAATTGTAGATGATAATGGTCAATTCTCTGTTTGGCCTACAAAAAGGATAAAATACATAAAACATAAATAAATAATAAAATTTATATAGCGCCTTATCTTAAATAAAACTCTAAAGCGTTTTACAAAGTAGAGCAATTTACATAATAAAAGCATTTGATATAACAAGGTTGAGTGATCAGATGTTTACATATTAATTTTCATAATATTAATCTAGCAGTACTATCACAACCAATTTACTAATTCTCCAATGTAAACTTTCTATTTAGTACTTCATTGAGCACACGAGGTAATCATTTGGGGGTGGGGGTTGGGGTGACTTGACCATTTGTATTTTGAATTCGCTATATATGTAATTTGTCGTTACCAATTAACTATATTTATAAAATGAATTACAGATAAAGCATAGTAACACCGTAGCTCCATACCCAAATTTGTGGTACAATGCATGTATTAACACAGTTGCATGTACAACACATGTATTAACACAGTTGCATGTACAACACATGTATTAACACAGTTGCATGTACAATGCATGTATCAGAGACATAAATAACAGAGATTGGCAACTGATCGAAATCTCGCGAAATCTCACGGTCCCTATTGTAAAGTGTTCCCAGTTTAAATCAGTATATCTTTCAAATAAACAATTATATCAAAATATAAACAGCTAAAACCTATTAACAAAACATTCCAAATATTATATTTTCATGAGTTTATGTCTTATAAACAATATTAAAAGAGGAGTTTTAGGAGGCAGTTGGCTACCCGTCGGCAATTTCGCCGATGTTTTATAGCTGGCCAATATATTTTCTATATATTAATCTTATTTTTCATTTTTTTTGTTTCAAAAATGTCTAAAACCTATGCCTATTTTTCATAAAAACAGTATACTTTTGGTTTAAGATCATTATCTCAGTTTACTAAGAAGTAGTTCTCAAAGTAAGGTCGGTCCCGTAACATTTTTCAACAACAAAACACGCTAATGGCGGAGTTGCCAATCTCTGTTATTTATGTCTCTGCATGTATTAACACAGTTGCATGTACAATGCATGTACTAACACAGTTACATGTATAATGCAATTTGAATTGAAATCTTACATCATTAGTCTGTTCTCTGACTTTTTTACAGCGAATGTGTGCTAAGCGATTCAGTTTCTTCAAATTCATGAAATCCAACATGACACTGACTCTCTTGTCTTCCAATTCATCATGTGACTGAAATAGTTGATACACAATTTAAAACACAAACAGGTAGGCAGGATAAATTTTCTTTAATAATGTAAAATTTGTTTGAACTTTAATTTTGATACATAAAACTGCATGAATTTAAATAATTAACAGAATTAAGTATTTAGAATATCGAATCAAATCAAATGACTTACAAATATAGGTACAGCAGAACCTTAGAGTGTTACTTACAGCTTTTTTATCTTTGAGTGACTTGATATCAAGCATGGTCTGTCGAATGTCTGAACATGTGGATTTAAAAATCTCAACATCTTTTTCTGGAGATCTTGTGTCCACTTCAGCTTCTTCAGAATAAAACAGACTCGTGGTCAATTTTGATTCCTGTGATATAAAAGGAAAATACATGCATAATTTATATCAATACCAAAATACAACAAACAACTTTCAAACATTCATTATTATAAGCGCCGAGGAAATTCGCGCACACATTCATACCTTTGAACCCGATTCTTGCTTAATCCTTTTTTGTTCTGGATTTTCTTTCTTAATGGATCGTTTCCGTTTTTCTGGCTTCTCTTCTTTCGACATCTTGTTTTACTTTTCCTATGGAGAGTGTTTTGTTGAATTCCCGATTATTTTCTTCACTTGCGCGTTCAGCTCCACATAAAGAATATCGAACCCGATCAGATTAGAAAATCCCTAAATTAAACCCCCCCCCCAAAAAAAAAAACCCCTTCAGTTTTCGGAAATAAAAAAAAGTGGGTATGGGGTAATAAGAGCTAGGCCTATTTATTCCTCTAAAAAATATTTACAACGATCACAAGTTGAAATGTCACATTATTCACATCTTCACAAAAATATAAAACTATATATTACATGATATATATTTAAGGCTGCCGCATTGTAGTTTTTAAAGTAATCCTATAAAAAAGTGAAATAATGAAATAGGAATTTCCTTATATAAAACAGACACTTTCTCATTATGTATTTATCAACAAAGTTTCATGGAATTCTATTCAGAAGAGTTGCGCTGAGTGACAAACTGTTTCAGTAGACTATTAAGAAATTGATAATACCGGCCTGGGGATAAACTTCTAAGTTCAATGGGGCAAAATTCCTAGATAAATATTGGAATCGGAATTTCTTGCGAATATGTACATGTATCTACTCATTATGTCCATATCTACTACAGAGGCATTATATTTTTTTAATTTTATATTCAGCAGTTTCAAAGGACTTGCGCTGAAAAACTGTTTTGTTAACTAAATGTTATGGTCAAATTTTAAGTTCATTCACAGAAAAACAATGGAATCCGAATTTCTTGCGATTATGTATATCTACACATTATAATATAATTTATGCATGCGCGGATAAAAAAAAAAACTTCCGGGTAATTTTACTATGAATTTAATAAGTTTGATTTTTTTCAGGGTGGTCCGGAAACTTTTGTTCAAGAGAATATATTTACTACATGTATAATTTATTTATTTCTGTAGAAAAAATTGAAGACCTTTTTTAGTGTATATTACCGCTACGGTAATATACACTAAATACTCAGAATTTTTGTTTACTTCCAATCTGATAAAAATAAACTGAATATGTTCTTTTTTCAAAGGAAATTGATTCACCAAAGTTATGTCCGACAAAATTAATGGTACACCATGTTGGCCAAATCCACCAAATTTGTGTTCCGCCAAAAACAAACCGGTTATACCGTACTTTGCTATATCCGTTATTCCTTATAAATATACATTTGACTACTTTTGTATGGAAAATGTTTAATGTAAAAATTTAAACTCAATAAATATCAAAATATTTTGTTCTGATATCATAATGAACTTTACAGTGGTGACCATCTCAAAGGGCTCCACTTAAATAAAGGTCATTAGGATGAATAGCATTTCACAGGACCTTGCTTTGACCTGACTTTGTTAAAAAAAATTCCATTTGATATAGAACTTTAAGTAAAGGTCACTGCAAACTCTTTATCTACAGGTGTTTGTTTAGTTTAATCTGAGCAAGCCAATGGGAGATTATTTATGGTCCAAAACTGGATTTATAAGAGATCTGCTACGACCTTCACATTTGAAATGTAGTTCAAGGTCACTACACAGTTTACAAAATATGATGTATGAACCAGATAGGGCGAAGGTGAGAAAATATATGGTCTAGACAAAGAATTTTTAACTAAATCTGATTTGATCCTTAACTAGAAACTTTGTTCAAGGTCACTGCACACCCTTTGACCTAAGCACAGTGTGAGTGGGGTATGAGCCAGATTGAAGAAAGGGGAAAGAAAATATTATCCAGACAAGGATTTTTCACATAATTCTGCTATGACCTTAACCTTAGGCCTAGAAACTTGGTTCAAGGTCACTGCACACCCTTTACCCACTATGTGGGTGAAGTATGAGACAGACTGGGCCAAGGAGAAAATATTCTCGGACAAGTGATGTCGGACAGATGTACAGACTGATCACTATATAGGACGCAAAGTGGGGCCCTCATTAGAATTTTTTAAATCTTCAATAAAAACACCATATCCAATCTGTCTTGTTTTAAAGTTTTTGAAATCAAATATTGTTCCGTTTCCATTTGATATGAAAAAATAATGTATTTCCTCAATTTAGGAAAAGATTGTATTCTAGACATGCATTTGTTTTCAGCATATTAAATAGATCTTATCCAATAAATTCTAAAAAAAAAAAAAATATTATGTAAATAAACAAACTAGTATTTCACAAAAAATCCCTATATGGTATAACATTATGTTCGCTTTTGCATCTATGAAATAGAAGAAACAATAACACACAAATAAAAATTCTATTTAGCTTTATTTTAAATACAACATAATATTGGCAAAATAAGTATTGCACACAGCTTCATCAAACAATGGAATTGAGCTGTTAAAACAGAAATGAACAGCTGAGGTACATGTACACACATCCACACACACACACACACACATACACAGCCCAGGCAGACACCTCACTTTTCTAATATTTAAAACAGGTCAAATTTCAGGAAAACTTAGCTATACCTCAGCCATGTCAAAATAAGGCATTCTTCAATACATACACAACTTCTAACATGACCATCTACATCTTTAATATGTGGACAAAACACTGGTTTTTGCACACACACACAAAAAAAAGAACTGAACTGCAATTAGTATTCAGATGGAAAAAAAGTTCTTTCGCAATTATTCCTTTTTTGTAGAAAACTTTTTGGCAAAAAAAGTTCTGGATTTATTTTTTTTTATTCTCTCTCTATATTTTTTTGATAAGCAGCATAACACGCTATTGCTTTAAGCATATTTCACAATACTTTTTTAACAAGTGGCCAAGCTACAGTACTTAACCTATGGTCAGTTCCTTTTCACACTATAAATCTGACTTTCATTATGAATAATTGATATTTATGGTGAATATGAATTCAAATTTTCATGAATCATCACCTCAAATAAAAAGACAAAACATTTATGGTCCCCTAGATTTACCGTAAAACAAAAAAGACAAATACAAAAATAATCATTATGCTCTGTTCATTGTTCTTAAATGTAAATAAGAACTTGTAAGTTTAAAATGGCTAATGGATGTACAGGAATAACTGAACCCATCAGCATGAAAAAATAAAGTTGCATTTCTCAAAATTGTTCATATGCAGGTTTCATACATTCACAATTTGTTTTCAAATGAGCAAATATTCAAATTAAGTAAAATATCGGTATAGCACTATCAGAGCACATAGACACAGAATTTTAAAAAATCAAAAGCTACACAAAATCACGTCAACGCAAAATTGTTCAAACTGATATTTAAAATTTCAAGAGTATGCAAGTACAATCCTGTGTTATTTCATACACCAGAGTACCGATACTGTAAAAAAAAAAAAAGAAAAAAAAAAGTCACTTTGTCACATGAACTGCTGTTCAAAGCCAATGGAATAACATTTACACTTTCCTTGGATGACTTCTTCAGAAAGTTGTTTCTTATTTGTAAGTTCTAGTTACAAGTGTTCAATAGATGTGAAAATATATAAAATAAAATAAATATGCACTTGATATTTCATTTTTGGCATTATATCCAACTCTGCCGTTTCACATCACGACATACATAAAGCAAACTCTAAGTGATGCAATATGAAATCACATTGTGTCCTTTGTTTGAAAATACAGTACCCTAATTAGTTTAATTTGAAAAACAAAACACAAAACTTATAGTGCACTTTAGATTAGAAAGACCCTCAGGGTCATGAAGAGGTCTTGGACTTGGCTAGATGTTATACACTGCATTTAAAATTTATTTTTCTATACAAAACACTAAGTCTAAGATCTCTCATGATCCTGAGCCAAATCAGTGGATGCATTTCCTACATCTCATCTACATACTTCCATTAACACAATAGTAAAACTCTTGCAAGAACTCCTTAAAGTAGAAGCTCTACATATATCATACACACAGTGTATATGTTAGTTACAAGGCATTCCAAATAAGGACATGCCTTCTTTGACAAAAAAGAAAAAATAATAATACACAAAAAAATCTTTCAAGAAAAAATACATAAAAATAGTCTTACAATAATATAATGTGAGTATTTTGCATTGCTATGGCATGCATACATACATGTTTCATGAATGTAGTGTTCTGATGAAAATACATGCACATATATATTGCTTTACATTACAGCAGACACACATGTAATATATGATCCAAGATAAAATTTTCCTATAAAAAAAATTCTCAATAATTTGAGTCTTTTGCATTTTTTTAACCACTGGATATGTAAATGCTGGAGAAGAAATTTGAAGAATTCAGACAAGCATGATTTACTTTCACACATGACAAGATCTAGACCGGTCAATGGGGTATATGGGGGGGGGGGGTTAATCTTGTATGTATACGATATATGGTTATACTTGTAATGTGACTAGTGTACATAATGAAGACTATACAGTCTTATTGATATCAACATGGATTTCATAAAATAAAATATAAAATAAATATTTGTTTACATGTGTAATAAGTACATTGTACTTATTTAAGTAAGGTCAATAAGTATGGGGGCACTAGCACTACAACCCTCTTTCACACACTATAACAGTAACTCGTCTAAAACTGTATTCCAAAGTATATACTAATATATACATACACCCCTTTGTTCTATAAAAAAAACCCAGGATTTTCCTATTTTTTGAAATTAGGTTTCCCAGATGTTTTTGTTCACATTAAAATAATGTGTTTTCACTGTTTTAAAGAGACAATCATTCTTTAAGTTTCTCATCAACTGGGTTTCAGTTTTATGTGTACATGTTAAATGTTAAAAGTTAAACATTGAAAAAAAACCCCAAATTGATTAGTACATGTACATGTATATAAGCAAAACTGCAATGAAGTGTGTTACTAAACACAACACCTATGGTAAATCTTTTCTGTACATGTATTTACATGTACAATGTACTTGTACAATGAAAGATTTGTCGGATGATTTTATGTAATTACAGGTAAATACTGACCATGTTGTATGATATCTAAAGCAACTGACCAAGCATTCACACACACACACACACACACACACACACAAAATCCTTCATCACACAAACCTATACATATCACAGTCTCGATTTGGACAACTATTTCAAAGTACTCCATGGCAACTAAAGATAATAACAATGGGATATACATTTACGCAGCCATGAACACTATAGTTTCTAGTCTGTTAGTCCTCTTTTGTGCTGACATCTCCGTTTGCAACAGAAGAATGAGTATGGCCTGGCGCAGGTTGTTCTCTGATGAAGAACGCCATCAGTCGGTCGTAGATTTCCGTCCTGACAGCTTTGGTGAATTTTGTGACTAAGCACAGCGTGGTGAGCCCGGCAAACACAACATTGCACAGCATGATGATGTAGAAGTTCCCCAGCCAGTCCATACTGCCAAAGTTACCAATCAGGTCAAAATTTGTTAAACCTAGAAAGCAAATACTGAACTTGAAGGAACCTGTGGCATCAAACTTCATGTACATGTACATGCATACTCAAATAAATTTTAGCACTTTCTGAGCTTCCCCCCCCCCCCTAAATACCATTCTAGCCCTTTCCCTTGGTAAATTGCATGGACTAAACACAAAATGGACCTTTATCAGAGCTACATGTATCTTACCTAGAGTCCTGGACATGACAGGGAGTGCTGAACTAAGAATCAGGAGGACTATGCAGTTTCCTATCACCTTGACCATCGGAGTGCCATGTGGAACGGGGCGAAGTTTGCGAAACCCTGGTAGGCTGTAGAAACCCAGCACAGAGGCCAGCATCACATATCTAGTGGCTGTCAAGGAATGGTAATGTATACTGATACAAGCCTAAAAATTTGATTCTTCATGAAGCGAATACCATTAAATCACTTATTCTTAATTGAATTTCAAACAAATAAAGGATACAGAATAAGAATAATTTCTAAAGCAGCTCCAAATGATCCCAATGCTGAAAGTGAGGCCATTCCTAAAACAGTTTCCTGAAAAATACAATAAATTAGTCAAAAACGGTATATGAAAATACTGAGCACACATCTGGTGAGACAATACTGTTTATTTTTCAAGCTATGAAATTAGCTTAGCAATGAAAAGTTGAAGCATACATCCATTAACAGTTTCAGTATTACCTTTGCTCCAACAGGTAAAGCTTTGATACCAACAAGCAGCAACAAAAAATTCTGGGCTACCATTAACACACAAAATACCTGCAAAACAAAAATGTGTAATTCAGGGCTTTTCTTCTTTAACATGTATATTGTAGTATTTTAACGGTAATCTCTAAATTGAGTACACATATTTTGTGTAGAAGACAATACCAATGAGGTACTCACTGTTAAGCCAAGTAAAAGCAACATAACGAGGGGATAACACAGATTTCTCCAAATAATGGATGTCTTACTCCTCGTCTCTGTAAGATAATGATTGGAAGTCAGTAAAAGTATTTCATACAACTCAAAAGATTGTGAACTACATTGCAAGTTCTTTTCTGAAATGCTGCCCTATGTATACCTTTAATACATAGAAATGTTTCTATAAAAATTTATACTTTACTTGTATATGTAATTCTATTTTTTATTAAATATGTGTCTGTAATTTTACATCAAGTGAAAAGAAATTGAGTAGCATTAATTCTCTGTTTACCCAGCTCCTTAAGAGTTGACTGATTCTTCTCTAACTGTTCGATCAGCTCATCCGTTGACAGGTGACCATTTGCAAGTCGGCCAGGAACTGCCTTATCTTCAAACAATAAAGGGAAATCATTTAAAGGTTTTTTTTTCAACTAGTCTTATAGTATGCAGTATCTTTACATTAATGTACATATTTTGTTCCAGTGCATGTGTTTCAACCAACAAATAACATTGATAGTACATTTATATATTAGTTGTACAGAAATATCAGCAGAATTTATCAGTCAGTCTCTTTGACAGCATGAAATACTTATTTATAATTTTGTTTAAAGTCTTTGTTAAAATTATTTGAAAAAAAAAATAATATCACTTAACAATTTCTGAATCAAAATATTGCTGAAATAATGTACATAAAAATTTAAATACTGGTAAAAAAAAATTTCTCTGTTGGTTGCTATTATTACCGGTATTACGATGTATATAATGAATACATAAAATATGAGAATATCTTACATTTATTATCTTTGGTGAAGGTCAGTCTCCGCCGTAAATCTGTCTCTGTTAATCTAACCATCACAAGGTCTTTTTCTACATCTTGAAAGAACTTTAAAAAAGACAGATTATAAAAAAAAGATTAAAATGCTTGGTCATGACAAAACTGTGGAAATGTTCACATGGTAAAAATGCTACAAATTTTAAGACAACCAAATATTACCATCTACCCAACAAGATGCTTTATTGGAATTGATACTTATTTGAATAGCTATTAGTTATTTTAATCTTCATTCAGGCCATGAATGAAAAACTTTTTTAGATATTAGTAAAAATTCAACAACTTCAATAACAAAAAAAATACCCATCTACGTTTGCAGTACATGCATAAGGTATATGTAGGTATATCTTATTATGCCAGTTAAACATGGCATTGATTCTGTGACTTTTAACCTACCTTTGGTTTGGCAATGAGTTCCCCCATCACAGTAAACATTCTGGAGAACCCGACAGGGGTACACACTGAAAGGAAGGATAAACATTGTTCAGTGTAAGTATGGAGAAACAAAGCACATCAGTACAAGCTATGTATTTTTATGTATAAAAATACCAACAAGCAAACAGACCTTTGTATCAATGAAAAAGAAAGAGTTTGAATAGTATCTGTATGTCATGAGTTATCAGAGTGAGGGTAGAAATTGTTTCCTCTTATAGATGTCAAGGTCACATGAGAAACATGTTTGTTGTTTGTTTTTTTTATACATGTATGTTAAAACTGTAAGTACATGTATTTGGTCTGATTTCCTGGTGTCAGAGTGGTGATGTTTCCTACTTACACATGAGGACAATGACTCCCAGGAAGGAGATACAGGAATACAGATATGGAAGGTAGTAGGACCAGATGTCTACAAGGAAATATATGACAGGGTTAACACTAATTCCATTCACACAAAACACACCAGGTCATGGTCAAAATAACAATAATACATGTACATTTAGGCTTGCTTTTAATACTGTGGTTTTATCAATATTTTTACACAGAGTTTTGCTCCCTTTGCAGCTGAGTTGATCCACAAAATCAAATATACATAAAAGTATGATAAGTAGCATCTGATTTTATTTATAGACCCATTGTCCACAAGTTTACATATTCTTAAAGCTATGAAGATTAAGCTGCGCTTAAATTGAAGCCCATACATATCTAGGAAACCACAATATAAGGGGAGTCCTGGGGACATAGGTTTCAGTTTGTATAATTCCAACTCTTTATAATATCTCTACAAGAATGTGTCAAACTTTGGTTGAGGGTAAAGAAGATAATACTTCCTTATAATCAAGATTTCCATACATAGGAGTTCCTAAATAGCAAGTTTTTCTGTAATAATAACCCATGGACCTTGTGATTCGCAGTTCCACTAAACTTCATAATGATAATACATGTACATGTAATGAACCCATGGACTTTAACTGCTACCAGAGTTTGAATTACACTGCAATCAGAGAGTGCATTAATCACAATTATAGCATACACTTTTCAAAATATCAGTCAAGATCTTACAATACAGGATGGTATGGTTACCTAGTAGTGTTTCTTGTGAGTGTTTATTGCCATCAAATATGGCGGAGGCAACCCAGGCGAGTCCGATGATGAGTATCCCGACCAGTATCAGCAGAATGACGGCCTCGTACACCCGCGACCAGATACCCTGAAAAAGAGTCCGTACAATTTAAACTGACTTGCCATTCTTCTAGGTTATGTTCAAGAACAGCAAAATGTACAAGTGTATAATGTGTTAATAAATTAACTGTTACCTTTTTCACACCAACAAATCCTTCCGACTCCGTGAAAAAATAGGCAAACGGCATAAAGAAGAAGAGGGACAGGTTAGAGATGAGGAATATGTTGTTCCAGAAACCTGAAAATAGAGAAAGTGTAAAATTAATGATACTAATGGTGTTTGCAAGCATGTGCGAGAATGACTGTGGGTTACATAATCCTACATATTTTAGTGGATAAAAAAGAATACTTTAAGTAGTACCTTTGTTATAAAAAAAGGAGACATTCACATATCAGATAAGTGTTGATTTGTTGCTTTTTCATTTATTTTTTAATCTAAATTCATCTTTTAAAGATTTTGCAATGTTATGAACTAAATCAAGAAATAAAGGCTTGGCACTACACGTCCTTACCAATGATAAGTGAGGAGTTGAGCCACTGTACGTAGTAACTGTTGGGGTACAGCAGCAGGACCTCATTGGACACGATGGAGACCGGGAGTAGGAGAATAGCACCCACAGACACCGACAGGGTGAACGTACACATCCACAGTCTGAAGAGCAATGAGGAGATAACTTATTAAGGAGGCTGGATGGTCAAGTAATTATCCATCAGAGTTAACTTAAAATTTTAGATAGGATAATTTTAGCCATAAACTATTCTTTAGTAAAGAAAAATTTCTCATATTTTAGCATGAAAATTTGAATCGCTCCTACATCTTCATCCAAAGCTCTCCTTCTTAAGGAGATTTATACAGTCAAAAAACAGCCACTTCCGTTCATCCCTCTTAACTGTATTGTCATGGTCAAAACCATGTCTAATGAGAAGGGGATAAACACCATTCCTATCCTCCGGTCCATGAAGTAATTTCCTAACCCCAACCCTTCTCCCCTAAAGGAATAATCCCCCCCTCCCTTGTTCTAGTACCATTCATCTACTATCAAGCAGTAGCCCCCATCTCCGGTCCATGAAGTAATCTCCTAGCCCTAACCCTTTTCCTCCTTCAATAGGAGTAATCTTACCCTCCCCTTACTCTAGCAGCATTCATCTCTTACTCTCTCAGCAGTAGCTCTTTTTCATCCTCCTTCCCAAAGAGAAGCCCTCTTTCATACCCTCCCATAGCAATATTCACCTCCCATAACATTGCCCCTCCCCCTTCCCACTTCCCTAGCGGCAGTCCTCTCCCACTCCCTCAAAAAATTGTTTTACCCCCTTCCTTCCACATTTATAATTCCAATTTGTTGAGCTTATTGAAATGAAATTGCTGCCAGGGGAAAACTACATTTTGTGTAGGTTTAATGTGCAAGAAAAAAGTGGATCAACGGAAATAAAAAGACTTTATCAATGCATCATTAAGTCTAGACCATATGAAGATTCACATTGTAACTTTTCCTGCCTTTGTTGCGAGACATGGGAGTGATGCTGATTGCAAAATTCATGGATCTATAACTTGATCCAAAATCTAGACATCAGTAAATGTATGTTGATGTCAAGTTGATTGTGGTTAAGTTTGAGAGAGGGAAGCTGTCAATGACTGTCTCTGCATGCCTATATCATGTCTATGTTGTATGGTCTATGAAAATATTGATTTCATTTTTAATTAATCTTTGGCAATTCGTGTACCATGCTGAACTTGTACATATAATATACAAAATCTCCCAGTGTTTAACAACCGATAATCCTGTGTAGTGGTCCTGTTTACAAATATTAAGCCTGATTTTGTTTACTAGTGTGTGATCTAAGAAGTTGTAAATATCTTACGCAATCCTGTAAACCACTGCATCCTCTTCACCTGAAACGGAAAATACATACTAGAATTACGTAAAAAGTGTACACAGAATAAAATCTGAAGTGTGTCTCATTATTAACATGCCACACAACAAATTTTTTGGTAAAAATGCATCAATATACACTTTATAAACATAATTATACAGTTGTAAAATTATATACTGGTATACGAAGAATAAGTATGATAACCATTAACCTGTACCAGGAAATATATCACACATGTGATGCATCTTTTATAACCCTTCAATGAAATACTTTTTTTTCTCAATGCTTGTAGTACCACTGGACTAAATTTGTCTTAACTAAACCAGTACGTTAAGTGAAATCAAATATTGCAGTGTGATCAAATATTTCAGAAAGTCTCAAAGAAAAAACCCTTATAGATTTAAGAGTATTCATACACAGAAGTGCCTTCTGACCACAAAAAACTGACAATCCAAATGAACACAGTGATTTATTATAGCAGAATATTCATTATCTTTGTGTTCAAATCAAAGAATATTCAATGAATTAAAATAGAACTGGTGTAAAGAGTGCTGCAATTTAGAGCAATGTTTCTATTTGTGCTTATAATTTTTGTCTGAAGAGCACATCAGAAGGTGAGAGAGAGAGAGAGAGAGAGAGAGAGAGAGAGAGAGGAGAGAGAGAGAGAGAGAGGAGAGAGAGAGAGAGAGAGAGAGAGAGAGAGAGAGAGAGAGAGAGAGAGAGAGAGATTTTCACCCTTGTCTCTGACAAACTTCCTCCTTAAGGCCACTAGAAATGTCACACAAACTCAGCATTGAGCTATATGTTTATGATTTATCACTATATATCAACTATCAAGACCCCCCTCCTACCCCTTGTGTGCTTGGTAGTATATATTTCATAAGTAACCTCCTGACATTTTATGATTACAGCAATCTACAGCTATAAAAGAAAACCCAATTACATATACATCGTGAATCATAGTAATTAGTTTTGTCGTAAGAAGGAAAGTACAATGTTATTATACAGTAGTTAATGTCAGAAGTAACAAGTGGAAAAAGCACACTTGGTCTTATTATAACTTGATATATACCCAGGAAAATTAATAATGACTCTTTACCATACAGTTAATAAGCAGGTCAACAGACCATAGTTACAGGTATGGTAAAAAGCTAATTAATTCCTATCATTTACGTACCTGCGCATGAGATGTCTTCCGAGTCTGCGGTTTTGAAATGCCTGACTGTGACATAGGAACTCACATACAGGAAAATAAACAACAGCAGGCAAATCTGCAAAAGAGATCAGATGTCTTGATACTTACTTGCACCACTTGGTGTATCTATCTATGTCAAAAGAAGTTATGTACTTAGAAGGCTTTCTGATATATATGAATAAATACATGTACATGTTTTGACTACTTTTAAGCCAACAAAATCCAAGAATACCATTATCATTTTCCTCTATGTACTAGTTATAATTCTTAAACAAAATTCAATCTTCATATATGCATTTTTTTTTTATGTTCCACAAAAAATATAAACATTTGCAATATAATGCAATAATACAGGTAACAAAATTAAATATGCATGTATGTGCACTTGTTTGAATTCAAAGAAAATTTTATGAAAATTATGTCAGTGTGTCAGAGCACCATACCCTAGCTCCTTACCTAGCTAAACAAATATTTTTCATTCACACACACTATTCACTTATCAAGGTAAACATGAATATATTTGTCAAAGTTTAAGGTGCGTGTCCAGTTTTCAACAGCGCATAACCCCCTTTCAGTTTGCATCTGCTACGTCTATAACTGCATGTCGAACAAATCATACACTAAATACACTTTATGAAGCTGACCTCATTGTGACCTCATTGTGGGGCGATTGTCACTCTCGGAGTGCAGTGACCTTAAACACTGCTCTATATATGATTACAGACAAGACAGTAATTGTGTTAACAAAAGTTTAAAGTACAATCCTGTAAAAGCAGTGGGTTCTTACACATTAAGGGCAGTTAAATCTCTCTGTACAGATTTTAACAGAAATTGTCGACGTTGGCACAGATGGAGTGCTTTCAGGTCCTAAGGTGCCAATTTCTTTCCCCCTCATTTTTCTCAGATTCCTTATCAAGTTTTGTTACCTGTAGTTCAAGTGAAGTTCATAATCTATTCACTGATAGTTAAGAATCTATCATCCTAAACAAGTCAATGGGTTAAATTAATGCAGTCCATCCCAACCTTAGTTTAATAATTGAATCATTGGGTGTTCAAAAGTCTGCAGTTATGATTTCTTAGAATTTCTAAGGATGTTTAAACTTATTTATGGAAATTCTGTTTTAATAAATTTTATGTTAATAAATATATTTATATATACAGGGAAGTTGTACATTTTTTAAGGAACTTTAATTTTACCATCTTTATAGAAGAAACATTAACAATTATACTTTTTTGATACAACACATTCTATAACCAGTCTAACAGTGTACTTATTATTTAAAATGTGAATGTGATCACAAATAATTTATGTGAGATATTAAAAATTTTTTTTTCAATAAGATACCAGGAGTAAAAGATACTGCTGTATATATAGATTATATTTGCATCTAGCTGTACTACAGATCCAATGATTGCATTTTCAAATTTTATATTATACAGAAGGACAACCTATTTAATTAAAACTTTTGCACCAAAATAAAATTTCAGCAAATTTAAAGTCATTGTTACGTTAAAATACTCCTAGAATTTATATTTAATGTACTAATCACTCTAGTAATATCTGTATCTTATCTTAAATGAATGCAAGTCAAATCAAGTACAGACTATCTTTGGCATGGCATGGGCGGTAAGCCTTTAAATTTACACTGAAAAATAATCTTGTCCCAGTGGACAAGGTGACAATGTATGTGTTCAGTGATATCAATCCTTTTTACGCGAACTTCTATAGTTCAATGAAACCTGTTCTGGTTTTGGACTGAGGCCAGGATTTTAAAAATGAAAACAACAAAAACTCCCCACATTGATCTGCATTGATTACAATAATGCTGGGTTTCTAAAGTCATCTGACCATTAAGGATGGCCTCAACAGGAATGTGACAATACTGAATACTTGACATAGTTTCAATTCTTATATCACGCTCTAAAAACCACACGAGCAGAATACACATTTTGAGGGTTCCATGTTTTACATGTTTAATGGTTACCAGTATCACTTACGATATACTCCCGAACAGCGTTGTGGAAAACTTGTTCCCTAATGTCAACATCTACATCTTCCGACATAATTTCCTTCAAACAATATCCATAAGATGAAAGTATTCATTCACAATTATCCTTTTCAACATGACGCTAGAAATTGTTGTCATTTGGTCATTCAATAACCTGGGATATGACAATTGCCGAGGGTTTCCGAAAGTTCATTTTTTTTTCAAATTTGCGATTCTAATGAAACAAAACGAATATTATATTGACGACGTGTACTACGGAAAAGTTGCATCAGCGAGTAATAAGACGATTTATGTAGAATGCACAGAAGGAGCTAATGAAAAATGAATAAATATAATAAACAAATAATATAAAAATTATAAATAAATAAATAAATAAATAAATAAATAAATAAATAAATAAATAAATAAATAAATAATGGAATTCCATCTACAACAGCCAACTGTTACTGCAAACTGCATATTTTGTTTTTGTGCATGTTCATTTCCAAAGGCTAGAAAAGCAGTGTCTTTGTGCATTAAAAAATAAGTGATATTAAGGTTATGGTGATTTACCAAAAAGCTGCCCAATAACTGTATGTTTCAGTCTCCTTGGCATATATTTAATATAGATGATATGGAAAAGTTTCAATTAAGGAGAATAAAAGATCATACAATCAATATGGGTTCATTTCAATTATCCTAATTGCTTTTAATTAACTAACGTTCCTTTTAGTTTGAGATGTGGTTGTTGGTTAGAAACATTATTTAAATTTAAATTAATACGGGCCAGGACCCGAAAAAGGATATATTCTTAAAGTGTGATATATAGATGTATACGCAAAAAGACTTGCGAAGGATTTTTTCATGCTCTAGACACAAAACTCAGAAGTTAGTTATATAGTCATCGACTCATTACAGTTCTTGATTACAGTTGCTTTAAACATTGCATAAAAACAAGTAAGTTTCCATCCTGTTTCGCGTATATTTGCAGAATCACTCGGAAAGCATGCTACGTAATATGAAATGATGATAACGGCGGTCCTATGGTTGTGTCAGTGTGTTCAATTTTCAAAACACGAATTGATTTTTGTGTTTTATGACATCTCACAACCAGAACATAAATACGTAAATGCATTACAGGTATGTGTGTGTGTTGGGGGGTGGGGTGGCTGGGTGTTAAGTAAATATTCACAGCGTTCTCCAACCTATAAAATACCGTAAACCAACTTTAATTCGCGATGAAATTATTTCGCGATTGACTTTAGTGATAAAATGGTTGCGACAACAAAATTTCACCTTATAAAATATATATTAAAGATCTTGAACAAATCAGCATTAACAGACTGATTTGCGAAGAGAAATATTATTGAATGCGAAGAAAAGTTGGTCTAATCACTTTCTTGAAATACACGTAATACTATGTCTGAACATGACACTTTTCAGGTCATTTTTGCACGCACAGAGATCCATTCATACTAGTAAGCAGTTGGTAGAAAACAGTTGGCTGTCGTATATGGAATTCCATAAAAATCATAATTAAAAATGCATCATGATTAAATGATGTCAACAATGATAATTATTGTTATACTTAAACATTATTTTGCACATAATTTTATGAAATTCAAATACGCTGAAAATAATCAGCCTTTGCACATTAATCACTTACACAGCAAAGTCTTTTGACTTAAAATCAATTTTTTCTCTCTAAAACTTCCTTTAAACATTGCAAATTGTTGATTCTACGGTAACGCGAACGTAATAGAAGGTTTCGGTTTGCTCCAAAAGTCTCTAAGATTCAGGAGCTTCTGGGGGCTAAGCCTACCCCCTACCTCAGACCCCTGCCTTTGATAAAAATTGCATGCCCCCCCCCCCTTTTGGAAATTCCCGGATCTGTCCCTGAGTTGCTCATAATATGAAAACAATATTATTATTTCAAAGATATCTTTTTAAACTCAAGCTTAATAAGAATTATATAATGAAAATTAATTCTACATCCGAAACAATTTGTCAATCAAAAAGATAATTAATACTCGACAGGATTATCAATTTTCTTTTAAATGAGGGGTAAAAGGGGAAAACAGTCAGCTGATCGGGGATTCAAACCGAGGACCACAGAATTTTTCATCCGGTGCTGTGCTCATCCACAGGGCTATATACGATATTGATCATACATAATAAATTAGGTAATTAATTTAAAAAGTTTCAAATCTGTATAAATCACAGTTCATGAATATGGTCATTACCATATCTTAAATATGTTGACTCCTGAATGAAGCTTAATTATATGCATATATGAGATTCCTGTGTAGGTGACCGTTAAGGCCTGTGAGCCTCTCGTTAAAAATCTTCTCAAGAACCAAATATAGCCTGACGTATGCTTTTACTTAAACAATAATATTGTAGATTTCAGATTGTTAAAACCATAACCCCGGGCCCCAGGGGTAAAAAGGGGCCAGTGACTATATAGGTTTAAAGTTCCTTGTAGAAATACAAAGGAAAACATTTATAAAATATTTTTATTAAGAAATCATTTAGGATCAAAACAAGGACGGGAGTGGGGGCGGGGTGGGGGTTAACTTTTACAGAAAAAATATATAGTTCTGTAGGAAAAGGAGGCTTATATAATGATTTCTAAAATTAACACATAAAGGCAATGTAGAATGGATAATTTTTAGCTCACCGAGACTATGGCACGGGGAAGCTTATGCTTTACCTGTTTACCCTAGGTTAAAGTTTTTGGAGCAGGTGCCCATTGATGACCATATCTAAGTTATTTACTGGTCCTATCTTCACCAAACTTGGCGAATGGTTTATCTTATGATACATACAAACCTGATAGGCTTGAATGCTGAATCTGAGCCAAAAGTTTCAGCTGCTGGAGGAGGTTAAGGTTTTTGGAGAAGGTGCCCTTTGATTACCATATCTAACTTATTACTGGCCCAATCTTTATCAAACTTGGTTGGATGATGCATCTTGTGATACTAATGCTTTTAACAGGCCAGTGTTGCCTTACTTTGTGTGCACATCAAACACGTGTGTTCATACAGAATCACAACATCTGCATCATATTGTAGAATATTAATGTAATTGTTGATATATATCATATGATTCCTTTTCCTATGATATTGCTTCAAATTTATGTTATAATAGAATGATGTGTTTGAAATGGAATCTCGCCGACTCCCTCAATTATATACTTTAACTGTTTTACAACACTGATACAAACAATTAATCAGAAAAAAGTTCAAATTAATGGAATTTTTATTCTTCCTGTACCCAACAATTTATAACAAATGAATAAAATTAAATTGCATTTAAGTTGTATTGTGAAGTAGGCAAGTTATAGATGAATTTGTATAGCCAATCAAAAAGGGCATTGCAACCAGAATTTAATGAATATTTAGGATCTTATTCAGAATATTTCCGAACTTTTCCTTAAAGAAATTGCTAAGTGTTCCGAAATTGTGTGTATCAGTTTATCTAATTGATGCATCTTTTTGCAGCACGTGTGTTTTCAGGGAATTAGTAAAATATATTGATTTACTTTTATATAGTACTATATTTATTTTACCTGTATATTTTCTGAATTTGCACGAATACATGTATAGATAAACAGAGTGAAGCTAGGTTTGAGTTTCCAACTCAACCAACATGTGAATGTACTCATGCCAAAAAAAAAAATGAAAAACCACGACAAGAAAAAGATTCAAATCAACATTTTTATTCACTATATTTAACATGTACAATTCTTAAAACCAAAATTGGCCTTAGAAGAGGTCGTACACCACATATTAGACTATACAACATTTTACCCAGTATTCCATATAAATGTCCAATACGAACCGCGAGATTTACACCACGACCAGACAGACCCATCAATCACTGGAAAAATCATCTAACAACATTTAGGTCAGTAACCGGAGACTTGCCATGTACTATACAACTACCTGTTCCGAAAGTTTCATTCAGGAGCCTGGGTGGTCAACAAATTAGCCACCAGATATACTTTAAATTTTTAGATAGGATTTTTTTTAATCTATAAACTATTATTTAGTAAAGGAAAAATTCATATATTCTAGCTTTAAATTTTGAACATTTTACTATATACATGTATTTATACAGAGCTCTCCTTCTTAAGGAGATCAAAATAGTCTTAAAATGGCCACGGCCATCCAGCCCTCTTAATATTAATACATGTTACATGAATTTTCATAAAATTTAATACCTGTTCCAAAAAACTAATTAATAACTGTTTTAGTATTTGTTCAAAAAATTTCAAAAATATTTAAACCTGTTCCATAAATTTCATTAATGTTAATACCTGTTCTAAAAATTTCATTAATAGTACCAATGCATGATCTAAAGATTTCATTGGGAGTTCTGATGCTTATGTATATGTTCATGTATCAAAGATTTTGTTTGTCCATGATAATTTCATTAGTAACTATGCAATTATCAGTTTTGTTTTTAGTAGCAATGTATTATATTTTGGAATCTGTACCAATACCTAATCAAAAGAGTTTAGTATTAAATAAATTTGGTTTTATGTATTAATACCCATGGACGCCAATTTTCATGGCTTTCGAAAAATTCACTTGTTCTAGGGTACTTAAACTTACCAACACAAAATGTTGGCAGGTTTCTTATTCAAGGAAGATGAACTCCAAAGCAAAGATCGTGAAAATTTGTTCTCAACAAATAATGATGAAACCACATTACATTGCATCAATTTCCTTTCTCTACAATTTGAGTTGAGGTACAAGTACAAGAACTGGAACTTTTGAACTTTGATATCTTGGACAACCTTATCTTGAAAACCATGGATACATCAAAGTGAGTTAAAAATCCTAATAACTGCATGTTTATATATGTATATTTTAACCTCATTATATCATATCCTTGGATATTGTAAGAAAAAAAAATCAGTCTTATCTAGAGATACCATTGTTTAAATATAACTTAAATTCACACTGCTTATGAAATGATCATCAGCTTAAACTTATGAATGTTTGGGAATTGCACTTGTATCAATAAATGCACAAATACATCTACAGTAACAAAATAGAAATAACAGAAATATGAGCAAGAAAGCAAAATAAACTGTTCACAAAACAAATGCAAATTTCCAAGCTTAAAAAAACCCACCAGTAAATATTATTGAATATAGGTCAACTCTGCAAATTATAAAAAAAAGATTGACAACCTTGCTATTTATATACTGTACGTACTTGTATTAGAATGGATTAATATTCCATTATTAATTATTCCATGAGTAATTCTCTGAATGATTTAATATATGCACCATATGTCACAACCAAAATTAAACAAAAATATTAATGTACTGGAAATCTTTCTATCAACCGTTAATCAAGATAATTTAGAAATAAATAAACAAGGAAAATATAAATAAAACAAATTTAACTTTAACAGAAAAGTAATACTAATTGTACGTGTAAATAGTTTATCATATGAAAAAATCCTTCAGTTTTCTTTGAATTTTTTGTTTAATAGCTAAGAGTGTATAATATGAGATTCAAGAATGGAGATTGATAAATGCATCAATATTTACAAGAACTTGAACTGGCAATATACTTGCTTGTTTACAAGATTTTGAATAAAATGAAAACAAATGCCTGAGATTTTAAATCATCATTAATGCTGGATAATAGAACACAATATCAATGTTTTATACCTATTATTTTTAATAATTGTTTTCATGATTAAAAAAAGGATTTCAGAGAAGAAAAAAAAATTAACTTAGGTTTTGCATGTAGCATATAAAACACCCTTACACATCCATGTACAATAAATAAACAACATTCAATGAAAAAAAAAAACATGTAAGAATAACAACTTTGACAAGTTAAAAATACCATGTAAACAATATCACATATACATGTATAACAAATCTGTATAATCATGTGGAATTCTCTTTTGTGAAAGTCTGGGACTATGACATGAATGTTCACTGCTGAATTATGGGAGAAAATGTTATATCTACACCAGCAGAACTACAATCTTTGGTTAAAATATATGTTTTCTGTGAACCACTGTGATAAAAAATAGATAAAATACCCATTATGCATTGTGAAAATACATATATCCCTTCAGTGAGAAAAACTTCATTTATTAACCATCATTTACATCATTTAGACTTTTTATGATTACTGAATATCTTAAGAATCTTTTACATATTTGAACTTTTCTTTAATAAATTATTTAAAAAAATGGTTGAGAAAGAAATTCCAGATTAATATTTCCAAAGAAATTTGAATCTGGCAAGAAAAAATACAAAGGAAGCACAGATAGTACATGTACATTTAACAAGTTGAATGAAAAATGTAATGTAGAAAAATTTAAGAACTCACAAGCCGACAGTGTTTGTGACTGGTTGTTTGTAGCAAAGCAGTGAGTCTACTGACAAAATGATCAAAAATTGAATGAATTTGGTGCAAATTCTAGTTTTCCCTCAACAACATGTTCTAACAAATGCACCATCTGAAGCGGCATGAAATGAATAATATCTTTTTTATTGATACTCATTATTGCACATTTTGTACTAAACATGAAAATTATTATACAGATCTATAACACTGATTATAAAGGAAAAGCTTTTGCACAGAGAAAATATACAGAGTTCACCAAAAAAGATAAGAATGTTCATATATAATAATTTGCAGTCAGAAAGGAAATCTGATCACAATGTTATGAACATAACTAACAAGGATTTTTTAGACAATCTAAATACCATACGTAAAACCCAGTGTACCTTAATATTTATTCATAAAAAGGATAATTGATACTACTTATTAGTTAACTGAAAAACAGTGGAAAGGTGAGAACATTTTCAGAGTGGCACAAGAATTCTGAGGACTAGTTTCTCAAGCTACATGTATTTGGAATAGTGATTAAAAATGGTTTGTTCCCTCAGTTGCTATCATAATCATCAAAGTTCTCTCCCCTGACAATTTCTGATTGGTGATAGCGCCCTCTGTTGGCAAAGTCTTCATTATCATCTGTCAGTTGAGCAGCCATTAGGTTCATGGCTGGGGTTGCTGGAGCAACAATGATTTCTTCCTGAACATTCTTCCCACCCCTGTGCGAAAAATAAAAAAAAAATGAAATGTCATTTTGATAACTGGGAAATAATTAAAACATCACAGAATTGCACATGCAAAAGTCAATTTAAAATTAATAATCAAATTATCTAAGTTCATGTAAATGAAATGGTGGCTATACCTGCAACACCGCTTGATCCCTCCTTTAATCCAGTCATACATGTTGAAATCGGCAATACCTGCAAAAGATTCATAGCAAGAAATAAACATTTACATGCTGTATATGGAATTTAAACAGTGTAAAATCTTATTAAAATGCAAAAATGAACATAATAACATATATAAATGATGTCTCATGGTATGTGGTGGCAGATGATTTTTTTCTAACAAGTTGTGTGTAAACACAATGGTTTTTGTTTATACCGGCCAGTAATTTGTTGAAATGACATGGAAATTGCATCTAAAAAAGGGATTTACATATACAAAAATGTTTAAAACATGTGATTATAGAGAAGGACAGATGAGGAGATGTAGGGTTGGAGGGACCTAGAGATGTGAAGATTGTAATGAAATGGAAAGATGAATGGTAGTTAGATGAGATGGAACAGAAACGAGAGGACATTATATACCTGGAAAGTAGCCGGGACTGGCTTGTCCAATGTAGATGTAGATAATTAACACAGCGGTCACTTCTCCTAGAGCATAGGCCCATTGCACTGAGAACATGATGATGATACACACTATGGTCTGTCAAGTCAAAGGAAAATAGCTTAGATTTTCTTAAATGTAAAAGAATATTTGAAACTAAGTGAAATTTAGAAGATATGGAAATTAGTACATTAAATATTTCTAATTTAAAATTATCTCAGCAAAAATTTTTCATCTTTTAATGAATTAAGTCTGGCAAAACATTTGCATAAAATTGTTCATATCTTGCATAGATAAAACTAATTTTTACAAATACCAATTGCGTCATGCATGTGTATAGATATATAAGCACATTCAGAATTGCACTTAATCAAACCTTATTAATCTATTGTAAAATTAATTTCACTATATTTCGAACATGCTAGATATAATATGTCTACAGAATATGGTAAATCAATGTGTGAGGACGTACCCCGATCAGTGAGAGCCACCTGTTACAGAGGAAGGAGTACCAGGAGGTGGGCTGTTTGATGATCTCGTCACTCAGCGGCTTCTTCTCCTCCTCTGTAAACATAAACAAACTACACTCTGTACACCAACTTCTATTGGCGAGGACACTATTTTGCGATATAATAAATAACCAGTGATAAACTGGTTCACTGTGATTCATTTTCATGACCGAGCCTACCTAGCAAATTTTATTCAAATAATGAGTCACATTTAAGGACTGGTTCGCAAGAAATATTTTTGACGATGAAGCACTCACAAAAGTTGTCAAGACATTCTAGCACACAAATAAAAGTTGGTTTTAACGATCTACGATCCTCAGCAAAGTTCGATAACTCCAAATTATCCGGATTTCTTTTATTCGTACCATAAATCTGACTTTTATACAGACAATTTTAATTTAGTATAATACTGCTAGTATAACCATCAGTCACAAAACTACATGCTTGGCGTAGTGGATCCACGGAGCTCTCCCACTTATATACATCTAGGTATAGAGTTCGAGCCATCGATGCACCGGAACTTTTTTTTAAAACTCAACTTGTTTCTTTGTTCCATTTTATCCACCGTAGGCAAATTTAGAATAACTTTGTAAAATGCATGGATACCCTCTAAAAATTTCATTTTATATCATTTCATTTATAAAGGTCGAAAGAAAAATATCATTCTTATGATGAAAAAAATACTTTGAGGCTGAGGATCGGAGAACCTTAAATTACAACAATTCTTCCTGTGATAAAAGATATAGGCCTACTAGGTATATTCAATTGTATCTTTTAAATTTTATTACCGTTATATTGTTATAACTCACCGGCCCCTGCTGCAGTTTTCTCTGATAGAAGTGTCGTCTTGTCGTTCTGATCAGTGGTGGCTTCTACAGATATCCGCCGCTTTGTGGCGTCAAAGTCGGCCTCTGGAGTACTGGCAGCACTACCGTTCTGTCTGGCCAGGTGGTGCTGCCCCCTCTGTGTCATCCTCTCTGGAAACAAGCTATCTAGGTCAGTGGCCAGCTTCTCGAAGGAATCTTTTGGCCGGGTCTGGGTGGAGCAGGTCCCGTAACCCAGACAGCCATTTCCCATTTCCCCCGAAGAAGAATTCATCTTCTTGTTCATTGGTCCATACTTGAGTTCTTTCTCATGACGTCTGTCATATGACATGGCAAGTGCAAAGTAAGCGTAGTCAACGGCTGCGTAGGTCATCATGAATGATGTTGTGACGATTGGGGCGAGGGAGTTCACGTCCCCCACGAAAATAAATAGAAGACTGACTAGAGTTATTAAAATTAAAGCGTAAATTGGAACTTTGTTAGGTCCTCTCTGGAAACAAAAAAGTAAAACCAATTAAATTGATTTTGAAGTTAGTGATTGCTACATGACACTTAGTTTCAATATCTTCTGTAAATATTGATTTCTGAAAAATATGAGGATCAAGCAATTTGTTGGGTGTTTATATATTAATACTGACCCCTTGACCTAATACCCTTATTATGGGCATCACATTCTCATTGGCTATTGACTGGAGAATCCTAGGTGGTCCATACAGACTGCCCATACAGGAGGACACAGAGGATATATAGAGACCAGCCAACCACAGCACACCGGCTATAGAGACCTATAAACAAAGTATAACACATTATTTAGAGACCAGCCAACCACAGCACACTGTCTATTAGACCTACAAACAAAGTATAACACATTATTTAGAGACCAGCCAACCACAGCACACTGTCTATTAGACCTACAAACAAAGTATAACACATTATTTAGAGACCAGCAAACCACAACACACTGTCTATTAGACCTACAAACAAAGTATAACACACAGTTAGTGATATTGTGTGACTGAAAAATGTCAACCACAGCACTGCTGCTTGAGACAACATAATTGTCACTGTGTGCCTTAACTGACAAGTATCCATCATTTACCTGGTACACAAAATCAATATTGAGCAGTTAAAAATTTTGATACATAGCTTATATCTATCAAATACTCAGATTTAAAAAGTAATTTTTTTTCAACAAGGACATGCAAACAGACTTTGAAATTAAATTTCAGTTTCTTGGGCACTACTACATTAGGTTAATGGCATTAAATTCTTGTACAACAGAATTAAGTTTTAAGTCAAAATATCAGTTCAACCATTCCTTTTTTTATTGGATTAAACCAATAAAAGGAATCCGACGGTAATGATGATAAAATCCTTCTTTTTCTTAAGTCTTATATATTACATATTGTACTAGAATAATTTTCATTGCAATGAAATGTTCCTGTTTTGTATCTCATAATTTAAGTTAATTTATACACTGTAACAGTGAATTGTGTGAGATAACACTCACCTTCTCTGCGATCATCACGTCGTCAATGAGGTAGACACGTACACATGTGGCACCGAGAACTAAGGTGAAGGACACATAAAGAAGAGTGCTGTCAAAAAAAAAAAAAAAAAATAACATTAGCATATAGTCACAACTGATGTAGCCGAGCTAACTAATATCACCATATTTCCTACCATAATGCCACAGTAAGATTTGGGAAGATTTGTTTTTTCTCCAATAGTTTTTAAGCAATTAAATTATTGGTAGAGAAAAATCGAAAAGTGATAAAAACTTAAGAGTCAAAAAACTACTGTAAACATTTGAACAATTAAAGTATAAGTATTTAATATACTGTATAGGTACTATAAATATTGGGGAGACCTGAGAGCAATCTCTGTATGCAAAAATTCAAAATAAATGAATAAATTAAGAGAGTAGGAACTATAAATCTTGGTTATTGTAATATTTAGGTATCACAAGTCTAACAGAAACGTTTCTGGAAAATTTCTCCTCCTCATTAGTCAACAAAGGAATATTTGCTTTGATACTCAGGGATAATGAATTTAATGATTAACTGTCATGCCACATCAATCAAAACATCTTTTGAGGATTTGGTTTTCAAAAATTGATCATCAAGAGTAAAATAAGACAGTGTTATGAATTTCATATTGTTGTATTTAGAAACTGAAAATAAGGTTATCAAATTATATTCACAGGCTGACAAAAATAATAATATGTGTACAACTGTAGCAAGCAAAATTTACAAGGCATTTCCCTACTTACGATACACCGAGAGCAGCCAAAGTTCCTTGAGGAATGTTGTTGAAAGGATCCTTCAGATCCCCACTCATGTTAATCCCGGCTAAAATCCCTGTGACTGTGGAGAAAAACAATCCCATAATGCTAAAGAAATTCTCTCCGGGCAGGAAGTCTGGACTGGAATTGTTACGTAGATTGAACTCTGAATACCCCATTACTCCATGCTCTGAAAAGAATATACACAGAGGGATATTAAAAATACTAATTGCAAAAAATAAATTTTGAAACATATTTTAGCAGTCAGTTTGAAGTTAATAACACAGTCAAAGAAGTATAACTAGAAATGCTTTAAAACATATACAATATAAACCCTTCCCCCAGATATCGGACAGTCTATATATTTGACATAAATCCAATGACCTTTTCACCTAATAATCAAAAGTGGCCATCCTCTTGTTTTGTGACCATTCTGTGTATGGAGATTGTCAACAGCAGGCTGACGGATCTTAAATATTGTCAATTGAAACACCCACATTTTGTAAAGCAAAAAGCACCAATGGCCTCATCTCCAAAAGGGGAAAAATGGTGGTGGACATGTAAACTATATTCCCACCTATTTTTGGTATGTTAATTTCACAACCCACCTATATCCGTATGAACAAAGGATCCGACGATCAGATCCATGGCAGAGAAGAACAAGGCGAACAACAGGATGAGCTGGAGCCGGATCACCCACTTCACTCCTGCTACGTTTATGCCTACAAACAGAAATCGATCAACTCTTAGTACAGCAATAGGCATTGTCTGCAATATACTGTATTACTAGGTATATCTTAAGCAGGGTCTGCAAGGAACTTGCATTACTCAGTACATCTTTTTTATAGGGTTGAAAGGGAATCACGCTTAAAACAACTCGGTAAGGCTCACCCAGTAGAAGCAGCACCAGGGCTATGGCTACACCTCTAGCGATCCAAGGATTGTCTTCATTCATCAGCCTCATGATGGACTCTCCGAACCCCATCACAGACAGCGAACAGCTGACAGACTGTAAAACAAGATGAATAAAAGCTGATTTACAGTAAGAGGTGCTTCTTCAAATGATCTCAACAAAAAAGACATGTATCTACTTGAAATAAACCTGATTTTGAAAATACGTAAATTGATGAAAGTTCATGATAGATACTATGATTTCCCTAATAACATTCATAACTGATATACATGTATCATGAAGTAATCAGGACTTACTTGTGCAAAGCAGTAGAGAATTCCAATGCATCCCCCAATCCTTCCCCCCAGGACGTGGGCGACCAGGAAGTAGACACCGCCACCCTCCATCTTACAGCGCTCACACACCCCTATAGCACTCAGCGCCACGATCAGCACCAGGAACACCGTCACAAAGATCATCAGGATCGTCAACAGAATACCAGCATTCCCCTGAACAAACAGATAAAAACTACCATGAATATTGTGCCATTTAGCTTTGTTTTCAACTCTACACCTTTCAACATAGAGATAACTGCTACAATGAATATTGTACCAATTAAAAATTTTTTCCACTTTGTCTCAATATGGACTTTGATTAAGGTGGTATTAATGTCGATATTGAAGTGGATTAAAGTACATCATAATTAAAATACTTTTACCAGTTTAGAATTTTCAAATTTTACAAGATTAAACCAAAAAATACGTTTTAAAAATTTTTGGAAAGGTAAAAATTTTTAAAATCCCCAGTGGGATTCGAACTCATGACTTACAGATCAGTAGTGAACCCACTGCGTTACGCTGTTAGATGACAACTTTTGGAAAGAAACTATAAAATTATACTTGATTTTATTGTTTATTTTGATAAATAATACCTCACAAAATGGATGTGTCCCATACCACCTTAAGTGAATTTTAATCAAAACTTTGCCATTACAATGGCTTTTAAAGAAATTTTATCAAATAGAGCCATTTTGGACATTCTGTGGGATGTAACTATCTAGTTTGCCCATCAAAACAAGTTCTCAAATTTTCTTTATGATTCAAGTAAATTGCTAAGAGAAGCTCATCAATATTCATAGACTGTCAAAATTGGAAAGTTAGAGGTCTGTTCTATTGTGTGAAATAAACGCCGTTTCAACTGAAATACACAGCCTTGGATAAAGTTGAACAAGCGTCATTGCATTTAATGTATTCATATCTATTAGCCAATGACTGCATAGTTAACGATGAGTAGACCCCGCCTTCATCTGAATGGAGTTTGACACGTACTGCCCAAAGTCCAAGCTCTTGTTAAAACGGCTCTAAATACTTGTAAGTACCAGACCAAAGTAATGAATAGAGGGAAACTATTGCCCTTGTTTTATTTTTTCTCAATGTCAGTGGGCAAAAATGTTGGGGGAAAAAATACCGGTAACCCTGTATGTAAAATATGTTAGTTATGGCAACAAAAAAGATTTATACGAAACATATACAGCTGCATGTACAACCATAGCATACCATAAAGGAACAAGTAATCCACTATATTTTTTGGTATATTGCAAACTTTGTCTCTATTGGTAGCGAAAACATTTTGAAAAAAAAAACCACTGAAACTTACGACAATCCATCCCATTCGAAGGAAAATGACGACACCCAAGATATTGATGAGACAGGAAGTGAAGACCCCGTCCCATGTTCCAAACAAGACTGGCTCCGAGATAAAGAAATTAGCTTTGTACCAGGGCTTGTGGGAGGACAAATTCTGAAAATTTAAAGATATTCTTTAGAATGTTCAAGTTTATAACTTTATAATAAATACATTGTCAATAAGTTAATCTTTTTATTCTTCAAAAGCAAAGAAATGAGTATGTGGGTTCATAAACTAATGTATATTTAGTCATGATGTTTGCAATTTGGTTTTTTGATTTATCAAATACCTGGTACATACCGGTATTATATATATTTGATTGTTTATGAAGATAACAACAAAAAGTCATTTTAGCACTTCAGAGTTCCGAAAAATAAAACCAGTCATTTTTACTTTTTCCAAAATATATCAATATGTTTCAAATGTGTAAGTCAAAATATTGTGGAATTGGTTGACCTGTGATACCCCTTCAATTGATATCATGAGAAGTGTGATCATAAAAAAGTATGTAGTACTACATGTATATGCAATCATTTTATACATCTTTTTTTCCCCCAATTTCACGTGAATTTGTGCAAACCTGTACTGCTGAATAATTTTTTCCCAACAATTTTAGTAATTTTTTTTAAACAAAACCTTATAAATTCCCATACCTGATCCTCCCTGTAGAGTTCATTGTGTTTTCCCTCCTCCAACGACTGGTAGCTGCCATCTTGGATTTCAGAGGCTGATCTGGTTAAATCAGATTCGCCTTTGACTGGTTCCCGGCTCAGACCAAACCTGCTCCAGTCCGGCTGCTTCTTCTTGGCCTTGGCTTGTTCGGCCATCAGTGATGTGTTCTCATTGTCTGAGGAGCCTGACATTGTTGTTGACCTTCGACCTTTCTCCTCTGCATCCTCATTTCATTCTGAGACTATACATGGTAATTGAAAAAACAAAACTGTCTTAACAACAAAATAATAACTATTCTGCAAGTGCAATGTATCATGGGAAATATCTAACACATGGTAATGAAAAACAAAACAAAAAATTTTAAATAATAATTCTGCGATTACAATGTATGAGCAATTGATACAAGAAGCTGTAAATGTCAAAGCAATAATTAAGCAGTGCATTTTTCAGCTGATTGCTCATAGTCTAGTAATTAAAGCAAAAGCAATACACCACAGAATATTCAAACTCTACATTAATGTTGCTGCTGCACAGCATTGGGATTAGGTCATGCGCCGACAGGCAAATAATAAAACAATCACTTTCTTCTCTCTCTGAAATTCACAGACTTCATAGAAAGCATTTCCTCAAGGATATTTATCGATAAACAAAACTTACCAGAGAACCAAGATTGAAAAACAGTATAAACCCAATACATGATGAATTGTAGTTATACTTTAACTCAACGAATCACCAATCAATTCTTCACAGCAACAAAATCATTTCACCAATTCATCAGCAGCCAACACTGTATACTTTAACTAATTTCAGCAGATCTGCAAAGAATTATAATGAAGCAGTGGAATCAGAACAAAATCTCTCTCCTCCAGAATAACGATTCTGTCGATGGTCTGTTTACAGTGTTAAGCCGCTGTATCAGTTGACATTTCTCAATGCAAGGATAAAGGAAATACAAATTCTCCTGGCGACAGGCATATTTGTGTTGCTTTGGTTTTGTTGTCGAACATTCGAAACATTCGTGAGGATTTTGATTATAAAGCTACTGCAGAGTACAGATATGGAATTTTCATATAGGCCCAATGAACGGTAGTCACACAATCACGTAGAAACCGAGTCCTCAGTGAATGTCAACAAAGAACATAAATCAAGTAACAGATGTATATATATATTTGCATTCTTGTTATATAAAATCTTTAACATTACGTAAAATATGGAAATTATTCAGTGTGAATGCTAATTTCATCATTAGGAGATCATTATGTGTCTGTCCATCCAAAAAAAAATTCTGATAATTTCTGTGAAATCATTTGAATCTTAATATATTTGCTATTTATACAAATCATTCCACAAAATTATGTCCTAAATGAATACATGTGAAAAATTAATTCCACAGTACAAGTTTCATTTGACATAATGTTTATTATATGTATATTAAAGTGTATTTGTAACCCAATCAAAAATCACTATCAATTAATGATAAATACATGTAATTTTTTTAACTCAATCTTGCATATATATGTACTTTAAATAAATCACTGAGGGAAACTTCAATTCAAAGGGCATAATTTTGATATTCTTGCTACCTTTAAGGAAAATTTTTGAAAGTCTTTTCAAATATTTTTTTCTAAACATTTCCAGTACTGCAGCTCGGTAAACCAAACTACAAACTGAACATAAATATTAGTGTATGAGGGACAACTGGTCATATACAGCTTTAAATAAAATATCTATAAACTATTCAAAATTAAGGAAACATGAAAAAAAAGAGTTGATTCAGCCTCCTCAATGCTATAATCCCAGCAAGGTGTCAAACCTTGCAAGTGAAGCAAAGCCTCCTAATTCTCTGATTCTTTATAAACTCCAAAGATTAGAGTACTAATAGGCTTAATTAAGCTGCTGGAAAAACAAATTTCTTATTTAAAGCTTAACACTGGAAAAATGAAAAGATAATATTTGTATGCAGCTCAAAAATATTCTCTTTACAGATCAGGAAGATTTAACTCTATATGTTGATAATTATGAAAACAACATTAAATGCTTTTTTAAAAGAGAAAAACATTCAATTCAGATAAAAGACATTTGTACATGTACCTACTACATGTATATCTATAGGCTATGACAGAAAAATAAAGTACATACACATGCATGCATGGGCAATAAACAAAGAGGACAGCTTGGTTCCCACCGTTCATTGATGGTGTAGGCTTAAAACCTCAGGAAACTGCTACAGATAATCAAAGTATTCAAAGTACTGAAGGGTGGTAAGCAGGGAATGAAATGCACCAGTCCAGAAATAGACATTTATGGGTTAATATGTTTTCAATCAATTTAAGTTGGGTGTTTTGCATTAAGATTTGCTTATCTTAAATAATTAACTGTTGGGATTGAAGCCCCCTGTTACAAAATGACTGGTTTCTCTTCAGAACCAGAAATAAAGAGACATGTATGGGTTTTATTGCTAAAAAGGTGAATTACATCATTTTGATTATAAAATTATTCAATTATTGTAGGTATGGTTTTTCAATACATGTATATGATACTTTTACATTGCAATTTACTGCACATTAAGCCCTTGCTGAATTATATCAATTAATTATAAAAATATATTATATTATTGTAAAATTATTTAACAAAGTACAGAAATATTTTTGTGGCAGCCTAGCTTCTCTAGAAAGGTGAATTTACTCAGCATAGTTCAAGCTTTTGCCAATTGTGTATGCCCTTATAAAACTGATAACTAATAATTAAAACAAAGGTCTTCATTTGTTATCCCCCAAATCTTACCATCAATACCAACCACACACTGTAGCCTTGTAGTGATGGAATGAAACCTTATCAGTGATGGGAGAGGTTGTTAAACCATATGAGTGTATTGATTACAGGGAGACACCCTTCACTAAATCCTACTACAGCTGACAGTCTGACACAATGCATAGCCAGCCAGGAGCTGTGATAATGTTGATGAAAGCTTTATAAGGGTCTTAATCACTTGAGCTGTTAACAACTCCTCGGTACTACTCCTTAATAGAGGCTGCACTTTTAAAAAGAAGAATGTGCTGCCAATAGTCCTTGTAAGTGAATACATTAAATATAGAATAAAATGAAATAATAAATGTTATCACAGAATTGAATTAAAATTTCAGTGCATTAACTGCGTAAAATATCATTACTATTACTGGTACATGTATTCAATTCATGCAATCAATATAATGTCATTTGGTACATACGTATACGCATATATCATATGGGGAGAGAAAAATCAATGAACATTATGCATTAATCCAGATTTATCTAAAGTAATCATTTGTATAAATTTGCAGCTCTGCTCCTAGTTAATTTCTCTGACATTTATGTATGACACGTTGGTAAGCCCTATGAAATTACAGTATCGTAAACACCCCTGAAGTCTGATACACCATGTCAAGTTTATACATCCAATGACAGTATTATCAAAAGCATTACAACATTTATCAGTTCATATCATACTTTACCTATACATTTTAAGACAATCCTGAATCCAGAAAGTACATGTAGATATACTTCATCAAAATTACGACAGCACACGTATCTGAGGTCTATCTGAATTTCATGAATTGAGAAATAGATTTTTTTTTTCTCAAGCATGCATGATCTTTACACCATGCATATCCTGACAACAATACCCTATGTCCATTAGCGAGATCTGGCTGGTATGCACTAGTAATTCATTACTACCTGTATACCTCATTTGATCATTCTTAGTGGTACCTGTTACCAGGCAAAAATCAAACTTCATCAAGTTATTAAATCTATTTTTAAAAGTAGCAGTCATGTCTTTCCCTTTCAATATAAAGCCTAGTATCCACTATTTTTACACCTTTCATTGTACCCGAGAATTTTCTTTATACAATACATTCCACATTTAGTTTAAATCCAAAGCATAAGGCAAAGAAACAAATTTTCAAGCTAAAAAAATCCTTACACTGAGACCTTTTTGATTTCCTCCATTGATTCATGAATAGGTCAATTTTAATTCATTTCAAAAATATTAATAGATGTTATTTTTTCTAACCTTTATAAGTCCTTTGGACATAAAAAAGGGCCCCTGCATTGAAGAATATATATTTTGTTTTGTAGCAGGTTTTTTTTTACCAGCTAAACATGCAAAATTCAACATATTAACAAGACTCAATCAGTCCCCATTAAATTAAAGATAACTGTATCATAATACACATCATCTATACACCTCAATTATCTTTCAGCTTTTTCCCTTAAATTATTTTTATTTTATTTCAATGTGACCCAAATTTTCAGTCTCTGAATTTTCATCCAATTTGTCAATCCATTTCTTCTAATAACTATGCTAATTTCTATTAGGATGGGAAGAAAAACAGCTCAGCTTGAACTGACCACCTTATAAATCCGCTGAATCTGGGGAATGTAACTTGAATCAATAGCAACATACTGGCGTAGTAAACTCCTACAGATTCCATATCCTGAGAATGTCAGAAAATCCATAGGCCAACTATAACTTAATGGTCACCAATGGCTACACGATAGTGATCAGTGAAATGGATTTTCAATTAGGTTCAACAAAGAAACACATTCTATAATCATTCCCCCCCCCCCCAAAAAAAAATAAATAAAATCAATTCAGTTTTATAGTCAGCCTGAATATATCTTACATAAAATCTTTTATTAATGTTAAGACAAAAAGACAAAACCATTTACATTTACCAGCATCTAGATCTCAACCAAACTTCATAATTAAGCCTATTATTGTGCAGTCAGTACCTAACTGTACTGTAAATTCCTTATATTACGCGAGTACTTAATTTCGCGATTCCGCTGTTTTGCATCAAAACGCGAGAATATAAAATCGCGAACACCAATTTGTTATTATGATTTCATATAGCTCAGTACTGTCTGAAAAATAAAAGCGAGATTGTAAAATCCGCGTGGACAGCTTCTCGCGATTTTACGCGTTTAATAAGGAATTTATAGTATTTCAGGAAAGCGGTTATAAAATTCTACTTTTTATGTTCTCTGTTTTAAAAACCAATTCAAATAATAAAGATCCTAATTCAGAACAGTGAATATGATGTTTAAACACACAATTTAAGTGATTATATTAAAAAGTCCCCCCCCCCCCCCAACATCCCAACATCCCTACTTTTGCTTTTGATTTATTTTTTGTAGAGTGTAGTGTTTAAAACCATGCATGTTCATTGCAAATGTGTGGAATTTCATATAATTTTGCAGATAAAAATTCTATTTAATGTAAAGCTAAACGAAATTGGATGCAGATTGAACACCTAGAGAGATGTATCTGAAGCACATTGCTAATGCTTTTATTAGATCTATTCCCTAAAAGTATATATTTTCAAAATGTGCAGCTGATAATCAATAAAAGCTAGCTGTAACATTGACCTAGATCAAGCAGAGCATTAAGATTAGGCCTAAAAAGAAATATCTTATTCTAATCTTTTTTAAATAAACTTTTAAATTAGCTTTACATCAACATATCAGGCTAAAAACTAAAAAATCCCTATATTGAGGAAAAAACATTGGTTGAATACAAGAATGTCATTTTTTTTATCATGTGCCCTAACTTTCCTTTGCTGATCCTACACAATCTTATTTCTTTGTCATCAATTGTGACTAATGATTCCTTTAACTCTCTATATAATTGTTTTTTGCCAATGGTTGAATTCCTCAATAATGGTTTTGACCTTCAATTACTCTGCAGTTTTACAAATACACTACTGGTATTCAAACAATGGTTCCTCAATCTTCATTCCATTGCCTTGATATAATGACAATTTTAGAATCAAACTGACATTTAGGTATACAACTATCAAACAATTAATGTTTGATTTCAGAGTTTAATGCCTTTCTAAAGTTTATAAACTGGTATTACAGATCGATGCAGTGTGTGTGTGGTATGGCACTTGAAAATAAAGAATCCCTCCCCTTTTTGTGCACATCATTAGTAAAATTAAAAAATATTCATTAAGGACACCTCAAAGTCTCACATTGAAATAATAATGCAAATACACTGACATGGAATAGTGGTAAATTAACTGTACTGGTACATTATATAAAAGAGAAAAACAAAATAAAGAGTTTCTTGACAGATTCAAGTTAGCCTCAATTGTTTAATTAAAGCAATAAAAAAACATATGTTGCAGGCTTATGAACTGCAACTGATTTCTCTGCTGCAAGATTCCAGCCATGTTGCATCTTTGCACATCATTGTAAATATATGGCAATGCATGAACACAGCAATGGCAGTTATAATTATGATCACTGGAAAATGTTTTACGTTTAGTGATTTTTGTGATTATATCTTAATTGTTTTAATTTAACACTTGTTTAAACTTTGATGTGTCAGCAATTAAACGGAGCTATGTATATATATGAACCTAATTGATGGTTGTAAGGTTATAGATATTAAAGAAAAAAAATATAACGTTAATCTCCTACTGACCAGATTACAGTTTCCTGATACATACATATGCATGAAGCACTCACTTAAGCAGTGAAGTTAGTACATGTATGCAGCTCTGTATTGTCTGCTGCACATGTTCCAGCACAATAATATAAGAAAAGTTGTGTTTTTTTATTGCACCTTTTTTGTACATTAACGTCGACAATTTTCCACACAAGTACTATAACGTAATCGTCTGATCGTGTAAAGAAACGTCGTGCAAATAAAATTATGAGCATATCAGAATTCCAAACATTATGTCACTCTTATAATTTTGACAAATAGTCAGATATAAAAACAGATCTAAATCTCTTTTGTAAGAAAATGTTTCTTACCATTTGATGTCTCAGTTGAGAAAAAAATTGGAAATCGATTTTCCACCGGAAGTATGTGTAGCAACGAAAACAATAACGATAGAAGTTGCGTGTCCGCAATATGGACAAAATAAAGATGCTTGCGTTGGAATTTTGTATCGGCGCCTGGCTCCGTGCAACTTCCAATTTTGATAACTAATAAAGTTTTATCCATCTTGCAACCAACCAAAGTCTACTTTTGCATGCAAATGAGTAGCATAACCGTGTAGACTTCGACTTTTTTCAGAAATCAGAAAAAAGAATCATTTTTAAAATTCAAATTTGTTTTACATTTGTATTTTGTTCAAACGCTCGGCTTTGAAAACCATTTTGAGCTCATTTTTGTAGATATTTTTTTTTTTTTGCGATTGAACGCAAAAATTACGAAAATAAAATGCATAATTTACGCGAATAAACGCATAGCTTTCATATAACTTTTGTGTAATAGCAAAAAACTCGGTTTTGTGAATGGATGTTTGGAAATTGAACGTTTACGTTTGGATATTTTTGCGTTAAGGTCAAGATCTAGTAAATGAAAGGTGCCTACATGTTTATGAAATTTAATATATCCTAGGCTTAATTTATTGGTAAACACAATGAAAAATAATGTTTTAAACTGTCATTTTCAATGAAATATGAAGGAAATAAGTAACAAATTTCAGAGTTTTTGTCTTTTTTTTTGCCAATGAAATATATCTAAAATGCATACAGTCCTTGTTTCACAAATTTTTCTCCAGACCTATTTAGCACATTAAACAACAGTTGTTTTAAAAAATTGGGGGTGTCAATAGGGGACAATTATTGCTTATGTAATACTCCCAGAATGTTTTTATTTTGGCTATAAAACGGCGATATGATTTTTTTTCTAGATAAAATAAAAGAGAAAATATTTAGTGGCGTGTTAGGCCTACTTGGGACGCGCTGCACAACCTTTTGCAATGTTGTCATGTTTGTGAATTACTAGTATTTCAAAGATCTACTGTAACACCGCTCACTGAAATGTTTTTTTCTCCTCACTGAGACTTTTTACTACCATAACAAGTGTACAGAAGTACAAGTGCATAAAAACTAAATAAATAATAGCACGAGACGTAATACCTGTAGGCATATACCGGTAATTTGAATATTTTGATTTCACGTTCCATAAAACTAACAACAATCTTTATACGTCGTTTAGTTTTTAGCGTCCTTCATTTTAACCTTTTATTTCCAGGGAGCGCCTCGGTTTTGTAAACCCTATAGAGCGATAGGATCCATCAAAAGAACTTTAGCCACGCTATTTCCACCTGTTCCTTGAAGCACCACAAAGCGGAATCCAGTCAGATATACATACACCATTTTATCCATAAACTAGTTCATTGTACTATAGAATAAACACAATAAACTTTTTTTTTGGGGGGGGGGGATGGGGGTGGGGATTATTCATTTACTTGTTTTGAGCAGGAAGTCCAATTTTTTGGTTTTCATGTGCAGGAAGTTCAAAATCTTCCAGAAAACCAATATACGCTTCACTTATACAACTTGAATTTTTGTCTTGGTTGAACTATGTACATGCATATTAATTGTCATTTGCAATAAACAGAGTTATACATCAGTATAGGACTTGTATCAGAGAAAAATTGTAAAATTTACATGTATCAGCAGTGGCGGATTCAAGGGGGGGGGGGGGGGGGGCCCCGGGCGCCCCCCCCCCCCCCCCCACTTCTCAAAATAAAGTTAAATCATACTCCTTCTGGCGAAGAAAATGTACAACTTGTGAGTCTTAATTATCAACATTTTGGAAACTCATGGGATTTCTCTACATTAGACTAATTTCAACGGTGTAGTATGAAGAAAACCCATGGGTTCAATGGTGTAATGTACATAGAAAGCCCATTTTAGTTACGCTCTCCTTGGGTTCAAATGTGACCAGTCACCCACCTTTAAGTAATTAGTTATACTAGCTTGTGTTTTTAACGACTCTTCCATGTTTATTATGATACAAGCTGGCATCGTTATCTTTTTTTAAACTTCATTTACATCGTCCAATTGAACTAGATTTTTTTAAACTGATTAATCTATAGCCATTCGTAAGAAAAAAAATAAAAGGAAATGTTTCTTATATTTCTGCAAGGCAGATGGTTTTAATGGGATTTCTTCAGGTCTTAAATCTACAAACCTTTAAAATTGTAAATAATTTTATTACTTTTAAGTATAATCAAGAGAAGAAATATCACAAAAGTCTAAATATGAAGACTTCAATTTTGCTCACGAAATCTCTAGAATTCATGAGCTCCCGGGGGCTTCACCCCCTGGACCCCCATAAAAATCTTTATATTTCTGCAAGGCAGAGGTATTTAATGGGATTACTGCAGGTCTTAAATCTACAAACCTTTAAAAAGTGTAAAGAGTTGTTTTACTTTTAAGTATACTCACGAGAAGAAATATCGCAAAAGTCTAAATTTGAAGACTTCATTTTTACCCTACAAAATCCCTAGAATCCCCCCCCCCCCCCCCCCCCTGCCTAAAACTGGCGCCCCTTTAACTTCAAATCCTGGATCCGCCCCTGATCAGTATACAGTAAAACTCGTTTAGTACGAACATGGATATAACGAAAAGTTTGCATTACATTTAACATAATAGTTTGAATGAATTTATTTTCAAATAAATTCTTCAATTCACAATCCGATCATTAAAGGTATCAAGTCTGGTGAAAGAAAACGTATATAGTAAATTCGCTGTAGTTATTATTACGAATTCGTTATACGGATATAACGAATTACTGATATAACGAAGTAAACCCATTGGTCCCTAGGACTTCGCTATAACTGAGTTTTACTGTATTGTGTTGTCAAAGGAGAAG
Organism: Magallana hongkongensis; assembly: GCA_016163765.1. Classification (NCBI taxonomy): domain Eukaryota; kingdom Metazoa; phylum Mollusca; class Bivalvia; order Ostreida; family Ostreidae; genus Magallana; species Magallana hongkongensis. The sequence continues at coordinate 30,036,932 of WFKH01011801.1, forward strand.
GTCAGAGGTAGAGCAGCCGGTAAGTCGCTCCAACTTAAGCTCCGGTCACATAATTTTTGTAAAATTTTGGTGTAGTACATGTAAAAGTCTGCATTCTGTAAACTAGATTCCTTTTCTGTTAATTTTTTTTGTTTCAAGACATGTTAAACGGGTCTTCGACTCCCTGTGACTTTTACTTTTTGACAGTACGTCACATGATGGCGATTTCAACCTTAAAGCTTTGTGAAACTATATATAGGCAATTTTTCTCTTTTAATCAACAAGCAGGTATTTACGTAATTAATTATAAATGTGACTCTTATTTACGATCGGGTTAGTTCCAATAAATGAAGGTGAGAAAATAGAAACGGTACTAAATCGAGCAGATCCTACTGTGGCATTGCATCCAACACAGTAATTATCACTCATCAAGTTCGACTTTTCGTTACATTTTATCAACAGACAATATACGCTCAATACATGTATTGCAAAAGTAGCATGAAATAAGTTGCTCATTGCAATGACTAAGAATGACAAAAGAATTTGTTCAGCTGTTCTTTGAACTTGATTGGACTATTGACTATTACACGTTGAAATTGAAAGTTTTCTTGCGATTGCACGTGAATCAAATACATGTAATTGTAGTATGTTGAACTTTTAAAGTTGCATTTCATTTTTTTTCTTTGAGTATCCTAAATACTTGTATGCTGAGGAAAGAACTTCTTTATTTCATTGTATATCTAAAAACATGCAATAATTCTAGACTAATTACTGTCTGGAGATAATGATATTTCTTATGCTAAATGTACTGTCTTATTTGATTTTGTACATGAATATATTGTAACACATAAAAGATTCAAAAATAATTAATGATGTAATCCAAATGCTGTATCTGTATATGCAATTGGGTTTTTGGGTTTTTTAATACCTATTTATTTACCTTTTTTTTTTGGTTTATTTTATTTTGCTTATACATGTATCTATCATTCATTTTTTTCCAACTATATCGTCATAAAGCAGTATTATGCTACATGTATCTTACCTGGAATTATATACATTCATATAGGTAATAGAAAACACTAAATAAAGTTGTACTTATAATTACACTACATGTATTGTATCTACCTTGTATCTTATGGAGAAGGCTTATATAATTGTCAAACTTTCGTAACGATGACGTTGCTAAATGGTCATGAATTCAGTTAGTGACCAAAAAAGATCGTCGCTTAATTTTGAGTGTCTTATGATTGTCACCGAAAAATGCAATCTTTCCACAAACAGTTAAATTGGGAGTTAAAAACATGTACTTAGAATTGATAAATACATCGTCTTATCAGTTGAACATCAAAGAACATGTACTTGGAACAAAGAAGCCACGATGAAACGACTGTAAAAAGGCTAGAATAAGATTACTGCTGTAGAATAAAAAAATACATGGTGTGTGGCATCCGACATGCAAATCATTTATGTTGACAAGAAAATTAGTCTTGTTGGCATGCAGTTCATTCATGTGAGATAATTTGGTAACAATGGAGCTAATTTGCATGTAGACAAGCAACTTGGTTATGTCTATATGCAACATGTCTATATTTTGACCGGGAAATATAACTCATTTATGTCTAACTTTTTATCAGAAAGGGGAGCCTGGGATGTCTTGTATGTCATATACACAAGTAGCGTGTCAACAAAGATTAATTGCATGTCAACATAAAAATAAGTTGCAAGTTGGTCGTCACATTTGAGCCATATTTGATAATTTATAAAATATTTTCTTGAATCTTAATCATTGTCAACAAGTTATGCTGCATGATGACATATATCTGCATGTATATTGCATTCCGACATATTTTCTTTTCTAGAAAAAATAAACATATAAGGTCAGGATTATTCCACCGTAAATGAGTTTTATGTGCCGCAAAAAGTACATCAAGAAGCAACAAATATGTATTTTTTATTCAACAACACCAACTTCAGATCATTCTTTTGACCTTGACCTAATATCCGAGATCTCGATGTGTTGTTCCCAGTTCTGACCGTCAAAGTTTTCCACTGTGACGTGTTCCACAGTTCCAGGATCCAGACAGTGGGGAGCGATGCCGTATCCATCTGGATTAGACCTTGAAACAACAAAAAATAACACTGAACACAAGGAGCAAACAACTTTATGTAATACATATAATTAATGATAGAATATTGGTTATTTGTTCGTTCCGTTCTTTTGACTTTTTAGACAAAACAGAATTTATTTGAAATCAATCCATATTTTAACTTAGACTTAATTTAGATCAAATCAGTATTGAAATGAATTTATGCTTTTCACTTCATTAATAAACGTAACTTCATATGTTCTTATATGTATACATTCTAAATAATACGGTAAGAACCCATTCCCTTCCCCGCCCATGACAGGTGTTAGTTTACCTCGGTGTGTAAAAGCATTGCACTCCACACGTCCTACAGAAGGTGTGTTTCGCCTGGTGAGTATTAAACGTGTATGTTGTCAAATTGTCTTCGCCCTGAATCAGAGTAAACTTGGATTTTGGTACAATGAAGTGCTTGTTCTGTTTTTTGTGACAAATGGAACAATTGCAGTTATACACAAGAAGACTTTTTGGCGCCAAAACTTCAAATCTGATGGCATCGCAATGGCAGCCGCCAGTGTGGAGTGTGTCGGTAGAGGACGTTGTGTCTGGTGTTGTCATGGTTTTAAGCTGGAATGAAAAATATTTAATATATTAATCTTAGTATTTCTACAATAAATTTCTTAATGCTTACGTTATCTATTTTTGTTTATATCAAACTGCAAGAAAAGAAACACTTAAAATTGCTATATCATATCAGATTTGGTTGAATGACTGTTGAGTTTGAATGACTTTTCAGTTTACACTCAATCTACATTATGTTACTCATTTTACAGCGACTGTCGTAAAATGAAAGACAAAACGCCCTAGAAATTCATTCTGATTTTGAAAACAATCCAAAATCTATTTTCATTCCTTATTTTTTTCTCTTGGAAGTGGGACTGGCCCGTTATTTAAACAAATCTAAAAGCTCCTAACCAAAAATGCATTGTGCCAAGTTAGGTTGAAATTGGTCCAATGGTTCTGGAGATTGAAAAAGATAAAAATGTGAAAAGTTTACAACGATGATGAGGACGACGTACAAATTTTGATCAAGGAACACTAACTCGAACCTTTGGTTTTGGCGAGCAGCAGCTGATCATGACTTTGATATAAACATAAACCGGCTTCAGGAAGCTGGATAATAAACAAATGTTACATTCGATAAGCTAAATCTACTTAACTAAACGAACTGGTATTTTGGCACCGTACAATATCTTGCATTTTGTCATGTAATTGCTTTAAATCCACGTGTTATATACTCGTTATATTATTAATAATTAATTCAACTCTTTTTTGTGCCGAGGTAGACAAATGCCAATAACAATCGCCTTAACCATCTAGCTTCCTTAAAATCTTTCAAAATATGTACATTTCTGTGTCAAGGCTTGTTACGTAGGACGTAAGCCAATTGTTATATCAAAATTAGTAAAAATTAGTTACGATGTGATACTCAGCAGTGGTGGATCCAGGATTTGTTGAAAGGGAATCCAAAAGGCCCAGGGTCTGGGTCCAGGGCAAAGCCCTAGTGGGATCCCAGGGGGCGAAGCCCCCGGCAGCTCCCAGGTTTTTGGAGGTTTTTAAGACACTTTTATGAGCTATTTTACCTATAGTTGACATACTATGAGATAGATCAATAACCATAAAAACATACTTAACATTCGTTTTCAGAAGTTCTACTAATTAAAAAAAAAAAGAATACAAAAAGGAGCGCCCCGCCCCCTACCCCTATAACTCCGCCAGTGCTTAGTATACTAGTATTTTTAGTCTTTTTACAAACAGCATTGGGCGTATTAACAAAAATTATACATTTTATTGCTTCATAAACATATTCTTTTCGCTAGCCTAGTATGTATTTTTTTCGTTTGTATTCTTTCGTACCGCTCTCCATTGCACATTTTGTATTTTAAAGTGCAAAAGCGAACACGTGCAAATCCGCCCTATTTATCGATGGTTTTTACCGATTATCAAGGTACGTGGACTTTTCATCATCTCTGTCCTAAATATTAAACTTGAATTTCAAGCAGTCTTAAAAAAAAGGTCAAAGAAACAAAGAAATTAAATTACATAATACCTCGATTCAAAACGTGCCCACCTTTTTTTAGCCTCGTGTGTTAGTTTTGGGGTTTTTTTTTTTTTTTTTTTTTTTGTATAAGAGGTGACAGACTAGAACGTTTATAAATAGCAATGTATAAAACACATACATAACAAACGTCATCGAGATGTATGTAAATTAACCGAGGCCAAAAGTTGGGCCTCGAGAGATATTGTGAATGCAACCAAAAATACTATATGATTAATCCTCAGACGCTGCATGAATGGGAGTGTGCATGTCCGGCTTAGCAATATCAATATTACGTAAGTCTTGAAGAAAAAATGGTGATTGAGACAGCCCTTCAGTGTGATTTGGAAGCGGGTGCTGGGTCGATACACAGGAAGGCTAGCATGGAGCGATTCGTTACCGAGTCTTCGAGCGATGGGAGCATCTTCATGATCGAGGATCATCTTCCCTTCGGAGAGGTTTCGGCAGTCGAAGACGAGACGAACTCGAGCGAGTTGAGCGAGTTTACTGAGAATGGACTACTCATGCTGAGTTTAAACGAGTTTGTTCTCAACGAGTCACCTAGTGCAGGTAAAGATTCGCTAAAAGAATTGAATTACGGACTTTCTGAGTTTGGCCTTCCAAATCCTAACTCCCTGGAATGTTTTAATCTTGGTCTCGGCGAATGTGGTCAAGATCTTAGTGAGAACAAAGACTTATATAACAGTGACTTGTTCAGCACCGGTAAGAATGATGTCGCGAATATCCAAAGTGACCAGAGAGTAGACGTGAGCATGAGTAAGGGAGACTCACTGAGCCTTCCAGACTGTCTGGACTCAGACAGTGGAAAGCCAAAACAAACTGAAATCAAGGTATGTAAAATAGTACTTGCTATTTCTAACTTCATGTATTGAATTGTATAAGGTCAATCTTGTCTAAGTTACAAGATCAACAGATATTTGACATTCTCGATCTTCTGATTTGTCAAAACAATTCGTTACCTGTCTGCACTCATATAAATCGACTATTTCCAGTACTGTAAGGTCGGTATAGGGGGTAAATGACCCAGATGTGCCAATCGGTACAGGTATGCTTGAACTTCGTACCTTCCTTTTGACAGCCACTGAGCCACATACACTGTATCTTTTAAGCAATTACAGATGTTCACGTGAATCTTGCGTAACAGCAATACCTAGATGTATACATGTAGGTCACCGATGTTATCTTGTTTTAAAAAAGGCACATGCTTTTTAAAGGGACTTGGACACGATTTGAAATCAAATTTTTATTTTTTATTTTTATGTATAAAATGGTTTACTTGTGCATTTTAAATGATTTACCAAAATTTGAATGTTAGATGTCAAGTGTCAAGCGAGATACAGGCATAAGAATTCATTGTTATGTAAACAAAGCTCGAGTCTTATATTTGTTTACAAATAATGTAAAGTAAAAAATTACCATTTATTTGACAAAATGACTCATGGCAAACAAGATAAACTGATTCAATGTGTTCATAAATAATATTATCAACAAAAGAAAGCACCTTTTCATTGAAACTTATACCAATACAACACATATTTAAACAATAACAAGACTCGAGCTTTGTTTACAAAACAAAGAATTTCAAACACTGTATCTTGCTTGTAACTCGATATTTGACTTTCAAATTTTGAGGAAGCATTAACAATATCCATATTAACCATTCTAGACATTAAAAATGGAAAAATAAATTTTGAAAATTTTGAGCTCAAATCGTGTCCAAGTCCCTTTAAGAATGACGCTGTTACATGTTTTTGTAATGTTAGTGCTGAAGTAATTCACTACTAGTATTTCTTAAATGAATATTTCTGTCCCCCGATATGCTAGTTATTTTTCTACAAATTATGTCAACATGAATGATTATAACCCCATACAGGATAACTGTCAACATCGCAAGAAGACTTTGTTGACATGCAAGAAATATATATATAATCAAATAAGAATTTTGAATATAATCAAATACCTATTATTTAATATAGCCCACATGTAAATTTCAACATACTATAGATGCAAACTTTAACATCTATGCTTACACGCGAGATAATGATGTTGACACGCAACTTATCTATGTCGACAAGCAGCTTTTTATGTTTACAAGCAACTTATTGATGTTGACATGCTAAATGTACATGTATTTGTAACGAGTGGCAACTTAGTTTAGTAAGCATTTATATTTATAAGAGGTCATTATACGTTATATATTGACAAGACAATTAAAAGAAGGACAATAAAGAAGCTATCAAACAATAAGTGTAAGATCCTAATATGCGCTTTTTAGCTGGCGAACCGGAAAATCTATGGTTTCAATGTATATATACGGAATGAAGCAAGTTTTTACACTTTAATGAGTCAAGTCCGTAAAACGTGTAATAATTATCTTGAATGTAAAAATATTGCATTGTGTCGCGTATTAAGTTTCATGTCACATAAGTAAGTTTCATGCCGAAATACATGAGTATTATGTTGACATGAATATGTTGCATTTCGACATATATACATTGTAAGTTTCGTTTCAGCATATTAGTAAGTTGCTTGTCGACAAAAATAAGTAGCATGTTGACATGAATATGTTGCATTATGACATATATAAGTTTTATATCAGCATAATAGTAAGTTGCATGTCGACATACAAATGAAGCATGTTGGCAAAAATACGTTGCGTGTCGACATAAAAATAAGGTTCATGTAAATAAGTTGCATGTAGCATATCGAAAGTCACGTGTAGGCGATACTTGATAGTTTTTTAAAGTCTTTTTTGAATTTTACTTGCATGTCAAAATAGAAATGTTGTACGTTGACATATCTATGTTGCATATTTTCATGTCGACATAATCATTATCTACAAAAAGGTCACTTTTATTCAGGAGGCAGAAATATGCCACCATACTATAAAAAGTTTTTTTTTAATTGATAAATTAAACGAATTAACTACCACGTGTTTAAAATAGAATGCCACGTTGGCACTGCCATATAAATGTTTCCGATACAATGTCCATGCATTGGATTTACATTCACTTGTGAACAGCATGTCTATGAAACATTTTATAAATGTAAAATTTAATGTTCTTGCTTTACACTTAATAGACACCAATCGTTTGCGATATAATTTCCATATTTTGGAGAGAAAAAAAAAAACTATATTACTTGTTTACGGTTTAATGTTTATATATTTGCTTTGGATTTATGACAATCTACTTCTTTTTTTCTTATAATTCAAAAGTCAGGTGGATCCATACATTTCATAAGATAAAGACTTTATCTGTTTTGGTTTCTATGCTAAGGAGGGTAAAGTAAACTTTGCCATGTGAATATGAAGAGCCATTATCACTAACAGATAACCTGTCTTAGATTGCTTTTGGATTAAATCGAACTCGTGTCTAGACGACATAAACAAAAGCAACAATATAATAATGATAGCAACAATTATCAAATCTGATCTAAATATTTACTATATATATATATATATATATATATATAGAGAGAGAGAGAGAGAGAGAGAGAGAGAGAGAGAGAGAGAGAGAAAGCACCATAGTGATAATAAATATATTGATAATATGAGCCGATGCCAGATTTAAAACGTCATTTTCATTTTTGGTAGCTATTGTCATCAAATCTCTGGATCAGTGATTTTTTTTGGTACAGTATTTAAATTACCAGATGAAAAACTGTTTGTAAAATGACTTAGAGTTTGCACTCTGAGGTAATTGTAATATCTCTCAAGTAAAGATGCTATGTCACGTGAAATAAAAATTTCCTACTATTCTTATTGAAGACAGGAAATAAATTACCATTACTGCCTGTTTTTATTAAGAATGGTAATTGGAAAATATTAATTCACGTGCCGTTCATGCATATAGAGCGCCTGCGTAGCGATAATGAGACTGTGGGTTCATTTCATTCTTTATTTCTTTAAGCTTTGCAGCTCATCAGATTATTCAAATTAAACATAGTCAAGTACAGAAGTGGGTGTTTTACAGGAGACCCTAGTACATACATAAATGTGAAAAATGACAGAAGTAAAGGGGGAAAGAATCAAAAGAACAACATCTAAAGTTAATTACAGATATCGTTTCTTAATTTCATACTATAGTAAATATATTTGCCGAGGTTACACATATCTTTAAAATTTTCGTTATTAAACAATTGCAACAGCTTGAACATCGATGGTTTCTCATAAAAATACTTTTTAATATATTTTTTACGGTATTCAATATATACTGGACACACTAAAATAAAATGGAATTCATCTTCAACATAATTTTTACGTGAAAAGCAGTTCCTTTGGGCTCTGTGTGTATTATTGTACCTTCCAGTTTCGATGGCTAAACGATGAGAGTACAATCTTAATTTCGATATACACTGTTGGAATTTTACAGGAACTGACTTTCTAAGGTAACATTGAAGATAAAATCTATTAACTATGTATTTATAAAAATGACATTTCTGCGAATTTTGTATTTTACCAAAAATATCTTGTTTAGCCAGGTCTGCGATTCGTTGATTTATGACTTTTAGAGCAAGTGAATCAATTGTTTGTTTATTCCAGACTTCAATTTCATTTAAAATTTTCTTTACATCAGAAGCCCAGTTTTTATGTCCATGTAATTCGCAGTTAATGTACATTTCTTCGTAACACTTTTGGATAATACAATTATTACTACATAACACATCCTTCCAAAATGTTAAAATTGAAAAAAAGCCTTCTTGTAATGAGAGGTAATCTACCTAACTCTGCATACACAGCAGCATTAAATGAAGACCTTTTCACACCCTGGGTTTGCTTACAAAAATCAAGGTGCAGTTTTTCAACATTGTTACCTTTATGAGAGCCCCAAATTTCTGATGCATAATTAATAATACCACCAACATAACAATCAAAAAGCGATAATAATGTTTCATGATTAAGTAGCATGCCTCTAATATTTTTCCTTAGCGCAAACATTGCCTTTCTACCCTGGTCAGATAATTGCTTTTCAGCCTTTGTAAATTTAATATTATATTGAAATATAATTCCCAAATAAGTAATTGTTCCACGATTTCTAATACATCATTGCCAACAAACATTTTTCGTTACATTTGATTTTGCCCTTATTTCTAAAAACTACAATTTTTGATTTTTCAACATTTATACACAAGTTCCAAGTTTTGCAATAATGTGACAGTTCATTTAGAAGTAGCTGTAGACCTTCAACAGATTCAGAGAAAAGTACCATGTCATCTGCATACATTAGTAGGAATAAATTTAATGATAATAATTCGTGCGGTATGCATCCAGATTTTAGAAAATTCATTTCAAAATCATTTACATATAGATTAAACAAAATTGGAGATAGCACTTACTCACGGTCAAGTATGATAAGTGCTAGAGAGAATGATAATAATTTACCGTCCGTATAGTAGAATTTGAAATATTGCAGGAGTTACATAGCTAATTAAAAATTATAATTGGCTGTATGATTCTCTATACTTGTACACTTATAACGATTAATGAGCTAATATTGTCCTCGACAAATTAAGTTTGAGTAAAAGTGGAACTGAAAAAACGCGTTAAAACGAAAAACACTGTGTTTGATACGTTTTTTTTTAATTAGTGGTCTCACTTTACATAGTGTCTTTCTCAAATGAACTACTGTTTAAAATGCAGCGTGCGAATGGCCGTGGGTTGAACCTATGGCCGCGACGGACTTTCAAGAGGACCCTTCAAGATCATTTATTCTTATCGTTTTCAGCTAATTCCAGACGCAACGTGGACCTCGGATATCACAGTCGAGTCCGAAACGCAAGTTTTTGGCAATTTGTTCCAACAAGAAAACTAAAGGCCGACCCCTAAACATTTCTTTTCTAGATATAAGAAAATCGGCGGAATATTTTGGAACAGTTGTTGACTGAACGGTTTTCAATTTAACATTTTTTTTTCATTTGTTATTAGCTTGAAAAATAAGGCGGGATCACAAACCATAACCCATATCCCTTTTATAAGCTGCAAAACTGTAGCTCCACGGAAATTCGGGTTGACGGACATTAAGAAAAAATTTTACATACAGAAAAATGAATTTGGAAGGAGTTGCCCCCCACCCCACTTTTTATGATCAGGTAAAAAGTTATGAATTAATTATAGTTTTGAGAAATTTTACAAAATTAACTTTAGAATTGAAGTTTTAGGAACTTCGCTACCTCCACCCCCCCCCCCCCCCCTCCCTCACGGATTAGGAAGATTTGCGAAAAAGGTGGAGTTTTTTTTGCTTGTCAAGATTTTGGACAAGTCTGCCTCCCCCCCCCCTACTTTTTAAAACGATGTACGTGCGTGCCTGTTCAAGATGAATTGCCTTATATATTTTTTATTAAGTAGTCTAGCCAGGCCCAATAAATAAATAGGTATGGGTGTGTTCCATGTTGAAAATGCACCCACCCATGACAATCCGCCATAGAAAATAGGTTTACAAGACCATAATATTTACATTATATCGAATTCCATTTCTTCACCATTAAAACATATATAGTGTAATACACGTGTATCATAATATTTCAAAGATAACTTACACTCTAGATAATAATGTGCTTATCTGGAGGCGATCACAATAACAGCCCAAGAGTCTCAGGTGGTCAGGTACTCATGAAATCGAGATCGTTTCCGTAAATTAGGTCAACAGCGTACAGGCGTCCACAAGTTGAAGTTCGCGATACGTGTACAGTACTACAACGGTGATACTTGTGTGCTTATTGAACAAAATGGAGCCTTCAACACAGTATGGTAAGTTAATTTAAAGTCGTCTGTGTGCGTTTGAGACGATTGTTTATCCAAAAACTGGCGTTTTAACGTTGTAAACTCGGGGCCCTGGTTAAGTCATTAAAACGTCCTATAAACTGACATTCACGCATGAGAGAATTATTCCCATTCATTGAGTTACCAATGTTTACAATGTTTGTGGCCAATATACAGTGTTATAATGTTTTCTTGTCATAAAGGGGTTTCGATGGCTTAGTTTTAATACAATACTGTCAATCTCGATTTTAATCAATGAAAGGCACGATAAAGTCTAACGTAAACATAGGGTGCCATTTTCACTATAAATAGATTGTTACTAACTTTCGCTTTACATACAGCTAGACTAATGTCACTATATAGCATGGACATATAGTCTTTGCATGTATACATGTATGATTATATGAATGATTCTTCTATTCAATTTTCTATCTGTGAGCTCTTAGGGACTGACTCTGAACACTGTATGATTGACACAAAATGGGTCCATTTATAGTAAAGATTTGATAAATTATGAGTTGTGTGTACATGTACTTGTATGCCATCCATCTACATTGTACATACTAACTGTACATATATATAAAATGTACATACCAACTGAAAATATCGAAACATGTACATAGTATTGTGTATTCTATAGCTTACCTGTTATCGTAATAAAACCGTGCTATAGATACGATGTGTAAATCATATCACAGATCGACCAGAAAGGATCAGAATTCTTAAAGCTACATAGAGATGATATGGAGTCCAAGACATGTATAGAGAGATTACAATAATGAAGTAAATATAATTTATATGCCAGTGGACATCATAAAATTATATAGCAATGCTCATTTAAAACAATATGTGACAGTTTCCTATGTAATTTACAATATTTAAAATATTGGAGTTTTTATTTTATTATTTTGCTAAAAAAGGAATTATTTCTTTTGATTTAAAGACAGGTAGCCAAAAAATCGTGTTCATTGTTTAAAGCAGTAATAGGAGTTTAGAAACATGCCGTAATTAAACAACTTGATATATTTTTTCTCAATGACGTTTATATATTGTTCCCATGTTATTTGTTTTCAACCAAAATTGAAATCAATTATCTTTATATTGGGATTACAATATGCAGGGAGTGTGGTGCTCATAGATTAAAAATATTTTTGATATGCTTAAATATTAGCAGCTTCTTTGAAAACGGGGAAATTGTAGTGAATACAGATTCTGTGTGCCCAAAACTTCGTCAATACGGTGAAAACGACTGAAAAGTTAAAGTACAATGTTCTCCAAAATTAAGGACATTATTTCCATTAAATCTAGTTGTGAAACAGAACCATATGTTAATTCAAATATTTCAAAACAAGAACGTTCAGCCCTGGCACAGCTTAGGTGTGGAATTCTTCCTATTCGTATAGAAACTGGTCGTTATAAAAATGAACCTATAAGTGAAAGGACGTGTGTTTTCTGTTCAAACTCGTCTGTCGAAAATGGAAAACACTTCTTATTAGACTGTCAAATTTATGAAATATAAGGAAAAAATATTTCAATAGATTATGTAATGATCACCCAAATAATAATGATACGGGTTATTTATTCAAAGTGTTGAATCAAGATTACCAGATAAAATTAGAAATTAGCCAAATTTGTACATACAGCCTTTAACCATGAAAAAAATCTTCTGCATGTGTAAATTTATATAATTTAATGGAAAAAGTGACTTTTAGGTCCAATGGGCCGGGTGTAGTTTCATGTTCATTTTGTTTACAGTATAAATTACAATGTTTATAATGCATAATGTCACTATAATAAACGATTACTTACTTATTACTTAAGTGTATTCTTAATAAGTTCATGTGATGCAAAAAAAAGGAATCTTTTTATGCGTGTTGTAAATTTACTAACAGTTATTTTCTTACAGTTACGTGAGAATGAACACTTGAAATAAATGTGAACAACCATAACATTTTGAGATGATAAATGATGACCACTCTCTATATTTAGCTCATATATTTACACTTATGAGTATTACTTTCATAGTTAGGTGTTTTTGTCAGAAATCAAATTTTGAGCTGAAATCCTCGAATTTATTTGAATTGAATTGATATTTTTAAAAAACTTTTTGTCAAAAGGATCACACACAAGTTCAGAAACTTAGATAGATTCTCCTTTTACAACATTTTTTATAATCGCCAAAATATAAACGCGGGTTATGTATTTTTTTTCTGCAATCGCTAATATTTACATTTTTTTTTTAAAAACAAAATAATGAATTGATCGTAAAAAGTAAATAAAAGTAACTGAATTATTATTAGTCTACATCAGTACCTTAGATAAAAGAAATGGCCAAGTCTTCTTTTATGGGAATTTGAGACTGACATCATCGTGATTATTTCGTGCAGTCCGTGATTTTTCTTAGGTTGCTGAAGGTTTCGACCGATCGATAAACTGATTGGAACTGGATCGTGTAGATTTCAGCCTTGTCAGTTTCTATAGAGCTATGAATCACAATCGGTTTTCTCAAGAAATAGAGGAGAAATTACTCGGTAGATGTAAATGTAGCTATATAAATAGTCTACTACCTATGCATAGTGCTAAAAACTAAAATGAAATGATATAATAAAACAAAATGATATAATATAGTAATTAAAATTTGCAGTTGTAAGACTTACTGATAGTAAATCATTTTATTTGGTTACATGCACATTTGGTTAAAAAATTACGTACATTAAAAAAAATTAATATATTTGAAATTTTTTCTGCTTTAATGTTTTACAGATGAATGTATTTGAGAATCCTTCACGAGCAGTTGCTACCCCCCGGCACAAATATACACTTTTTTACATGTACATACACGTACAAAGCTTGCCTCTAATTTAACTGATTTGCGATGAAAACATGCATCATTGTAATTCGCTGCCATTAACCCCAAACCAACAAACATAACTGACCATTCGATTTTATAAAATTGCCTATATTTTACAGATGTAGTTCAAACGAAAATATGTTTTAAATGATGACTCTTAGGTTTGGTTGTTGACGACTGTTTATGACAAATAACAAAATATTAAAAAAATGCAAACAAAAAAAACCCTGAATTTTATTTATTTCATAACGATTGATAAACAAGATCTACAATTTAATTTAATATAGCTCGTTGGCTGTTAGCGCGAGGGGGTCATTGACAAAATATCAGCTTACAAATGATTTGAAAAGTATATTTAATTAAATTTTAAATATAATTGTTTTCTTATTCTTCAAATCTCTTCGAAGTTTGGGACAAAACCACTGAAAAAAGAAATGTAGCAAACCCACAAAAAACCATAATAACTTTGAAAAATAGATTGAATTTAAAAAGGTACAGTTTCATAAGCTTACCTGTCCATTTGACACGAGTGCCCCAACCTGTTATACTGTACTAGTAGTTAATTTCTGACATACAGGGGCGAAAACATAATTATTTGACGTCATTTCCGTTTTATTAAAACGCCTCTCTGTCAAACGTTCCAAAACGAAACTCATAAACATGTGATAAATTGTCAAAAAAAAAAATTAAAAAAAATGGATTTGTGTGCAAATGCAAATTGACGATATAGGGACAACTACATCGCACGACTTTTTTAAAATATTTAATTCCACAAACGTCATTGTGTCAAGAGTATGCCATTTTTTTTTTTAAGTTTTTATAAATTACAAATATAAAATTGCTTATTTTAAAGATGTGATTATGTGAACATTGTACTTTAATCGAAAATTTGAAAAATTGAACTAATGGTCGGAATATCCTCCCGTTTTTTTGTTCTGTTTTTTTTTTCTTCAGCTAACATGGTTTTGGCACTTTTGATTTTTATTTGAAGTCAATAGAAAATAAAGTCTCATAAAATATAAATTGGATAAGAGTTAGTTACATAAACTTTAGATATAATGCCTCTATAATACTATGCATGTGTCTTAGAACGAAACACTTGCGCCATGCATGTTTCTTTAATAAAATAAACATTCTCAAAACAAGGCTGTATACTTTTCAAACTTAAGATAGATAGTTTGACGATTTGCAAAATATTGATGATTGAAACACCTATTTAAAATTATTTTTGAAAGTATATTTCACATGAATATACATGTTTATAATTTGGATCAACATACTAGTAGTTGGAACCTCCACCCCTATCGCGAAAAAAAAACCAAATCAAAAAAACCCCCAAAATTATGAAGAAAATGGTTTTTGACATATTTCAAGACTTTGATGTAAAGTGAATTTTCTTCTTTCACATTTTAAGCGTATTGGCAAAAAAAAAAAAAATAAATAAATAAAAAATAAAATAAAAAAAATCGATGACGTTTTTAAAGATACACTTTAAAAGATAACTAAGTTAAACAGTTTTAGGACAGTGCTGCACCATTTGTTTCAGCATGGCAATCAATTATACAGTGGCATCATTTGACGTAATTTCCGTTTTCCATTAATTCCGCTTATATATTTCAAATTAGAATTTTAAAACAACAATCGATACATCATCTTTTTAGAGAGAGAGAGAGAGAGAGAGAGAGAGAGAGAGAGAGAGAGAGAGATTATTTCTGAATTATACTGTGATATAGTGCATTTATTGAGATGTGAAAAATTTCAATGTTTTAAATTTCATATGTAATATTTTAATATAGTTGGTCTGGAACGTAGTAAATTTTATATTTATGCCATAATTAAGATAAAATGGTTAAAGCTGCATGTTAAACGCTGCATTTTTATAAAAATGTAAAATGTGTACATCTTTGATTTCAATGCTTATTGCATCAAATATCATACATTTTAACTTTTCTTTTGTTCCTTGATACAATTGATTTGGTTTATAATTGCTGATATGCTTAAACTTGTTATGATTTTTTTTTTTATAAATAAAACATTTAAAATAATAATATCACACGAAATATATGTATATATCGCTAAATATGCAATTGGTATTTTACCATCTCGAAAATGGAGCAAATAGTAGTCACCCAGTTTCTGCTTTGCACGCGACTTAGAACAGAAGATGCTTTTCTTTTAACAATATAATCTGGATACATACTGAAATTAATCGTCCGCGTTTTAATGATACTGTTTTTTATGATTTCTGAGAAAACCGAGCCTCTAGAAAACTGGAGCAACACATACGTAGAAACAATCAATAAATTGACAGATAAGGTGTATTTCGTCTTTTGGTTTTCACAAGAAATTTCCCATAATGCGTAAATATTTACAGCGATTCGTGACACCGGAAATCTAAATATATCCCTCCAAAAACGAAAACTGAATAGTACGAACTGTTAAATCTTCATTCACAAATTGTCACAGTTGACAAAACAGCACATTTGCATATCATGTCCCTTTCTCCCACGGTTTTTGTGAATGAAAATTGATGAAACTCAGACCGTAAACGGCAAAAACACATGCTTGTACAATAAATGCACTGAACTGGAACAGTTTTCTGTTGTAAATAACAAAAAACGCGAAAAAATTCATTATACTTTAATTAAGATTTTTGCAGTATATAAATAAGTAAATAGGTTAGAGATCTCAGTTGCAAGTTAATCGCAGAAGTATCTAAGCTGATTCGATTTATACTTTGCAGACACCTCTTCCCAAAATGATGGAACTTGTCGATTTCATTTTGAATATGGAAGGCATTAAAGATTTCTACTCGGCATCCAAGATGACGGACGAAATTATGGAGGAAATTGTAGACAATGCTATTTCAGCTAGTGAGGCCTCGGGGTCATCTTGTGCGAGCAGCCCATCCACGGGGGAGGTATTGCATTGTCCGGACACACCCTGTGGTCAAGATTCAAATTATTCCAAAAAACATCGTTCCATTAAAAGTGTGGTTTCTAAAGCGAAGGATCCTTGCAGCAAATCAAGCTTTCTTCCGCCCTGTAGGGTGTGTGGGGATAACGCCTCTGGTTTTCATTATGGAGCTAACACGTGCGAAGCATGCAAAGTAAGTGTTAATTGCAGACTATTTACACATTATAAAGAGGAGCCATTATGACATTTCTTTTTTCAAATTATTCTGTAGAAAAGATGACAAACAGTGAACAGAAAAAAAAGTATTTGTAACAGCAATTTGTGCGTGTGCTTGTAATTCACGAGGCTGTTGATGTTGCAGAAATTTTATACATGTAAGATGTACAAAAGTTAAACTTCAATAGCAGTTTCTGACATCAAAGTGTTGAACACACTTATGTTTTAATATGCATATACACGTAGTCCTTTAAATCTATCATATCTTGAAGAGATCATTGTAAAACGTATATGATATTATGATTGCAATTTGATGCTGTTTAAAAAAAACGAGGCTTCATGAAATCAGTGTTTTGTCTTTGATTTATTTATAACTCTATGTGTTAAACGTTTTCTTTTTGTATCACAGGGGTTTTTTAGAAGGAGCATCGTCAAGATTCAACAAAACAAGGAGTCCTACAAATGCATTGGTAAAGGAGAAGGCTGTGTTTTGGGTCCTGGAAAAAGAAATCCCTGCGCCGCATGTCGATACGCTAGATGTCTGGAAGTGGGCATGTCCATTGGAGGTAGGTTTCAAGACCTTCTCTTTATCCCCTTCTAAGTTTCATTTTTTTATGAAATCGATTCCTAAGTTAAGCACCAATTGTAGAGGACAAACAGATGATCATGTTTTATAAAAAGATTTATCAAAAAAAAAAATTGATCAATTGACAATTAATTCTTGACTGACATGCAGCATTCGAATATATTCTTAATATGATTATTCGCATTTGCTTTTGTTAGCAATCAAGACCGGACGCTACACATATGAAAAGAGAACCAAAGACACGGTTGAGGTCCGAAAAATGAAAGTAGCGGAGAAACCGAGCCAAATGGAGACGTATATAAGTGACTCAGAGGTGGACCAAATCATCCAGTCTCTTAAGGATGTGTTGCTCAAGAGTTGTCCCCAGGCCCACACTATATTTGATAGAGAAACAAACCTCAACAGGCAGTGGCAAATATATGTAAGAATTTTGGTTGGTTTTAACCACTCTTTCAAAAAGGGTGAACATGCACATATTCTATATGCAATATTGTTCTCATGATGACCAAGAGATCATTTTGGTTTTGAGGTTCTTTTTTCCCTAAAGTTTATTGTGTAATTATTTTGTTTCTTTTATCGATAGTGGGTTTTTTTTTCAAAAGATACCCTAATTATAACTGAAATGCACATATTTACATGTGCCTTGTAGGACAAAATTTGAAACAAACTGCTTTTAACTTGACAATATGATTTAATAAAGGAACGAATAATCAATAACAATGAGAGGTATCTCTTTTAAAAGAGCGTCAACTGACCTTAAACTTTTGAAACTATTATGCTGAATGAATTGAATGCGATGTTAAACCGTAAAAAAAAAATTAAAAAAATATGAGTCATGCAAAGGCTTAAGTCAAATCAAAATTGGCATCATGAATTGAGGTCAGGACCATGGACGATAATTATCTTTGAAATCAAAGTTTATATTTATATTTATAGAATGACTACAAGGCTAAGGTGGAGATCTTTGGTACCATGTCTGTGATTCCAAAAGAAGTCTGGGATGAATTTTACAAGGAGACTGGGATCGACTTGGACAACAGGCAAGATCTAATGAAAGAAATGGCCTGCAGGATGGAGCATGGCCTCACGGTGATGGTCGATTTTGTCCGAGCTATTCCGGGATTTGCCGATTTGTCCGTCTCGGACCAAACGGAACTAATAAAGGGTAAATATTAAAATGACTTTTTTTGGTGTTATTTTTAGTATTTTCGAAACGTTATTAAAATAAAAGATTTATTGATAGTAGTAGAAAGCTATTAATTTTATTAAAGGTCATTCAAGACATGTTTAAGATTCACTTTTACACAAGTTTACTTACATGTAGTTGCACAAACACAGTTTGATTTAAAAGGTTTTCTATGAAAACCAAGAACGTTCTTAGTAGTGACATATACATATTTTGATCTTTGAACATTTTAATTTGCAGCATCACATTTCGAATTTTTCTTCTTGATGCATCATAAAAGTTTTAATCCCGATTTACGAGTTGTGTCAGGAATGATTGATTTACACGAGTCTGAAATTAACAAAGTTGCGGAAAAGGAAGCCGTGGAAAAATTATTCCAGTTCAGTACCTCTCTCAAAAACCTTGACTTGGCACTTGATGAGATAATACTTGTTCGGGGAATTAGTGTCACCTTTGCAGGTAATTTTTACTGGTATTTTCCTCCTTTTAGTTTCTAGTTTTCTTTTTTTCGTTTTAGCCTCACATTTCGAATTTATGTTCATTGGTCACTGTCACTGCTTTAATCCTCATCTGAAAGTTGTTACTGGTCTGATCGACGCGCAGCTTCAAGATGTGTATAAGCTGTTCGGAATTGATGAGTCAATCACAAGTCAGTTCAATCAAATGGCTTCCACGTTACAAAAGATTAAACTTGATTGGGAAGAAAGTTTTTTGATGCGTAGCATAGCCGTTACATTTCCAGGTAAGGGGGTGTCCAAGTCGGCAATTGCAAATATCATCATACCCATTGCGTGTGTTCATCCTCCCCCATCAGCTGTAAACCTGTTTTGTACTCATTTATTCCATATTTTGTTATTCTGGGTGTGGGGTGTTTACATACATGTATATATATGCTAGGTGCCGAACAGTTGTGTGTGAGAAATTTAACTCATATATATATATATATATATATATATATATATATATATATATTGTGCGTGTACATGAATTCGATTAATATGTTACGTACTTTGTGTTTCAAAGAGCTTTTTGTTCACCTAAACATTCGATTAGTACAAATTTGAAACTTTAAAGAAAACGAAATTTAGTTAGCTTAGTTAGTTTATTTTTAGGAAATCAATAAGGTTCAAATTTTATGAAGTTTATCTCCCTTTAGACCTTTGTTTTTCTAGACACAAAATAAACTTAATTTTTTTTCTTCGTTTTTAAATACAGATCGGT
This sequence comes from Magallana hongkongensis, assembly GCA_016163765.1. NCBI lineage: Eukaryota > Metazoa > Mollusca > Bivalvia > Ostreida > Ostreidae > Magallana > Magallana hongkongensis. The sequence continues at coordinate 30,056,850 of WFKH01011801.1, forward strand.
GCCAGTTAGAAGACCCCAAAGCAGTGGAGCAGATTCAGTGGCGACTCATCAATGCACTAAGAGTCTTGGCCAAACGCAAAAACTACAGACCAGAACAAAGGTTGTGGCACATACTGGACAGACTAACAGCTCTGAGGACCATGACCGAAATAAGCAAGGAATTGGATAAACAGAAGTGTTCGTGGCCCGTTATGAAAGAACATCCACTCGTTCTAGATATTCTGCAGAGCTGATGAAGTGTTTGTTGTTTTTCAAAGGTTGGGCATGAAAAACGCATATACGCAAATGTCAGTTTGAGCCAGTACAAGGCTAATCAATGAGCCAAGAACGTTGTTCGATTCCGTGTACTGGTATGGATTCCGCGCATGCGCAATCGGTATTTGCTCAAGGAGTGCAGCTACATCCGGGTGACTTTCGTCATTGGTTTGACGCTAAGTTGCGTGTGAATATTGGTCAGTGAGAATTTTTGTTTCAGAATCAATATTAAGGATGCATTTTGAATGTTAAATGCTATCTTTAAGTTGGTATGATGTAAAAAAGGTTATTACTGACGGCTCTTGAAATTCAGATAAAAGTCTGTGGATTGAATATTATTAGGACCCCACTAAGAAGACTGAAAGTCTGTGCAGTAAATATTATTAAGACCACACCACCAAAACCAACAGTAATTCCAGCTATAACATGCCTTGTTATTATTTGACAATATCATGGTACATGTGTATGCAATCTTCATGGACATATTTACTTGTTGATTTTGTAATTCCTTATAATAACTGGAAAAGAACATCCTTGTTTTCATTTTTAGTACTTTGATATTTTGTTGAACTATTAATAATTTTTTTTGATAACTTTACATTCCAGATACATGTACATATATAACTGAGCTAATATTTTGTGTTAATAAATTATTTTTATGATAACATTTTAAATTATAGTGTTTTCTTTTTGAGTTCTCCTGTGAAATGTCGTATTCAAAAAACAATTCATTGATTATTAATTTAAAAGTAAATATTTATTTCAATTATTATAATGTCATTTAATTTCATCGGAATGCGGCTGCAAAGTATGGTTTGCCTATGGTTGAAAATGATGGAGGCATTGAATTTGCATAAAGGTCATCTTGAAAGAACATGGCAGAATCCTGACGCGGCGGATATTGAGACTGCGGCTGCGCAATATCCATGTACGTTCCATTCAAACCTCCAATAGAAATATGACTGCCCACTGAAAAAACAAAAGAGAGAAATAATAGTTTGTGCTTTCATTATATAATTTTGTAAACTTAGTAAAGCATGTAATTTTTTAAAACTTACCTTGGAAATTATCATGAGAGCTTCTGTAATAGTTTCTAGAATTTTCAAATGCAGATCTATTTATAGAGTCTTGGTAAGTTGATCCTCTCAGAAATGAACTTTTGTTGTAGGTATCATATGAAGAATGGAACTTGTTATAACCGTACGGATTGTAAGTCTCGTGAAATGTCGGGTGCGTTCTACTATCTGCCCAGTACGACGTCGTTGCCTGGGGAACACTTCCGGTAAAAGGCACGGCGGTAAAAGAGTTGATATGACTTTCGCCGTAGGGCTGCACCCGAGGAGTAGTGAAACTGTTATTGGTGTTCATGATATCGCCATAGGAATTCAAGCCGTACTGAGATATATACGTGGGACGGTCGTAGGCACTTCCGTTAATGGTAGAGTAATGTTTGAGAGGAGATAGTGGCAAGGTAGAATGGCTTATTCCTGAGCGACAATTTTCCTCGGGAAATGTCAGATTACAAGGATCTCTATGTATGGACGGAGCCGGTCGACTAAAGGCGGTACCGTTCATGGCCGAGTAGGAATCGGCCGCACCCGGACGGTTCTCGTCCATCCCACCCGTATTGTCCCCCTCATCTGTGGGGGGAATGAAACAAAAAAATGCATATAAAGCGATAGGTTAAGTACGTTTAATTTATGTATTAGTTCCCTTTTTTAAGCAAAATAAACATAAGATTGGTTAATTTTTAAACATGTTCTTACCATTGCTATCGAAGACTTCTTCTTCTATCTTCCTTTTTCGACCTTTTGGAGACACTAGATGCTTGGATGAGGGCACTCGCACTTTAGCTTGGGTTTTAATCTCCTCTAAATGATATCAATACATGTATTGCAACAATATAATTCTTCGAATCATTGTGGAACTACCGATATTGTAACTACAATTACACGTTTTACAAAGAAGAAATTTACTACATGAAATGTATTGAAACATTTTGTAATAATACATGAACCACGTTTGCCGGCTTATTGAAAACATATTATCAGCGTATATACCTGCACATTTCATGTACTTCTGCACTGCCTTCTGTAGTGTTTTATCTGTTACCTGGTCATGCTGCGTCTCCATCACCAGAAAGACGTACTCGTCGAACATCATGTGAATCAAGTGGAATGCTCCTGCAGCAAAAAACAACCCAATTTGTTCGATACTACTACATAAGAATCAACGCGTAAAACCGCAGATGCCCAACATTGTTGGATAACTTTGTTGTTATTTGTTGTGCCCGAAGGCAAAAAATAACAAAAAGGTAAACAAATAGTATAGAACTAACTGATCCCCTGTGATCAAAATAGTGGCTTTCGTTAAGAGTTTGATGGCGGAGAAGGCGGATTATGCATATTGCTTCCACGGAACAATTGTACTCATCAATTCATATGATGGGGTATTTAGAATCTAGTAATATTAGACGTTTTAGAGATATTCGAATATTTTCGGATGTTTAGTAAACTTTTTATAGATTCAAACAAATATGATTTTAGCTTACCAAAACTGCTTGCATTGTGTAAGGTGAGGTCCCTCATGAACAGGGAACCTATTATCTCCCAGTGCAGAATAAACTTGGAAGCAGTTTCTTTGAATGATTTGTCATGGTCTTTTAATGGCTATAACAATGTAAACATTGCTTTAATTATAAATACAAAAACTGTGATTATTAATAACGTTCGGATACTTAGTCCATGTGTATCTGACTTTTTCTAATTACGATGTTGATATTTCAGTAAAATACAAAGTTGTTAATATACATTGTAATTAATGTCAATTATATAGGCTTCGATGATTGAAATATTTATTAAGCTCATTCATAACGGCACGTAGCCCCGGTAATAAATTATCTAATTTACGTTAATTACCTGCAAAACACATTTATCAATGATGTTATCAAGCCACTCCGTATAACCTTCAATCGGTGCCTGCTTGGTTAGCAAATTTTGAAATTCATCAAAACCTAAATTAAGAAATTTTGATATGTTTACTTACAAAATGCTAATCGAAGTTCAACAAGGCTGTTGCATAAATGTCATTTTCCACCACACACACCTATATTTTGAAGAATTAAAATAGACATTTATGATCATACGTACAGTCGTTGATGATTTCTTTAAGACTATTGGTTGATTTCGGGGTCGTGAACCCTGCCTGACAACAGATCTCCGTCAGATCAATGTTTGACACGTCTTCTATCATACCATTCAGAGATTCCTGGTTATGAAGCACACTTCTGGCTGTCTACAAAATGCGTCATGAAAATGGTTTTTAAAATACAAGAATCAACGCGTTTCCAACGAGTAAAATTTAATATGGCATTCGACCAAGATTTTTAGGAAGCGCTTTCATTCATCATGTATCAATTTTGTGTCAGTCTCAATAAATGCGCACTGGTTGAACTGAATTTGAACATTTAAAAAGAATTAGAGAGAATTGTCAGAAATATAGATACGGATAAAAGAAATGTTTGAATATACACCAAACACTGTATACTTACTTGTGCTAAATGTACAAAGGACATTTGCCGTTTTATACTATGGGTGAAATGTTTAGCAACTGGAAGAAAAAAAATAACATTGAAAAATTCCTGGGCAAGGTTTCACTATAAATACTCTTTCATTCAGGTTTAGTCTTGTTACAAATACGATTATCTCTCTTCAAGAGTTGTCTAGATTAGTTGGTTTGGACGATATTGCAATTAAAAATCAGAACTTGACGAAAAACCCACTCACCTTCTATCTTTTTGTCTCGTAATTTATTTGGCACATCTTCAAGAGAACTAGTTAACCAGTGTGTCAACCTCCGAATAAAAAGTTTGATTTCTGATCCCAGACTGCAAGAATAAGATGTATAGACTAGTAACACATGTCCAATATCATGGTTTGACTACACGGATTCAAATCGACCCCTTATTTTTACCTGTCTGGGAGGTCCTGAATGGTTGATGGTATTAACACATCTATCACAACCTGCAAAACACGTGAACTAAACTTAAGGGATTCTTCAGTGTCTTGATTACCCTTCAACAGCCCCCCCCCCCCAAACAACAATTAAATAAAAAAAAAAAAAAAAACCCTCTCCAAACATTGACAACAAAAATCCAGAAAAATCTAGCTTTATAAATAATATAGGTAGATGACAACTGGACCTAGGATTTCATTTTCATTAGGAGTTGTGTGTTCCTCAAGTTATACGCATCTAGCAAGCCCATTATTATCGTTGAAATACATCTTTAATGCATACTAGTTTCAAGGGAAATTCTAGGTCCAATTTCAGAATAACTAAACTCATAGCATACCCATTTCAACGTCTTTTCATTTGTATTTCCATTAAAAAAACCTTATATCAATACGGAACCCGTACATATATACTTTTACTCAGTGTAGGTACATGTATACATGTACCTTATAAAGAATTGAGTCACAGAGTCCTACAATATCGGCCACCATATCCAGACTCAGTAGACTGGTCAGGTGTTCCGGCATTCCTTGCCAGAAGTGAAGCAGAAAGTTTTGGACCTAGGATACACATATAAAACAAAGACAACGTTTATGTGGGAAAATTCTTTAAAATGTTTGGAAATGTGCAATTGAAAATGTATCGCTTTATATCCATACCTCTTCGAAGTTCGCGCTAATTACTGTATCCAATATTCGCTGACAGTGTGTTCTGTACATCATGATGAATGTCTGCATCTTTAAATATATGAAATATGTTTAAGAATTGGTTATCATAGCGAATAAACTATAGCATTCAGCAGTACCGACAACAGAACGGGGGGAAATCCGCCGGGTTCCACACAGGTGAAAATGCAAAACATTTTAAACTATTTTCCAGATACATTGAACATAGGTTCTTAAGACATGGTTGATTAGATACTTAATTAAACGTATTATGTGTTTAACATACATTTGGAAATATTTGCTGAGCATATGTTTAACGTATATTAAAAAGAAGGAAACCCCGAATAATTAACACATGTTTTGAATATATGTCCATAATATGTTTCAAATGCATGTTTAAATATAAGTTTACCATATGTTGAACATGTGTAATCCAAACATCGATCTATATTTCTGTGTTACTTGTATTACCTTGTCTCTATCTACATTTTCTGGTAATATTAGATTTTCGGCGTTTGGAAATTCTGGCAGTAAGGTCCCCGTCTTTGAACTGAGCGAAAATTTTCTGTTTGATCCCTAAAAATCAAGAAATATCACACAGGTACATAACCAAAAAGGTTTTTAAAACTATGAACTCTTTAAACAATTTGTGTCAACACACAGTACCAAATAAAGATATCAAATTATAGACTGAATATAAATATTTGATATTTATATAGTGTGTTCATTAAAGGATGGGTCCTTATTTATCGTTTTTAAAGTAACTGAAAGGGAATGTCGTTAATAGTCCAATGAAATTCCGTGGTTAGGTGTCCATGTTGCAGTATTTGATAACATGATCATGATCAAATAGTTCCAATAAGGGTGAAATGAGCGATTATTTACAATTTGTTTGACTGTTACATAAACACTCGGGATTGGATTAGAAGCCGTTTACAACTGCATTCTGTCCTAAGGCGCCATAACCTAGGTCCCAACCACGCGAAGTCCACTTGCAATCTTGCGTCGCTCACGTAGGTTGGGTGTTCGTGCTTTGCGCAAGGTGCTGTTTCCAGGATCAGCTAAACCTACATTATCTTAAACATCCTATACACTATATGATAGTCTGATTTAATTTTTGCTTTTGCTGGGTATTAAATGATGGAATTACGGCACGACACTTCTTCTCTCCGTGCAAAATACGGGACCCCTTTTTTGGTTGAACAAATGCCTCTGTCTCCATGGGAATTGTTCATCGCACATAGCAGAAACATATCCCGGTTCTGGGCTATATTTGTCCAGTGGTTCACTAATTGTCGCTTTTCATCGTCAACGAGAGCCTTGTCAAGCAAAAGCAGGCTAATCTGTGAGGAGTTTATCTTATTTAAACAAAGCCGAGTGAATCAGCATTAGCACGCGGGCTTCGCTAACATTTCCGGAATAGTTCTTTTATCGTAATGAATGCCCAGAATAAATTGGTATTTACCATAGGAAGACACATCGCGAGAGAAAATAAATGTTACTGTGTGATGTTTAGCAGCAAAGGTATTAACAGTCCTGCAACACTTACAGGCGTAATCTAAAAAGGAAACTATTCTACTTCTGGTCTTAACACAACAACCCAAAAAGCATTTAATGCCCCAATTTAAGCAGGAATGCAGTACTTTTGTGCGGCTTCGATATCATTTCGTGAAGAAAATCATCTCAATTTGCAATATTCAAGAGTAGATGCATGTGCTTGATTTTCTTTGAAAAGTGTAAAGATGTTTTACCGAAAGAGATAAATTTAATTAAAATAGTCTCATTGGTAGGAAACTTTGATATTGATTTCATAAAACTGTCCAAATATTTTGTCAATTTGAATAAATCTTCTCATGGGTCAAGTCATGATAAATTAAGAGGGCGTGCAATGCATTTCCAGAATTAAATCACCCGTCGACATCAAAAGTAACCCCTAAAATATCCATATATTTGATTTGGTTAGCCCCTAAACCTAAACAATAAAGCGGGCGGTTGAGAGGTCTTCATCAAAAGATAAGACCTACGTTTGAACAAGGCTGCATCCGTGGACCAAATCGATGCCTTCGCTATAGTTCCCGAAAAATGCTTACACTTGCTTCAATCTAACGTGCGATTTGTTTACACGGAGTCCATATCGGTTCCTTCCATTTATCAAAACAAACGACACACGGGATGAATTTCAAACACTAACATTTCTGACAATCCAAGGTGTTACAGGCAAAGAAATCTCATATAGACCCAAGATAAACCGGCATTACTGGACGAAGATAATATGAATTTAAAAACAAAAGGATCGATACCTCTGTCTTTATCTTGATTCCGGAAAATCTGAAAAACGGGAGAAAATCGTCATAAGTAAATTAATCTAAAGCATGAGATACTATAGCATTCTCCCCTGGACAGTTACTGCACAGGCAACAGACATTCGGGTGTTTAGACGTACCCGCAGGACAGAATTATGATTCTGCATGAAGGCAGCGGGAGGCAACATTAAAAATATTTCTAAGTGAAGTCAATCTCCCTGTTCAAAGTTAGTTGAACTTTAGAGATATCGAGATAAATTTAAATTAATACACTCAACTTTATCAGCACTTTTTCATTGTTTCAAAGGAATGAATTGCATATATTACATGACGAAAGTTAATACTTTTTTAACGTTATTGATAATAACACTAAAATTTGTTTTTTGAAAAAAAAAATGAATTTCAGTGTTGGCAATAGAGAAAGCTTTACGTCCCATATTATATATCTTTAACAACGTTATCTATTACAATGAATACAAGGAGTTTCTTAGCCTCGGATTTCCATTTTGACCTTGATTCATCCAGGAGGGTTGTTTAGGACTTCTTTTAACACGTTTAGTATTGATTCAGTCTTAATTAAGAAATTTATTTCTTGAGTTTCAAACATGTTTGTAACAATCTGTCATTCCTTTAGCATTGATAGAAAGCTTCGTTTTCAGTTTAAGCACTCAATTTGCCCAGAAAAGTGTGGAAAGCTTTTAACATGACAAACTCGGTGAATTCCGAATGCGACCAGAATTCCAAAATTGACGTGGTTTGGTACACAGGTGCAGAATTTGAGGTGAAAAACCCTTTAACTGGTGTGACTAATACAGAGCTGATCTCATGGAACTCTACATGACTTGCATTTTTCATCTTCTTTAAATCTTTCTATATATCCATGTCAATAATATAAGTATATAGATTGATAAATTTTGACAACTTTCAATTTCTATCTTTTAGGATTGATTTTCTTTATTCATAAAAACCTCCATGAAAACTCCATTTTTTTTTAAACCACTTGATTTCTTTTTGAATATTTACCTCGTTAATCCTTTCCCTGAGTATACGGAATGATAGTAGATCGAGGTCTCCTTAATGCCAATGCCATAGTAATGGTACCTGTTAAGAAAAACCTGAGCGTTACCTGAAGTAAACGAGAACCTGCTGTTGCAATACCATTAGCCAAGCACTGCTTCCTAACAGCAGGGTCGGCATTGCAATCACCACACTTCAGACCAATATACACAAGTAAAACATCCAAACAAACTCCTACATTGGTTTTGGCAAAACTCCGCAAATGGTATTCGAATTACGCTTATGTGTGTTATAATCACACGTTTCCTGCTTATTGGCTATTGGGAGCGAAAAGACGTGGCCACAGTTAATTTGATGATGTAGATCATTGAAAATTACTTTCTGCCCCCACCAATAATTAAGAGATGAAACATTTGAAGAACAAAATTAAGCTTACTTAAATTACCACCCAAAATAGAGGTGAAAAGTAAAGTTTGTAGACAAAATTGGTCTTACTTTGATTGTCCTCTTGTCCCTAATCGTCTCGTAGTTATCTTCGAAAACTTTTGCCGGATGATCTAAGAACAACAAAGAAAAATTGAATGAAAACAGATGAGATATTCTTATTATAACTTATATCATGGAGGATGACACATACATGTAAAGGATAGAAGGTATCGGGTAAGATAATGATGATCAAGTTTATTTCTTTCAACTGTCATTTTTAAAAGTCCACGAAATACATTTTTTGGTTGCATATTGTTACAGGTTTTTTAAATTAAAAAATTCAAATAGAATGACTTTTTTTTTTCAATTTTAAAAACTTAGAAACATTTAGTTTGTGTAATAATTCTATATAAACAATTTATAGAAAATGAAATAAGCAAATAAAAAGTTCAAAATATTTGGAGACCAAATGACTTTTTTGATTTACCTGAAGAAAAAAAAACCCAAACCATTTTATTATTTTTTATGTACGGAACATACTGAAAATTGGTTGAAATAACTATTTACCACCAATAAAATGATAATTATCTGATTATTTCAGCAGTAGTCGATTAAATTATATTTATAAAATATTCTTTGGACGCATGTTGCAAATTCCGACATATTTCGGTGCAAATGAAAACAAACTTGCTTTTAAATATTGTTCAAAATAATATTTTAATCATTATAGTTGATTGATGATTAAATGCTACACATAACAAAACAAAACCAATCTATAAAGTGAAAAAAAAACAAGGCCGGATAATTTATAATTATAACAATGCTAACTAAATAACCCAAACACGCAAACAACCACAAACACTTTATCAAATTCATTTAACAGAAGAATTACCACAGAGGAATATTTTTAGGCACAATTAATAAATTATTTTCAAAGTGATATAATTATATATAATGTAAAATAAAGGTAAATTAAATGTGCATCAAACAAATCTAATTTTATTGGTACAGATTATGGTGCTTTTTGATATTTGCGATACATAATTTTAGACAGTTTAAAAAGAATGAGAAAAAATATTTTCGTTAAATTGATTATCTCAAAACCTTCGTAAAAATGTTCGAATCCTAACCTAAACAACATGACCCGGGTTCTCTATTAAACGATAGCAAATAAATTCTTTTTCAATTTTTAACGGCTTTCACATTCTAGTATAATGAATTAAAATTATAAATTAAATATAAATTAGGATTTAAGTGATTTATAGACATGTATGATTCTTTTGAATAATGACTGTGAATTTTGTATACAGTTTACACGTTACATTAAGAAACTTATGTAGGCAAACAGTCCAAAACGTATTCATTTGTGATCTAGAATAAGTATACCTCTTACAAGAATCGGTATTTATATTTACCGATTATTTGCAATGAATCTCCCAATCTGTTGAATCCAACAGATTGTAAATTTTGAATTCGATTTTAGTAAATTTAAATTTTAACAATAATAAAGAAACCTTTTATAAGTGTAAATTTTTGGCGTTACCTTTCCGAAGGTAGCTGCGCCTGCTGGTGTGTATTTCATCTTCTTGCAGAAGTCCAGGTAATGGGTATACAAGACACACCTGGGGAGACACACCCCTTCCGCTCTCTCGTAGTTCTCCGACAACCTACAATATTGTTCAGTATTATGATAATTGAGATTATGATTTATTTCTTCACGAATTAGAAAAATTTAAAAGCATATAATTAAATTCTAACATGGCTGATGTGGTATGAAATTTAACAGATATAAATTGCATGTGAATCAGCTACGGTTGGGACACATTTTATTGTCAAGATGTTCTTGAAAGAAATTTTTCAATTTATTTTCATCACACCATCAATATGACGGTACCTGAGGTACATATATTAGGTTAACAATTATTGTTGAAATGTCAGATAAAAAGGTATAAGCAAAAGTTATGAAACTCCTTCCTTTAAAACAAGAACATTAGAACTATCGATCGGGCAAACGAATTTGAGGAAATTTAGCTGTAAAGTGCTTGATGAAAAATAAAGAATTTAACCTTGCATATTGGATTTTTGCTTGATAAATCTATAAGAGGGTAGTTATTCTAACATTGCACCAACTTTGTTGTTTAATGTTATTTTTCGCCCCCGCACCGTGATTTGGTTGACATGAATTCATTGTTGAAATAATCTGACATCCTTTTTAGCGTACCCACCCAGTTTGATAAGCAACTGAAATTATCTACGAGGGTAATAATTCCCAAGTAGCAACGTTCAGTAATTTTTTTTTTAATTAAAAAATATACATGAATACTTAATTAAACACAGTTCTTTCAACTACAAAGGTGGGCTTTTCTATGTATAAACATTCCAAAATCAACGACAATAGAATTTACCATTCACTATATCTTTTATTTACATTTTTGAAATTCTGCCTGCGTGACATCACACCAATCAATCATATTGGGACACACAAAAAGACACCTTAAAAATAGAGGGACGTCACTGGTTCTTTTTTTTTTTTTTTTTTTTTTTGGCAGAATGTTGGTCGATTGGAACCCCTTTGTGGGACAACATTCCCACAGCCCAGCAGGGGTACGAGTGACCCTAGGTCACCGAAATATTTCTTTGAAGACCGGGTTTCATATCAAGATCGTTTTTAATCATATCTGTTTTAGAGTTATCCTACTGTTGAATATTTTTTTTTCTTATTCTTTTGTTGTCCGGAACATGGAGTAATTATTTTGAGTGATCCTAAAAATCCCTTACGTTTATAATATAATACATAATTATACCAGTTTCTTACAAGAATAGTTATTAAAGTAATTTAATCAAGATTCTATATTGGTTTTGTTTGATATTACCTTAATAATTTATTTATCTGCGATCATAAAGTCTTGTGTTTGACCTATTCATTGACTCATTTTGTTACTTTTGTTTTCTTCTTAACAGCTTTCACTTAATGCTCATAAACGTCTGAATTATTCATAAGGATTTCTTTTTATCAAATGGTATATAAGTTTGATAAGTAAATAAAAAAAAAACCCTTGCTTTAAGCTGCTTGGTCTAATTATTTGACTGTTAACGTATTAAATATTTTTTAAAATAAGCTACAACGTTAAAAACTTTCACCAAATTAACCCCGAGAAATCGACCTCTTTTCAAAAAATATATGATTGAAAAAATAAGAGTAAGTTTCGTTGGTTAAACAAAAATACAACGTACATGTACAATGAAAGTGTAAGCAGAAAATATCTATTTTGCTCCTCAATTGTTTGGTTAGATTTAAATTAAATTCATATACTTCGTTTACTTATTAAATAAATCAACCAATTGGAAAAATATTCACGTTGGTTCCAGTAGATTATTCAAAATATTTTTGAAAGATTTTCAATGTTAAAGTTACCGAATGCTAAAGATCCTAAACTCATCGGGACGAATCTTTTCAAGGGGCGAAATCACCCGTAGCCGTTTAAATATTAATTAAATTAACATGTTTTTCAAACACATTTTGTACCACCATTTTTTTAAAAAGAAAAATATTCCTTAAGAGATAAAGAAAATATCTACATATATACTGCTCATCAAAACAGAAATTTTGAAATAAAACCATTGGTTTACAGCGTCTATAAAATCTTACTAAGCAGATTACATTGTAAATTATATAAAAGATAAACAATTGAAGGACTCTGGGTGGTCAACAAATTAGCCATCAAATCTACCTTAAATTTTAGATATGATTTTTTAGACTATAAACGCTTATTTAGTCAAGAAAACTGTCATATTTTAGATTTAAAATTTAAATATTTTCCTGTATCTTTATACAGAGCTCTTCATCAAAATAAGATCAATATAGTCTAAAAATGGCCATGACCATTCAGTCTTCTTAATTACAGAATATTTAATCCTCAGATTTTAAATTATTCAAAATAAAGATTTAATGCAACTATCACTTCGATTTCCTATATTACAAGCCCATGACTTTTAGATAAATAATTCTTCAATTTGGTTAATCAATAATTGTGCCTCATTAATATTTATTAAATTTCAGTTTTAATTTCAACAAAAAATTTAATTATCATAATACCAATCATTGCAAAGTATGAATGACTTAACAGAGTTTAAATATTATATATCCTTACAAATCATTTCTTAATATAATATACATTGATTTAAAAATGTCGATAAAAAGAGTAAGTTAAAACCACAGATAGAAATGAGATATTTGAAATAAGACAAGCTGATGATTGTCTACTTTCTTTGTCGCAGCAAGTCAAATAATTGGACTAACATCACGAATCGAAGAAAAAAAATAAATATATCAATTTTATGAACAGATGAATAAATATGAAATGAAAAAATTCCGGAAACTCCAGCGTTGAAATGTTCGCACTTCATGCTTTATGCCACTATCTGGGTTCTCGCCGTAGTGGCCACACGAACCCCTCGTCATAAGGACCGAGCCAAGCGGGTCTGTGACAGCTTACTATTACAGGGCCCATAACGTTCTGTCAATTACACCACCATCTCACGGGCCATCTGTCAGATTTATTAAGTGTTCACACCTGTGTGTGAATTTACCTGACAGAAAGCAGAATTGATGTAAAAACAGCCATCAGATTGTTTTTTACTCCCCGAGAATTGCTTGTTGGACAATTTTCCCTGGAATAGTTTTTCCCGAACTTGGAGTAATTAAGCATAGAATTACATTTCCGTATTCAGACGTCACATAAACCAAAGGAAACAATTTTGACGCATTTTCAATAATCTTCATGCATTCTAATCAAATCATAATGTTATGTTAAAATGATGGATGGTCTAAAATGAATTTTTGATGGATTTACGTGCGAAGAATTTATATGTAATAACAAATAGCTTTTGAATGCCTGTATATTCGTGATATTTTTAGATATTATAATATGCTGCCGCCTCCCCGAAAAAAAAACCCACAAAAAAACAAAAAACAAAAACAAAACAAAAAAAAACAACAATTTTGCACACACTCTTCGATCACCGTGTTTAACGTCCCATGAGTTCTTGTTTCCTTAGTTGCTGAAATGACCAACGAGTGCCACCATACGTTCCATTTCGGTTCCATTCTAATTTTTGACCAATGGCTCCGAGAGCAAAACATTTTAAGTTTAACAAAACCGATACTACAAATCAACTATCTGGAAATTCTTTAATTTTATCATTTTCGAAAGTCTATCCTTTGATATGATATGATGATCACACTTGAAAATGACGACTCCGTACTGGTTTTCGAGGTTTCGTTCATTTGATGAATTGATTTTAATCCCGCTTTAAGTACATAATACATGTATCAGTGCGAATGGATTTTGACCAATGTTCGTATTAAAAAATATTCTCTTTGTCATTGTATGTTTAGTTAATGCGTCAACTTCAAATAATATGCTCCTCTAGTCACGTAACTGATAAGTATACATTTTTGTCTTTTGTTAAGATGGAAACAAACTATCGTTTAACAACATTTTAAGAAATGTATTTAGTGGTTTTACGTTGTCTGTCTTTTTTTATAAAAAAAAAAGGAAAGAAAACGAATTCAAAAGTAAGTGTTAATTTATTTTTAAATCATTATATTTGCCGTCTCTTGGATTCCATGATGCTGAAGAACATATTGTGTATTTTTCATATAAACATATAAAACGTAATTGCATGTAATGCATCAACATTCTTGCAGGTAATTCTACATGGCTATTTATTAGTGTTTTAAATATTAAATTTTGCAATTCAGCTTTATACTATATTTCGATTCATGTCCCTGGTATTTGGGGGATTGGTTGGGTGGGAAGCGGGTGTTTGGATGTACTATATTTCATTTTACTTACCATTTCAGTGTGCAAGCGACCTGGGACTGTTTCTGTGTGCTGTCTGACTTTGTATTATCATTCTGTTCCTTCTTCGTTTCTATTTGAACGAAAAAATCAAGAAAAAAGACGCAAGATTAGCAAGTAAGATTTACATATATGCTTTCCTAATTGTAATTATTAAAAACGATAATCATTATAACATGACATACCGATATATATTTACAGATCTAGTAATCTAATTTATTGGGTATGAATGTAGAAGCTAGTGTGAGGTACAAATGACCAATGCAGTAGTAACAAATCAAAATCTCTTTTAATTTGTCTTCTTTTCAACAACAACAATATTTGCCTTATTGATGTATACATCATTGTGGCCCGACGAGCAAGAATTATCTATAAAGTAAAAAAAACAAATCTTTTCGTGAAATAAAATTTCTAATGAGTCAGCCATTAAAACACAAGGTGACGGATTGTGTGTATCGATTGACGACAACATCAGTCTCCATCACAAACTCGTATCTGTCGTTACAGCATTACAAAAAATCAGAAAGAAAACCACTCAGAAATAATACAGTAGCCATGGAGTTCATTTCTCTGTGTCAGAGAGACTTTACTGCATTCAACAAAATATGCCGCCATATTGATTTTACCCTCAGACGACATCGATGATGTATTTTCAGCTTGTAGTTGTACTTAAGATTCTGAGCAATGTTTTCAATCACAGTTCAAACAGATAATCTTAATAAAATATCCATGTGGAGAACTAAATATATTGATTCAGAACGGGTTTCCAAGCTAATGTGACGCCATAGTTATTTTAACGGAATTTTACTAATCCGTTGCCAGGACAACTCTTCGTTTACGATTAAGGGATATGTTAGAAGGAGTTTCAATCTTTGATTCAATATAAAAAGCAAAGCGATTAGGCAAAAAAAAAAAAAAACCAAAACCCCATGATCTAGATAAAAATGTCTCCTAACAATTTTTATTTTACAGTATTGAAAGTAAAAATATTTTTTAAAATTGTTGAATTGACAAGTGCATATCTTATAATATTTATATTCTTGAATTGATATGAATTACAAAATCTTTCAGTCCTTAGGGTGATATCATGTGCTCTACACACATTTAGATACTTTAAAGATTCGTATTTCAAACTGAGTAAAACAAAATATATTTAATATCAAATAGTTAATAATTAAACAATAATGGAAATCGTTAATAAATAAACAATTAAGGAACAAAAGCCAAGCTTAGGAAGGCGAGATTGTATTAGTAAAATAGAATAACAATTTTTAAAGTGTAGTCTAATAAAATGATTTCAGATAAAATTGCAGCAATGTAGATTGGCGTATGTTGTTAACTTAGATTTACTTATATTATTAACTTATTTGTAACTTAAAGGTACTAGGTCTTTTGTTTTCGAGGACCTAAAGATAGTGCGAAATCAACATATTTTCTAACTGGTGATAGAAATATGAAATCGTTCAAAACTTTAATTTAAACTGTGATAGCAATAATAGAGGTCAAAACAGTACGATAGTAAAAAAGCAAACACTTCCAAATTTGTATTCTTTTCGTTACTTTCATAAATATAATCATCTATTTACACCCATGCATTTAATTGATATGATATAAATTTATTTTTGAAACGAAAAGCATCTTACGGAAGTGATAACAATAAAAAAAAGGTTGACGTTCTATTGGTTTATAAGGTTATATATATTGTTATGGCAAAAACGGTCACCAGAATAAGCAATCAAATGAAACATGCAGACAAAGCAAATAGAAATTTTATTCTAATAAGATATACCTGTATTTTCTGAGCTGGATCCATTGCTTTCAGAGGGCTGTTTCTTGATATCGCTCCTTGTTGAATTCTCAGATCTACTGGACGGGGGGTCGGGCTGCAAAGCACTGAATGTCCTGTCCTCCCTATGACCCCAGAGGGAAGGGGTGTAGTTATAACCCCCATGCATGTCGTAAAGGCCATCCGGCATCAGGGGAGCTAACTGTACATTAACAGGCTCCATCAGTCGAGAAGTAGTAACAACACGGAGAAGTTCATATCAAATAGAGTGGATACTTATTATTTTCAATTGCAAAACTCCAGTCATGAAATATTTGCACTCCGACTACGAAAAACTTAAAAATCTAAAAATCAAACAAAGATTTACGATGTGCTAACGTCTATCTAAACAGTGACGCTTTAATATGTCAAGAATATGTTCACGACTATAACACCGGATGAGAGTGTAATGGACGCAAGAGAGGGAAAAGCAAACATGGGATATAAGCCTTGATAAGGTCTGGCCCACCCCTTTCTCTTCAGATAACCAATTAGATTTGTGTTTATCATCCAGAAGGGATTTTGCGCCCTCGATAACTTGGCAATTCTGGGTATTGTTCTTGTTAAAATACAGTTTCTGTTCATCAGAAAGTAAGTTGGAGCTGATAAGGTTAAGACGGAGAAACTCACCCACTGATTTATGACAACGGGAAAGAGAGATTTACGTTTATGGTAAATATGGCTGAATAAGCTTTGCAAAAAGGGACAAAAATTGATAATTGAGGGATTTTAAATAATAAAATTTCATCTGATTTAAATAAATTTAATGATAATAATGACACAGTTCGTAAAAAGCCGAATATGTGTTTAATTGATACCATGGATTCAATATCATATACCAATGTGCACGTACATATGTACACTTTTAATAAAAACAAAAAGAGGTCTAGGCAACCTAAGAAAATACATTATATCACGTGGACAACAATCACGACTCATATTCAAATATTGTCATATCCACAAATGTCATTCAATAAAAAAGGTAGTTTTTGATATGATATCAAAAGAACTTTTTTTAATTTGAGTGGTTTGTATAAATGATAGGAGTACATTAATTATTAAGTACATTTTATTTAACCAAATACATCCTTTTCCAGGATCTTAGTTGCCATGAAAATTTTGTGAACAAAATAGTGAAAGCCAAATGTAAAACCAGTCATGTTTATTACATATGCATTTCCAAACATTGTATAATCAAATTTTAATGATTTAATAAGATCTTAGCAATATATCAAGCATTGTTGCCTTATTTTACATGCTGAGTTAATGTAAGTAGTTTTGTGCAAAATGAATACTACTTATATAATAGACGTGATCAAATTTCAATTTAACTGAATCGTTTTAAATTTCAATTAAACTGAACACGTGTTTCTCATATATTTGTAATAATTGCTTTTTTCTCTTTTACATTGAATTACTGAGAGAGAGAGAGAGAGAGAGAGAGAGAGAGAGAGAGAGAGAGAGAGAGAAGAGTTTATTATCTCGTGGTTTCAAAGTCCACGCCACAGAAGACAAAATATGAGACGCTTTCAGATTAGAAATCTTCCTTTATTAAAGTTTCACTGGAAACAAAAGATCTTTTTGTTTAATCATTTCTTTGAATGAATGAAAT
>WFKH01011801.1:30074927-30085210 GCA_016163765.1 Magallana hongkongensis
GATAGGCATTATAACATGAAAAAATATAACCAAATAATGAAGGGACATAAAAATTACAAAGCTCACAAGACGTTTCACAATTATTTAAAATAAAATATACTGGTATTAAGAAAGTACTAAGAAAACATTAAATAGGTGTCGTAAATAAGTATCAATGCAAACTTGTATTTGTGATCATATTTCGTTTTAATTTCAATTTGTTTAAAAATAAGCTGATGTCAATTAAAAAGACCACATCTTATTCAAACAAAGCATATTCTGAATTGTGCATGTAGTTCTGTAACCTAAGATTTCTTTACGTTATCGTTTTAAATTAAAACTGTCAAGTGGGTTTAATTCCCATACTAGCTACCAATTAAGAAATATATAAATAAATAAGAAAAAACCTCAATATAAGAGTTTTCTCTTTGTGTTCAAAACGATTTGCAATATAACACAAAGATATATAAAGGAACTTCAATCCTCCTATGATCTGGGCGTTTCCTAAGGACCAAACGCATAAGATTGGAAACATGTCGATTTGGCTGCTGCTTTTCTCTGCAGCGGTTACCATTCAACCTTCAACCGTGTCCATCTTCGAATAATTAAAAAAAATTTGAAACACGCATTTATAAATTGCATAATGTCATTAGTGTTAACATTTTTATTCTTCACTAACCTTTTTTTTTTACTTTTATAAAGACACAGTATTTATTTCATGCCGGTGTCGTATAGCAGTTTTCCCCCTAGTAGCTTTTCCCCACGGAAAACCTACTATATAGTAGCTTTTCCCCCATAATAGGGTTTGTCCAGGATGAAAACCCACTATATAGTCAGCTTTCCATGGGGGAAAAACTGCTATATAGCCATTTTTCCGGGGGGAAAGATGGCTTGTGGGAAAAGGCACTATAAAACACCGGCATTGATTTTTATATTTGCTTGAATTCGGTGTTAAAATATATATTCGTTAAATCAACTATTGTATGCTAAGAAATATGTGTAATAGCGATATGATATAATTTTTTTATATTCTTGTTAATATTTATGATTTTTTTATGCTACTCAGCTATTTAGAGTAATATGCATTAGTTATATAAAGATATAGATAAATATTTTAAATAATTAAAACGGTATTATAATAATTAAATATTAATTTTTAAAAAGACAATATTTACAAAATTGAATTCTAAAGTAGAATATTTTAATAATTGTTATCACATTTATTCTTCTAAACAGAAATTGGTTGAAAACTGACATTATTTAATTTTAAAACTAAAATTTAAGATTTTAAATGAATGTTGATTGCATGCAAATCTAAGACAAAAAACATGTGCATAAATTTTCTGAAATATTATCTGAATCACACGTTACACGCAACAAACGTATTTTTCTATGTAAATAATAGAAGATATCGATTGGACATAAGAAAGATTACAAAATGGTAAAAAAAAAAGACACAAAGGGTTAGAATTAAATAGCATGATGTATGCATTCACAATATTAAATGCACATGGTTATTTAAAAAATTCCTGTACGATTTTACAACAAAAAAAAATCAGTTTTCCACCTTCTATCAAATTTTTAATTTGATAAAAAGAAGCAGAGGTCGTTTGTTTTATCCAGCAATAAAATGAAAAGAACTTTCAAAGGAATTTTTTGCAAGATTAATTATGAATTTTAAATTTATTTTAGAATTTCACGCGCTCACAAGAGGTCTGCCGTTTATAAACACGATTATTTAGATTGCTTAATCTTGAAAGTTTAGTTCAGAACCTTTGGGAAGCGTCGAGGCGCTATGACAAATGTTGATGTTATAGTGGTAAAAGCTAAAGAAGCTTTGATGTCCGTGAGGAGAAATGATAGAGTACACATATTTAAACCTATTTATTTTTCAGCATTTAGACAGAGGATTACAAACACCGATATCTTAAAGGAAGCAATCAATAGTTTGACACTGTTTTAATGAAACAATATTTGTCATTTGTTTGCCAAGAAATCCTTAAATTGATGATCCATACATGTATAACAAAAAATTGTACTTTGGTAATGCTAGTATTTAAATCAATATTGTCACGGTTTTAAAACCTTTTTTTTCACTTTATCATTAAATGATTTTATGAACATGAATTCCAATTAAGTTGTTTGCAAATATATTGTTACTTTTTATGAAAACAATATGCATATGAGAAAGTTTTTATTGTTCAAAATTATTTACTGTGTCACATTGCTTAATGTAGTACAATTTAAGAAAAAACGTTCAAAGAATATTTTATTTGATTAAAATTTGAAGAAAAGATATCCTTTAAATTTTGTTTAAGCTAAAAATAAACAGTATGAAAATTTTAATTAATTGCATTTATCAAGAATAATTATTATTGTCTTAGCATAAACCAGATAGATGTCATCATGTGACATTTCAAAATTATAGTTCCAAATTTCAATTAATTGTGAAAACGGTGCAATTAATTTTCCTAATCTCCCGAATAAAGAAATCCTCTTTGCTTATTTAGTATCTCCAATATCTCTTGATGGCCAGTATCATTTTTAATCCCCGACAGCTTGACCCGGTCTATACACTGTTATCAGCAAGACTGTGAGCCAGATTCACTCGGTATCTCGCGGAACTTCTCGATAAATACCGCGGTGGTAGGGATATGTATGTATTAAGTAGACAATTAGCAGCTGACAGAACCTTATGACAGATAAATGTACCGTTTATAGCGGGTTTGGCGTGTTACAGTTGGTACAATACAACTGGATACGGCCAGAAATGCCACGATTCCGACTGGGTCACTGGGGAGGGTTCATTTGAGAAAGTGTTGTTTTCTCATCATTAGGAATCGGGGGATATAAGATCAAAAGTGGCTAGGAAGGCATAATGTGTCGAAAAAGACGAATGATGAGGGAGCTATTCTTCAGCAAGATTTACTCAAGACTAGGGGTTCTGTTAGAAATCTTGCCTAGATAATACCCTATTCCTGTGGAGGCCGAGTGAAAACACTAACTTCAAATAATAAAGGAAGGAGAGAGATTAGGAAAATCCTAATGAACCTGTGTGATATTAGAACTTTCTGTATACTTTCTACGTTTGACGATGTCAAAAATAGATACAGAAAGGGGAAAGATATTGTCTTTGTAGCTTATAAATAGATATAGAAAGGAGTGTTTTGATTGGCTGTCATTCTCAACAATTGGGGACATCTTGAATAAAAGTTTAAATATAAACTTAAACGCATGTAGAATGAATCTGTTATCTTATATGATATGTTTTTATTGTATTTCTAATGATAATCCTCTACAGTATCAAACTGCACTGAAATCGGAAGGTTCATGTATTAAAGTGAAGATTAAGGTTAAATAAACAAAGGCACTTCTGATACTAGAAACGCAATTTGCAAAATAATTTATCAGACATCTCGTTTTCTTGGGTTTATAAACATGTATTTGGTTTATTTTGTTGCATTTGTTTTATTTTGTACTGCAGTTTGTTTATATTTAAAAAAAATCATCTACGTAGACAGTTTGGAAAATAAATACCTGTTTTATCTTTGTTACTCATATACTTAATTTGCTGTTGAAATTGATAACTAAAGTTTGGATGGTATATTTTATATCTAATTTTGACATACTATTCTCTTACAACACCACTTGCTTCATACGCACGTTATATCTATCGCTACATTTTGAAATTACACCATATAAATTTACTAGCTACTTCGTCAAACTCATCCGTATATTTTTTTTTCAGATTAAAAAAACCACACACAGTAAAAACAAAAACTCTTCAGTACTTGCCGTCCACAAAACAGTTGCTTCTCGTGGTGATAACTGACGTCTAGATGGTCCTGTCCCATCACTTTTTGTAGCAAGGCCTCCCCTTTACTTAATTTTTCTGGTCAGTATATGTATTTTATTTGAGTTAGTAGAATTTGTCTTCTGCAAATATTTTTTGACAATTTCAATAGAGTCCACCGTGAGCCCAAACATTTTACACATGTTGAGGTTCTGCTTGTATGCTAAATGTATCTTAGGACTGAGAACGTTTTAATTAGGTAACGTATTACTCCTTATAGTTTACTGAAACTTTCTTTTTCTTAGGACCCTCCATAACTTCAGGACAATATCATAATACTAGTAAATCTTCTCCTAAGATCACCTTAAATGTGTCTTCTCTTGCTTATATACATTATTGACCCTGTTGGTTTTCATCTTCTTGGTATTGCTAGTATAAGACGATCATTTCTACAGTTCGTGTGTAAAGCTAACAAATTGAATAAAACTATTATTTCACAGAAATAGTTACCATGTTGAAAATATCCTTTAGGTTTATTTAGCACAAGAAAAAAATTTGGTTCTCTACCTACTCACTACGAGACAGTAAGACCTGTTTGGTTTGTGTAGGGCCAAAAGAGAAAGTTATTCATCAAGTCAGCATTTTTATTTTATTCAATCAAGGAAAAAAATCGATTTTATTTTTCCCGATCACCTTATTTTTAAAAAGTAATTTTTAACAAATCTATAATGTGTATTATTTAAATCTTCGTGGTAGATAACATTTAATTTTAATTTTTAAACGTCCAATTTATTTATTATGATGTATATGTTTATCTATTTATAATTTATGAAATGCAAATTTTGTACTAGTATAATTTACTAACTTCCGGTATATACAAAATTTACAACATGATATAGATCTTAAATGGGTATGAATTATCTTTTTGGAAAAAAAATTATAAATCTATGAAACAGCTCTATGTTATGCATTTTCTATTTGACGAGAACATTTAAGGATTTCAAAAAAGGTTTCTACTCTCAAGGAATGCTCATTTAATGTTAAAATAATAATTGGTTGCAAGCCAAATTTTGTTTTTTAAAAACACATATCTTTACGTCAATTAAGTTTTTTGTACAAATGGTTGTATTGGTTATCAATACTAATATATATTCTAATGAAATTCAAATATATTGAAAACAATTAGTTGTCATTATTTTTACCGCTTATGTCCCTTTAAAACGCTGCTAGAAAATGATCATTTTAAAAATAAAATTGAATCAGTTACTTGGAAGTAGTCGGAAAAGTCTAGAAACCATTTCAAATGTGTTTTCCATTTATGAATAAGCTCTATGATATCCTAACCAAACATGTTCATATTTATTCCTTTTAATTCATTCATTTTTACACATTTTGGCAACATTTGCAGCAAAAGAAAAATGTCAATATATTTACACAAAAAAATTTTCAATTAATAACACGATGATTCAGTATATTTTGATTTGTATACTAGTATATCTTACAAGAATGAATTATTAGTAGGTTAAAAGTCATTTTGGGATTATCTAAAAATGATCTTAGGATATGTCTGACATTTTTCTTATGTAATATTTTGGGTACTTTTTTAGACATGTAATATCTAACCTTAGGAAGGTTTCGTGAGCATGCCTGATAGACATCACTTTACAAAATAACTATCGACTTACGACCAAATTTGATGTTGCTCATTTTCTCAATTTTCAATATCCTAACCAATGTTCCAACTAAAAATAAAAAAGAATTACCAAAAAATTAATATAGTTGAAGAAAAGGATTTCATGTATTATGTATGCGTAGAGGATCTTTCTAAAAGACTTAAATATTAAATTTTACCACTTTACCGTAATCCTTTTCGAAAAAAAAAGAACTATGTTCCGTTCCCGCTTTGTCTTAATTTTACGCTGCTACATACCGATTTAAAAAGTCATGTCCGATTCTTCATCATTGCCTTTTACCAAATACAACTCAGACTAAAAAGGTTTTACTTTATACAAATTTAAAATCTAAACGATTCTAAATTAATACTCTTGCAAATCATTTATTGAAATAAATTAGATTGTCATTTGTTCATTCTCGTTCATTCACGTTCAGGACTGTTGAATGTCTTTATCGATCAGTGAAACGACGATAAATAAACCATTGTGTTCTACAGTTTCGTACGTAGGGTTTAAATCATAAGATCGAGTCAATATTTTAATATACATATTTTTAAAAAAATGACGGAATTGATATGTAAATCATAATACTGATCGTGATAGATAGTTTTTTAAATTTTTTTTTATTTGTTTTTCTTAAATATTAATATTTAAAATATTTAAACCTTGATATATCAGTATTAAAGTAAAAGAAAATATTTCACTTTGATTGAAATAGGACAATAATCTGGAATATCTCGATAAGGTCTCGATGCCGTTTTTATTTTCAATTGTATATTTCTTTAAACCTATATTTTTGTAAAGATGTAAAAATGAAAATACACTGAAGTCATTTTGATAAATATATATATATATATATATATATATATATATATCTATACCCCCCCCCGCCCCCCTCCCCCCCCCAATAAAATCTTATACTTAATGTGATAAATAAATGCGAAGAGATAAGAATAAATTTTTAAAAGGTAAAAATTAGGATATCTTGACGAAAGGTGTTCATTGGTTGGCATCGACCTACATCCTAACATAACTCTTTATTTGATCATAGAATGTTTCTAATATTTTCCCTATACGATATCTTAGGAACACATGCCAGTTGTGTTTGTGTTACATATACATCATATTGAGTGACTTTGTGTGATGTGTATGATGTGTATCTATCTATCTATCTATCTATCTATCTATCTATCTATCTATCTATTAACTACATGCACCTGATTTTTAAAAAAAGTTTATTTGTGTACCTGACATGGTCACTTTAATCTTGAAAATTATTAGAATTGTCCAGCAAATAGCTATTGAATTTTTATCTCTATAAAACAAAGATTTTAATTATTTTTCTACAAAGGGGGGTGTTGAAAAATATCCATATTGTTTTCTGAACTTTGTACCAAATCACCGTCATTTTGGTTTATCCATCCCCCAGGATTTTATAGACTGCTCTGATTATGTCAATAATACATAAACAGGGCATTATATATTAAACCTATTTTAGGTTTTCTAAAAAGACTCAAAATTTACTTTTGATAGATATGTTCTTTTCCAAATGAACACAACATATTTGGCCAGTCCTTTAATACACATCCGCTGTATGAGACCATTGTATGCATAGTGACACCGAGCAATGGAAAGGTTCAATTAAGTGCAGCCAGAATTATCACAGGCCTTCCCATTCTAGCATCAACAGAATTACTTTGCAACAAAACAGACTGGGAAATCTATTCCTCCAAACACCACAAAATATGTCACGAGAAACTATAATTATTACATCGTACCCAATTGTAGATTGAATAGCTTGTGCCTAAAGTTTTGTATTAAGAGAGGCAACTTCTTTTAGTCAGTTTCAAAGAAGCACTGGATGAAGTCCCCCAAATATTTTTGTTCGGAAAAAGAGCAACAAATATTCACACAAATTAAGGCATGAATTAAACAGACGGAACATTGTTATTCCTCTTTAATTTAATAATTGATCTCTGTGGAATGATATCTAAGTTTCTTTTAAAAATTTGTATGTAAAGCAATTGCATTAAATAATCTTTTTGAACAAGTTTTAGATTGGATGAAACTCAGATATTTGATACACCTCTTCTTTATTTGGGAAGCAACATCTTAACTTATAATACCAATGGCTTCTTTTTCTTAACAATTCACAATTTATTCGTGATTCAGATGAATTTCAGTTATATATACATGTATTTCAAATTCAATATAACTGTATTTTTATTACCATAACAATATGTAATGTATCGATTTAAATAAATGTTTTCACTATTTTTTTTTACAAAAATGGTATGATTTCTGTATTATATTAGTATATTATAGTACTATGTGGTCTATTTTATTGCCTTTATTAATTATTTGCATGACAATTTTAAATAGTTTTGTATATAAGGATACGAACTTGTAAGTTGTCAACAGTTGTTTCTAATCCTTTTGTATTCTTTGATACAACAAAATAGGTCACGTTGGTCACTATAATGGATTTTACATAAATTTTGTTTCTTATGTGAATATCTCCCCTGTGGTTCGTGAGATAATAAATGACAATATGTTCTCTACGTATACTCTGGTCAGTTCTAACCAGACCACCAAAATTAATATTACATAAATATGTTCAAACCAACCGAAAAAAAGCTCTTGCTGGACAAAATATGTACATGGAGAACGTAACAGTTGGTACATTAGTTCTAAAGTTTTCTCTACAAGCTACCGGGTTTCAAGAAAAGATACATGTACGACCTACTTCAAGCAGTTTTTAACCTTTATATTTTCAAAGCTGCACATTCTGTATTACCGTATATTTGAATCGTACATCCACTGGCTCGTCCTGTCATCTTTATTTTTTAAAATTGAGAATTCGTACAGCTATTTTCGAACTTGGTGTGTGAGAAATCAATATCGCGCCATCATGAAGATAATGAAATGGCAATAGACAAATGCAACCAAAAATATATCAAACAATAAAATTAATGTTAAGGTACGCATGTGATTTCTTGCTGGAATAAGTTATCATGTTAAAAATCCACTAAACTTTATTTTGTCATAAGAGTTATTATTTATAACCCATACTAGTCTGAAATTGGAAAAGAATATTTCTAAGTGGAATTGCAAAAAATACAAGTTCCCGTTGGGGACTTCCAAACGAATAAAATAAAATAAATTGGAAAAGATAAGCAAAGAACAATCCAAGGAATATCCGCTTAGGAATGGCATATCACCAGTGTCTGGAATGTCTGCAACAGAAATAATAATTCTAAAACAAACATTTTAATCCACTCATAATTAGAGGAAATGATCCCATTTTAAACCTACTGCCATTGTTATTCCCTTTTAAGCATAATTCTTACGATGTTTCACTTTTAAACAGTCTAAATAAACGTCCAAAACAAGAATACATAAATATCCTTCAAAATTGTTCATCTTTGGTCCGATTATACTTATAAATACACGAAAGCATCGTTGCTGCGTATTTCTGAAATAGGACTGTACATAAATTGTATCAAATTCAATGCCGCCATTCAACATTTGAAACAACAAACATGTATCAGCAGGTGTCTTTTTTGATAAGTCTTATTTCTATATATGTATATAAAATTAATCTCCTTCTTTGCTCATTTCTGTTAGCGTGAGGTCCAAAATCAAAGTACGGCTTGCGTTTAG
This sequence comes from Magallana hongkongensis, assembly GCA_016163765.1. Taxonomy (NCBI): domain Eukaryota; kingdom Metazoa; phylum Mollusca; class Bivalvia; order Ostreida; family Ostreidae; genus Magallana; species Magallana hongkongensis. The sequence goes on from WFKH01011801.1 coordinate 30,084,036, forward strand.
AGTAAAATAAATCACGTGATAATGGGGTTACTAGTACATATACGATTATCAATCCGAAAATAGAAATTGTATTTTGGAGAGAAAAAAAGCTGATACCACACAGAGAAGCGTACGTCTATATTCTAGACTGCACTTCCTACTTGAGTCAATTTGAGACGTAAAATAAAGCAGCAGTTTTAATATTCATTTTTACGCTTTTCTTCAGAGTTAGTTTCATATTTAACAGTTTGGACATGAGGTCCTTCACAGCAAGCAAATTTATTCCTCAAGTTTAAATAGCAAAAAGACAATGAACTATATGTATCTAGATGCCCCCTTTTCAGTCTCATGCATAACTGCTGTACACATATAATGGTAAAACTTTTGAGACATCAATGTTTATAGATATCAAGATCTACAACCCAACAGTTTGAGACAATACTCTGCAAGCACTCTGATATACATGTAAGAAAATTTAAAAATAAATACAAAACTTTACTTGAGAATTATTGCTTAGGTAAAAATATGGCCCATACCTCTTAGCCTTTTCTTCTCATCCTTAACTTAACAAGAATCAAACATATAAAGCATCTATCAAATACGTTATTTTTAAAATTCCAAATACCATATTTCTAATACATATAAAATTAAAGAAACATAGCATTTCACTATTTATTTACATAAATATATGATAACAAATTTCAGAACAGAACAATTCAGTGCATAAAGTTACAGTTATGAAAGTGCAGATGAAAACAAAACTGGATTTTGACAAAATATAAAGTACATGTAACCGATTCACTTCACAAAAGTACTACTGTACTTTAACAGCTTATCAATAAGCCCTTAACAGTGACTGTACAATTATCTATTATGTGGTTATCTATTGGCTTTTATGTTCAATTGTAACTCAGGAAAATGTTCTTGGAACACTCTTTCATTCTTGGTGTAGAAATACTTGTATGTTAGACTGTCTAAGTGTGGCTATCAAAAGAAGAGCAAGAAGCACTGTCTGGCATTATAGGAGTGATCATGTGACCAAATCATTAAAGTGAAGTTAAAAGGTTTCATTATATGCTTAATGTCCTAAAACGTTCCAAAGTATGTTTTTAAGTTATTTTCCTTATTAAACTTCCATTAAGTTTTTAAATTTATATATATATATATATATATATTTGAATTTAAAGCAACTTAAA
>WFKH01011801.1:30085310-30105424 GCA_016163765.1 Magallana hongkongensis
TTGATCTTTCTTCTATCACAGACAAACACAATCCTGTTTATAGAACCAAATAAAATATATCCTATGAACTTTCAAACAGTATATAGGGTAAAAAAGTATTTTTATAAGAAACACCTATATTTCAGAATTTAATTTCACCTTTCTTTATCATTAAACTTTTCAATGTTTAATATCTAGTTATAAATTAAACATGCATAATCAAAATAAACTGCAATACACCAATATACAAACTGAACTACTGTGGAATCATCAATATTCTAAGTTGCTCAATTTTCATAGATTTCAAGGGAACTCTCATCCACAAATTTACATCCTCAACAAACTTTTGTAAATTTCATATATATTCCTAAATTCATAGGACAGGATCCACACGTTCCTATGGCAATCCATGAAAATTGGCTCAATGAATTTAATTAATTCCACAGTATATTTTTATCAAAGTAACATTCTATTCTAATAAATCACACTAAATGTAGATTAAACATGAAATTATTAATTCAAAAATGTTAAAAATAAAGATGAAATTAAACTGTTTTGATAAAGCATATCATACAGTAAGCACAAGCACTCTGCATAAAATGACCAGCATTTTATAAAGATCTGCCCAAAAGCACCATTCATTCATCACAGATCATCACAATTTTCACTCGGTACAACATTTCTGAAATTTTAAGAAAAAAATAAATCTTTAACTTATATTAATTAATAAAAAAAATAACATAATTCTTGCATTTCTGGAATACTGTTTCTTAGAATAAAAAAAAAATGAAATATAATTTGAGTGAAAAAAATAAGTTTTCATACATGAATAGATTATGCATTTTAGTTGGAAGAGATATGAATAATTTTAAAATGATTATAAAAGGAAAAATTGCATCCAAGCTACCTGAATCTGATAAAAGTATTATGTAGTTTAGTACTTTTGAAAACTCCAACTACTACATGTAAGTAGAGGGGTTTTTTTTTCTATAAGGCCCAAAAATTCATCTAAGAGTATCATTGCATAACATGTGGAAATGGGGAAATATTGTGCAAGGAAAAGCATCAGTGTTCTAGCTACCAAAAGGATATAACTGGAATAAAATAATCTTCAGCCTCAGTGTTAGAAGCAATATTTTTAAAGTTCTCAATTTCATCTACACAGTAGAGAGAGAGAAAAAGTGATATAAACCAAGATGGCACATACATTTAACACTTTTACCATTGTACATGTACATATACACTGTACATAGTTAAATGTCTCTCCTATTTCATATGTATATCTGTGCAGAAAATTCTAAAAATAAGTGCAAAATTACAAACAAGTAACCCTGTTTTGATTTGTATGCATATTTAAACATGGATTTAAATCATACCATTCAGATTTATCAAGTCCTGTATTGGATAAAGCAGAATCATATCATAACTGTACACGATTTTCATCAAATTGAATTGTTTCCAATATCATGAAGTGCAAATATATTTAAACGATATACACTGAAATTAATAATTATCTTTATCATATAGGAACACAAAACAAGCTGCTTAAAACACAGAACAAATAAACCCTTCAATCACCAATGTAATTAGATTACATCGACATCATTTCCAGGAGGAGAGGATGTCTTTGTAAAATCGGCCAATCCAATTTCACTTCCTGTGCAATCTTGTTACTCCAGTCCGTTAGATTGCGAACTGCTGCCAGCCTGTCCATTATACGAGACAAGTAACGTTCTGAATTATCGTGATTTTTTTCTATGATATATTTAAGACACATGATCATTTTCCACTGGATTTCTTCTACTTTTTCTGGACTTTTTAATTCACATCGATCTGAAAAATAAACATGTCAATTTTTAAAATTACACATTTAGATTTTACTATTAATTTACCAGTAACAATGTACTATGTACATTTCACTGTTTTCCTATAGTATTAAACCTTACAATCAGTTTCTATGGAAATAAAATCATTTAATTGAAGATATAATCAACACTATTAACGTAGCTCGCGGGTTTGCTGATGTCACAATAGGATTCGACGTAAAGAGTTGACCGTCATAGCAAACTCATAAATTTTTTTAAAATGACAATGATTTTTAGAGCTTAAATGCAGTTTATACAAACATTTATAATTATCGAGTGCTAAAAATTTAAATACGTGACATACATTGTCACATTTTGTTCTATAAGGTATGGGTGTGCGTTGGAACTCTTCCATTTAAAACCCTGTTTAGACAAGTAAATAAATTGAACCGTATGCATTAACTTCGCTTCTTTTACAATTATAACTTCTGTATTTTCAACTACCGATCTAACAATTTGAATTCTTTTGGCTTAAGCTAATTATCGTATATGATCACAAACTTATTATGTCAATAGTTGTATGGTAATTATTTCTGCATTGATTGAGTGTTATGAAAAGAAAAAAAGCCATTTTTCTTCTCTTCACAACTTTACATTAATTGCATTTGTGCATTCGAAGACAATAATAATATTGTCTAATTAGTATTTACATGTTCTAATATGTGTTAATCAGCTAGTCTTGTCAATCAACGCATTTTCATTTTTTGGTTCTCAGACATAAGAAAATGATGACGTCGGGCTAACGTCATAATGAAAATATAAGGTTTTGTGAAATCTATTAAATCTTTAAAGTTGTTTTGCAAAAAATTGGCCGAGAACACATATTGATTATTTTTTATGAATTGATTCAAAATTATATCTTCTGTTATTGAGTTTAGTAAAATTAAGTTTGTCTAAATCGTTTAAAAGTTTGGAGCATAGTTTTGAAATGCGTTTCCCGACTAAGATATGCATTTTAATATATATTTCATTGAAATTGCGTTGCTTGATTTCATCAGCGACACTGTGTTTGAAACACGATAACATTATTACCACACAGACGAATCTCAAATAAATTTTAGAAATAAAACTCTGAAACCTATGGATCACGTGGACAAATTTTCAGGGTAGGTTTACTCACAAGCAGTAAACCCGCGAGCTACCTTAAATGAATTAATTTGTACCTGTATACGTTAGGCAAATGCAGCGAACCAAGGCAATTTCTAAGTCACTCATTTGAAGATTATGTAAGGTTTGACCAAAATTGAATAAAGCTTCCACAAAGTCTTTATTCCACACGTTACACAGTTCTGAGGCATGGTAGCAATTCCTTGCTGGGCCAGTTAAAACCCTGTTCTCTGTGTCAATGAATTTCCAAAAGCCAAACATCCAAAACTCGAATCTTGAGGCTGTTGCAAAGAAAATAGGATGTTAAAGTGATTTATTTAACTAATTAATACAAACCACAGTTGTTGAGATATTTTAACTAGATATAATAAAGCAGAGTTGTTGAGATGTCTTTTAACCAGAAATAATAAAGCACAGTTGTTAAAATGTCTTTTAACAAGAAATTATATAGCACAATCGTTTAGATATATTTTAACTAGATATAATAAAGCACAGTTGTTGAGATGTCTCTTAACCAGATAAACTTATAGATATAAAGAAGCAATGATGTTGTGAGGTCTTATATCAGGATATTAAATAAAGCACAGTTTTTTAAAATGTGTTTGAACTAGATAAAATAAATTAAAGTTGTTGAGATGTTTTTTTAGCTAGATACAACACGAACATAGTTTTTGAAATGACTATGCTAGCCAATGGTTTACAGTCCACTTCACTCTCAATAAACACCAGGCCAGAAGTTTGAGAGCTAGAGTAGACCCGACAGCTGTCAACACTTGATTTGCAAAGATGCGTAAGAGAAGTGGAGGAAATCAGATACTGTCAAATCAATACTCATGCAGTTAAAACTCAAGTACTTTTAATCTTCCTCAAATTAAAAAAAACCAAATTCCTCTGTATGTATAATTTTTAAAAATCAAAACATATCCATGATATGGTGGATGAGGGGCATTCATGGAAGAAGAAAAAAGCCTGAGGTCGAGGAGAATAAAACGTTCAACCCTGTATGATTTTTCAAGATTGTTTTATCCGACCGCAAATAAGAATTTATATTTGACAATAAATTTGTTTTTAAATATGTTAATATTACAATGGCTACACTATTTATATAGTATGTTACATCATTTCCTGGAATTTTTTTTCTAGCTTGTATGAAGGGTAATCCCAAACAGGAAAGTGTGCCAATTGAAACTCAGATATGCTAATAAAGGCTGGATAAAAAGAATGTATTACTAACAGTTCCAGTGTACACAACAAGGACGTACATTTAACAAGATTGGCTTGGTCCTCGAGGGGGAGAGCGGCAAACCCTGGAATTGTCTTTGTGAAGGCCACAAACTTGGTGATGCTCTTTTCCATGTTAGTGGCAAAGTTTGACACCAGCATCATTCGGTTGTCCAGGTCAATCCCTGTCTGACTATAGAACTGCTGGTATTCCTCTTTAGATAGGTTGTTCATGCTTCCAAACATCTCCGACTTCAGTCTGAACGCTTCCTAAACAAAAGATCCAAGAAAGAAGATAAAACAATTTTCTTTTCCAAAAAAATTTCTTTCCAAGACAAAAATATTTCTTGCTATAGTGATGATTACTGTAGATTCCAAGTTAAACACTTTTTTTTGGTCGCTTTTATTTTTCTGACAAATGTGAACTACTCTAGATCGCTAATTAAATGCGAGGAATTAATATCTGCATAAAATCGCGCGAAGCACAACTTGCGGATTTTAATATCTCGCTTTTATTTTTCGGACAGATGTAAACTTCATAAAACTATGATAACAATTCGGAGTTCACGATTTTATATTCTCACGATTTGATGCAAAATGGTTGAATCGCGGAATAAAGAACTCGCGTAAAATAAGGAATCTACAGTATAAGAAACCAAGATTAAAATTTGGTGTAAGCGATTTTATATTTTCACAATTTGATGCAAAACTAAGAACTCGTGTAAAACAAGAAATCTACAGTAGGGATCCGCATGTACATACTGCATAATCACTGGTCAGTTTTGAAATAGCCTTTTGATTGGTCCAGAATGCTAGCAAAGGTCCATACATTGTTTTCTGAGCATTGTCCATGTGTTCTGCCAATTTCTCATATTCTTCATTCACAGCTGCCAACTTTAATTGATTTTCCACTGGAGGTTTTTCCACCTCCTCCTTAATTTCCACTTGATTTTGCAACCGCTTGATCTCACGGATATCCTGGGTCCTTTTTTCATGAGTATATCTTCCTGTCTTTATGGCTATTAAATATAATAATCACCATAACTATAGATATTTTCAAATAAAAAGGAACAAAAATATCACAATGTACAAATATATTTGCCACACCCTTTACATGGAAAAAATAAATATGTACCAGTTAGTTTTAATATCAATCATTGTTGTTTGTGGGCCATAAATTAAATTTACATTTCAAAGAATTTAAAAAGAAAAAAAAAAATTATCTTTATATAGATATTTGACATTAAAATAGTACACGGTAAGGAGTTCAGGGGATATGAAATTTTAGATCTTTATAACAGATTCTTTATATCCATATAAGAAAAAGTTAAGATATGGGGAATGGTTCAGAACATACATGTATCTTCCTTATAAGTTAACAGAGGTTTCCTTACATTGAAGTTCCTTATAAGCAAATATAACAGTGGAATGTGAGTAAAGTTCTACTTTTAAAATATATATATTTTTTTTTTTCAACTGCATCCATCAATTAATCAAAAATAAACTTCACCTTCTTTGGACATTCCAACAGCCAGACATTTATTATAACGACATAATGGACATCCATTTCTTTTCCCAGGAGCAATGGTGCAGTTCTTGTCACTTTTCACACATTTGTATTCTGTCTTTCTCCTTAAACTTCGTCTAAAGAAACCCTGTTGAAAGATATTAATATGTAAAAACATCTAAATCAAGTACATGCATGCATGTAGTTCACTTATATTTTTATGTCAGTTTGAAATAAATGCACTGTTCTTTTGATACACAGTTTTATTATATGATTAATTCCTAGCTCTTCGATTGGTCGATATCCAAAAATAGAAAAAATAGATAGAAAAAATAAAACGTTATATACACCTGCACGTGACCTACAAGGTGAATATAACATTTGATATTTTTTTTAATTGGACTAAAAATAGATTGGGAATTTCCAACTATGATTGGTTATCATTATTCTTCTCATCCAATGAAATATTGCGTTTCTCTATGTGTTCAGCTATGGCTTCAAACTAAAAGATGATGAGGTTTTCTTTGCTTGATAACACTCAATTTCATACAGTATGTCAATTTGCTGAATCATATAATAAAACAATTATTGCTGTATATTCGATCAATACAATGATTTAGCTACCCGATAAGTACAATATTCGCCTCGCCTTCAACTCCGTGAGTATTATACTTCTTGGATAGCTAAAGCATCAGATTGAACTTGAAAACAGCAATAATGTATAGTATTATATTCTTAACATATGTGATACTATACATGTACATATGTTTTAATTTTCTTCTCTATCTATCTTTGGAGGGGACTGATAATATACATGTATTAGGTTAGTTAAACATATACTGATAATGAGATAAGAAATTTAAGATTGCCGAAGTGTATATTCCTAATTACATGTACATCTACTATACACTACAGTATACAATGTATATGGTCGATGAGTCAATGACCTGCTTACATACTTATATCAGTAAAAATTGGGTCACTGTGAAAAGTGGTAAGATTATGCATAATCATTTATTTATAAATGTAGATACATGTAGATTCATTCAGAGGAATGTCAAATTGAGTCCATGTACCCATGGGTATTACTATGGTCTAAAAGAATGGATTACCTTCAAGTATATGACACAGCATTCTTGATACGCCTCTAAAATTTTTATTAATCAAATACCAGTACATGATGATTTGAATGACAAAAAAATAAAGAAGCCTTACTTTGCAAGCCTCGCACGTGTTCACTCCGTAATGAAACCCTGACGCCTTCTCCCCACACACTCTACAGGGAGGGAGGAAGGGGGTGGAGGATGTGGGCTGTTGGGCAGAATCAGGGCTGGGCTGGGAGGAGTCCACTCCACTGTAAGCAGTGGGCTTGGTCATCACTACATCATCAGTACTGCTACTGCATGGCCTTTTCAGAGTCTTTTTCCTTTGCTGGGGAGATGATCGGACTTTAGGTGGAGAAGTCTGAGATCCAAAGTCCATGTCTTCTTCAGAGTTTGGTGTATAGCAGCTGGGAAAGTAGTTCCCATACTCAGCACTGTACATAGCTTCTTCTGATGGCAAATAAAAATGAACTTTGATAAATGCACTTACAGTTGATCTAAACAAAATTAAGTACATGAACCATATTGTGAAATCCTTCCAATAGGAGACACACTGATGTAAGAGGCAGAAGATTATGATAAAATTGGGAAAAGGAAGTTTTTTGTGAAGTGTATCATTACTTTTCATTCATTTTTTTTTCTCCGGAACAATAAGTCACGTGCCACGTACAAACATTCCCATCACTCAACAATTGATACAGTTCCATAGTGAAAGATCACCATAATAGTTATTGATGATGATGATAGACACTTACAAATAAACACACATATATTTTTAAGTTTTTGCCTATAAATTAATAATTATCATGTTTTGGTCCGGGTCTTTTTAAAATATGTTTCTGTAAACCAGCAAAAGAACTGTTGAATTCCCAAAAAAGCTAAAATAAAAATATTCATCCTCATGAAGACAATGCTTTAAAAGCTTGATCAGCATATCTTTCTCAAAGATAAAATTTCTATAATCAGTGGTTTCATTATATTTTGATGAACACAGACTCCTTTTTTTCTATACATTAATCATGAAGACTGATAATTATATTTGCACAGAATTAGTTCCCCCAAAAGAGAGAATTTAGTTGCTCTTGCATAACAAATTACACAACAGATTCATCTAACAAATAATATTCACATTAATAAAGTCATCCTTATTGATAATTATCATTATCAGTAATGAAATGATGCACAAACAAATTAATATTTGCATTAATTTAGAGTCATTTTAATTCCTAGCTTAAACACACAACAAATATGCAGGAGATTTATCTCGATCACTAAATCTCAACCTGGATCTTTAATTAAGAGGGCTCGATGGTTGTGGCCATTTTTAGACTATTTTAATCTCCTAAAAATGAAGAATTCTGTAAAAAGATATAGAAAAATGATCTCTTTACAGAGTTCGATCTTCGTTTTTAAAGCTAAATTATTTTGAATGTTTTCTTTACTAAATGTTAATTTATGGCCTAAAACTTCATATGTCAAAGTTTAAGGCTGATTTGATGGTTAATTTGTTAATTTAATTAAGCCTCCTTAAAATTTTGGTCCTATACCTTTGACATCCTGTATTTTTCTCTCCTGAGGACTGGCCCCGTCTGACATGGTCGGCTCAGAGGGGCTGGAAAGAGCTGATCCTCCACTCTCCGCATCCATTATCATCAGTGTTCTAGATCAAGGCGAATTCAACTGCAACAAAATGATTCCAAAAATAAGATTAAATGAAGAATCAGATTTCCTGTGGAACATACATTTATACAACATACACATGTACCACATTTCATATTTCATGGAAGTTATTTCATCTTATTTTACAAACTACACAAGTTTCTTTTTAATGTCTGTATAACTGCAGTACTAAGGTTTCATGTATAGATCCATTACATGACATCTACCAAAATTTCATAATTCAATGGCACTGTGATTTACTTGACAATCTACACCTATTTTTTAATTTCATGATTAATTCACTGCAGAACATGTTTCATGCATAGATGCATGATCGAATTCCCAAAGGTCTGGGATTACATAGGTAAGTTCCACAGGCAAATAACGTAAATTATTCTGTTCTCAAAATAGTACTTGCACACTCGCAACAGAATGAAGACGTTTAAACATCATCTCCATACAGTCAGACAATATGTTGCACATCACACATGTAAAGACTTGGTGAAGAACAGCATATCCCAATTAGTCATATTAGATGTACACTACACTCTTAAGTTTCACTTATAAGGCTTAGATTAGAGGAAGAAACGTACACGTCCACATTACATAGAGTTTTAAACCAATAATATTACAAGAATCAGGTACCGGTACATCTATCTGTGTACCGGTATATCTTTCCATGGTAGGAAATAAGGTACAACCATCTTGCAAGTTAGCAATAGACAAAACAGTTATTTTAATTAAATTAGGTGCATGGTTAACTGCTTTTACAATGGCCATTGGGAAATCTAGATAGTCATGTAAAATAAATAGCAAAGGTTTTCACTGTCACGATTTTTCGCTATTGCTAAAACAGAGCATGAAGATGCATATCATTTGCATCAGGAAAACGATATCAAAAGAGGAAAACACACATATCGTAGTCAATAAACTAGATATCTAGTCACCCCTCCCAGTTTCAATGACCAGCCAAGCATATCGAATGAGGTAAGGAAACATGTAAGAGAACCATATGGTATTAGTACTGTACATCAACATAAGAAGCTTATCCTAATATGCAAGAAACTTATCATACCATGTCGGTAAAACATCAGAATCTGAAACAGTATCGTTTATCACCTATTTATCTACTATTAATATTAATTGATTTTTCAACAGTTTTTATGTCTCTGATGATCAGAGAAACATATAGATCTATAACAAATCAAGCATAGGGTGAAAAAGTTCACGATGTGACTTTATTTTTACCCAACCAAATGAACAACTGTAACAATAAAAGCCAGTCACTTAATTAACTAACTTTTACCAGGCCAAAGTGTTTTAAATTAGTAGATTAGGAAAATATAATTATTTACCCCTTCTATTGAAACTCTCAATAGTGGAGAAGCTAAGGGAAACTGTTGTCCTTGGCCTACAGCCTCATGCAATAGGCGGCAATGTTAGTGGGTAGTAAAAGAATTACTAGTTCGTGGGGATACTAATCGTAGTAACTGGTAGTAGACTTTTGGGCAAGTGGTATCCATGCATGAACATATTTCACCACCACATCACTAAGATTTAATTCACAGTTTTCCAGCCTCAATATCTTCTACAAGTACAATTCCATAAACATTCAGCCTCAATATCTTCTATGATTCCATAAATCATGTTTTGCCCTAAACATTGAAATAATAAATTATATGACATTTCTGCCAATAAATACTTATAAAGTAATGACCCTAATTCATGAAGCCAATGCATGCTGTTTTTCTCTGCTATTCTCCAGTTAAGTTCTTTCACCTTAATTAATTGAATCCACTTAATATAATAACTTAAAAAATATATAGACTTTTTTTTTTACAATATAATGATATAGCCTTGCTATAAAGACACTTCTTCCGTAAACTTATATGCACAAACTACCACCGCACTTCACTTAGCCTGACACTATATGGCACTGTAATGTCCTATATAATAAAAATAATAAGCGTACTTGATACAAAAAATGTGTCATAGAGACTGTTTTTTAAAATGCTTAATTGAGAAATTCTCTGACAGGAAACACTGCCCCGTGCTGGTGCACATAGAGAGAGTGGTATAAACTGCATTAGTCATAACCACAACATGAATCAACTCATCTGGCGTCCTCAAGTTTCAAATTACTGCACACCCCACAAAAAGACGTCAATTAAGGTGAAGTTCAAAACACATCTGCACTTGCTGAATTTCTTTTCCCTTTATGGGTAAAAACACTTGAGATAGTTTTTTTGTGTTTTTTTTTTACAAGATTTACTACTCACTCATCCCATGCATGAATTAACTTTCCCAATTTTGGTCATTCGTTGTCAAGCACAACTTCTTATATAGTAATATGCACCTCAGACATGTTAAAGCTAAGAACTAAGAACACGTACATAAACAACTTGCAAATTATTGCTGATATACCAATAGTTGAACATGGTATTTTCCAAGACTACTCTTGATTTTATAAATAAATGCATGCTCTTATTTCACTTTTTAAAAAATACCAAAACAAGCTGATTGTGATCTCTTTAGGCAATTAAATTGCTAAAAATTTTTGAAAATGTTAGGAATAAAACTCATTACAGGGTTTACTCTTTTTAAACCTGAATGTGACAAATTCTTCGTGAACTTTATGAAATATCTAGACTACCTGGTATATAATGTTTTAAAAAGAATTTAAAAAAAAAAAAATACTATATATGTTAAAATACCATGGAAGTAAATTTGATAATAAATTACTTCAATAGAAGTGACATACGATGATAGTACAGTCATATTGCAATTTCTAATCTCCACCAAGACCGACTGTGCGAAACCCTTCAAATGACATTTATTTAATTTGAGCACTTTCCTTGAGAAATAGTTAATTCCATAACACCAATGTGCATTTCCTTCCAATTTAGTTCTGAACTACATGTGTGAGGAACTTAATTAAATGACTTTAAAAGTAGTAATGTACCAGCACCAAGACAAAATCAAGATAAGTACAAATCCACCATGAGTAAATACATGTAATACACTGGTACATGATAGATACATGATAATTTTATCAATTCAGGTAATTCATTAAAAACTAAAAAAAAAATGTATATACATACATGCCTGAGCTGTTATTACAAAAACCACAAGAGGTAACATAGTCTGCTAGGGCATAACGTAAATTCGAAACGTGATACATCAATATCGTAAAACTATTGATTCATAAAGAGTGTTTCGATTGTTGATTATGATTAATTTTACCGTTTACATATTTATAGGCATAAGCTCTTCAATCATTGGTTTTCTATTTAAGGAAGGAGTCTTTTCTGGTTTTCGACTTGTCAAAAGTAAATTTGATTAAATGGTCATTAAATCAAGATGAAAGGAAATTAAAATATCATATTTTTCTTTCTTTTTTACAATCATACAACTTGGGATAGAAATAGTAATCAAAGCTTAGAATCTAACAAGGACTTTATTTTTGGCGGAACATTGGCGTAGGAAAATATATCACGTTTTTGCAATTCAGAATTGCTGTAGATTCATGAGTCTTTTTTACATTTTTTAAACAATAACATTAATGTTGGATTTTTTCAACTAATGTGAACTAATGATAAGGTACTTGGGTTTCAGGATATGTTTTTAAAATATGATTTGCCTATCAATTTACATTTTTATTCGCTTTTTAAGCGCTCATTCTATAAGTAGATTTGTGTGAAAAAATCACTAAAATCGGATTTTCACTCTTATTAAATCGTCAATATATTAGCTTTTCTGTCAATTTTTATCTTTATGTAAGGTCTTCATAATATGTAAAAATCAGAAATATTTTAATATTGGAAGCATAAGAAAATAATCAAAATATCTTCAAAATTTAAGAAAATTAGAGGAAATGCGGGCTAAGCAATATCAATCTTAGTTTAAATATTAATTCCAATTTAGTAGTATAAGCTGATAGACATTCTGATATTCTATCATTTCATCGAAGAATAGAAACTTCATATCTTAAACAGATATCTACATAACTGCAGATAACTACATTTATTTTTATCATCCTTTAAGTTGAGGAAAAAGTAGTGACCTTGACCTGACCTTAATGCAGAAACAAAAAGGTCAAATTTGATTATACTGATAGAATCATTTGATTATATGATCTGTTTTTTTGTTTGACATATATAGCTGTTTCAAAATTTTATGAATTTCTTAATATAAGAAGGATGTATGATAACGAGAAGACTCCTTCCTTAAGGATGATTATATTCATTATAGTGCTCTCCACTTCCACATAAGTCTGTGATGACACTTGAAGAATAAAATCACCCTGTGGTTGAAACACTCACTGTATCCATAAAGATAACCATGTACATGTACAGCTGGAAGTTTATTTGACATTTGACCTTTACCTTCATTAACACTGACCCTTAGCCTTGACCTTCTATTTGACAAATTACATGGCTGCATGAAATCATTAATTATCTTGCCAAAATAAAAAATTGGGCTAATTAAGGTTACAACAGACAGATAGACATAGCAAATTAAAACTTCCTGTATTCCAGCAATCCTGTTCCTATTTTTACCCAAAAACTATCAAACTTGTACCAATTACTGAACAGAGTATCATGGAATGTGTGTCTTTTCTATAATTATATGATTTAATTTTAGTAAAAAAAATTGTTTATAGCCTGTACCAAAAGTAGTTACATATAGTTGCAGTAATTAATAGTTTATTAATCAAGAAATATACCATAGTGCGTGTTTTCAAGGCAGCTTTAACAAGAGAAAAGCTGTCATTGTGACAGTAAATCGGGTTTTCTTTTGTGTGAACAGTATTCATAATCCATTTGTCAATCCTGAATAGAAAAACACTACCTATACAGAGAAATGGGGTACTCTATATGCAATAATTTGCCTCAAAAAACTAAGTTCATTAGCTGGTATTTTTTTTCACAAATTATCAAAAATTAAAATCCAAATAATATGCACATCTCTGATATATGTACTGTACAATTGATCTGTAAAACAACAACTTCCTATCTTGAAAACTGTAGGAGAAGTTATCCGTACAATTTAAGGGGTACCCTATGTGCAATATCATGCGAAAAAATGACTAAGTTCAACAGCTGGGATTTTTTTCATAAATTAAGAAAAATCAAAATCCAAGTAATATGCCCATCTCTGATATATGTTCAATTGATCTGGAAAACAACAACTTCCTACCTTGAAAACTGTAGGAGGAGTTTTGTACAATAGGGGTACCCTTTTTGCAGCCGCCTGCCCACCCGTCCGCCCTTTTCACCATTTCAATTACCGGATTTTTCCTTTGGAAAACCCGATTAAAAATTCAGAATATTATGGGCGAGGTTCTAAGAAATTAAACAGTTCTTTGAGGACACATGAGAAGTTTCACAATTTTAGATAAATTTCCATGAAAATTTATTCATTATTTATTTGCATCCAAACCTGTTTATGCCAAGTTTGGAGTTATAATATTTTGGATTTTCCTTATTATAGCATGCAAAATGCAATTAAAAGCTTATAAGCAAAGTCATAGTAAATATTTTCCATTGAAACAGTGTGCGAAATTAACTTTTTTGTACCATAGACAATCGGTCTACAACATTTTCAAAATCTATAGACCTGCCTGATTTCCTAGTATAGACCAAAAACAAAAAAAATATTATTCCTTATTCGTATTGTAATTTTATTCAAGGTGAAATAACCTGGTACTTCACAGCACAATAGGGACTCTTACTATAGAAACACGGTGCAGGGTGCCTGGCTCTAAAACCCACACACACAGTGGCACTGCCTTGTAATAATTATTTTGTAATACCAATAAAATAAACTCAGAAAGAGTAAAATAAATAATATGTAAAGTACCCTATTCCCTTGAATACTGTAGATAACACGATACAATAGGAAACAAAAGCACAAAATCTAAGACAACATAAGAAAAACTGAACGTCAGCCATGATTTCCAGGTGTGTAGTCCGGTGTCACGAATGAGAAAACTAGAATAGTTCATGCCTATCTGTTTTTCCCCAAGTCGTACCATCTAGCACCATGTGAATACTTCAGTTTGTAAAAAAAAAAAAAAAAAAGAGGCCCAAGGGCCACATCGCTCACCTGAACAACAGTTCCTTGCACTGAATTTTATATTAGTTTTTTAAAAAATTTACCAATATATTTCTATGTAAAACTTAAAGCAGCTCTTGGGGCCTCAGTATTGGTCAGGGGGTCAGATCATGATTTTAACAATTTAGAATCTACATTATTTGAGGATGCTTGTATAGTAATATCACAAATTGTAGCATTGTAGTTCTTGAGAAGATTTTAAAACATTTTCCCCATATAATTCTATGTTAAAATTTGAACCCCTCATGAAGCCCCAGTATTGGTCCGGGGGTCACGATTTCAACAATTTAGAATCTACATCATTTGAGGATGCTTGCATAGTAATCTCACAAATTGGAGCATTGTAGTACTTGAGAAAAAGATTTTTAATCATTTTCCCTATATATTTCTATGTTAAAATTTGAACCCCTCATGGGGCCCCAGTATTGGTCTGGGGGTCATGATTTTAACGATTTATAATCTACATTATATAAGAATGCTTGCATAGTAATCTCACAAATTGTAGCATTGTAGTTCTTGAGAAGAAGATTTTTAATCATTTTCCCTATATATTTCTATGTTAAACTTTACACCCCTCTTAGGGCCCCAGTATTGGTCCAGCGGTCACGATTTTAACAATTTATAATCTTCACTATATATACAAGCTTTGGTGTAAATACAGTCGCACCTGCTGTTACGGCCACCTTTAATCAGCGGCCACTCGCCATGAGCGGCCAGTTTCAATCCCGCCCGTTTAGTTTTTCACTATATTTTAACTGATTTAAGCGGCCACCTGTCTAACGCGGCCAGCGGCCAGTGTTTTTAGGTCCCGTGGTTTCAACATGCCTGTTTTCAACGGCCATTTTGTCTGTTGTGTCACATGACTTCTGACTCTGACATGTGACCCCGTATCGAAAGAAGCCAAACTTCGACAGCTAATAATGAGTTAATGACAAATAATTGAGTGTGTAATTTGAAGTCTGCTGAGATTTAATGAGATACTATTAGTTGATTATAACACCTGTTTCGTGTTGTTTTATATCTACATGTACTTATATACTTCATAACAAAGTTATTAAATGGCCAGTCT
This sequence comes from Magallana hongkongensis, assembly GCA_016163765.1. Taxonomy (NCBI): domain Eukaryota; kingdom Metazoa; phylum Mollusca; class Bivalvia; order Ostreida; family Ostreidae; genus Magallana; species Magallana hongkongensis. Next base: position 30,100,938 of record WFKH01011801.1, read on the forward strand.
TGTGCTTAACAGCTTAACATGTACAGCAATTTGCCGATAATACACACCTTTTTCTAGAAAATTTCTTTGAGAGAATTAAAGGGGTGCTTATTATACACCCCAATAGAATTTTGACACTTTTTTAAGAGGTTAAACATTGGCTATCGTAGTTCAGTACATAGCCTTTGCACGAAAATTGTACTTCTGATTGTTAACCGCATTTAATCAATTGAAAAATATTGTTTGGGCGTATTTAGCAGAAAATGTTTTGCTCTTAATTCCTTGATAGATACATTAAATTAAAACGGTCATTTAAAATTAATATAAACTGTTTATTCAGCAATCTGAGCTGTGCATTCACCATCTCCGTGTACGCCGCCATTACAGATGCTATTAATAAATCTTTGCAAAAATGAATATACTCAGTGTTTTTTCTTCATTAATTTGAAACCTGGAATAAGAGGCCACCTGTCTTAAGTGGCCAGTTTGTCATTGCCCCACAAGTGGCCGCTTAAAACAGGTGCGACTGTATTGGCATTTCTGGTGCAGTGGTTCTTAAGAAAAAGATGTTTTAAGATATTCACCCTATTTTCACTGTTTCACAATTATCTCCCTTTTAAAAAAGGGTTTAACCCTTTATTTTAATAATTTAGAATCCCCTTCCCATAAGGATGCTTTGTACCAAGTTTGGTTAAATTTGGCCCAGTGGTTCTTGAGAAGAAGTCAAAAATATGAAAAGTTTACAGACGGACGGACAGACGGACGGACGACAGACAACAGGTGATCAGAAAAGCTCACTTGAACCTTCGGTTCAAGTGAGCTAAAAAGACATGAATTGTGTATGACTTTTAAATAGCACATGGCAATTACGTTCTGCTTCTTATCGCAATGTATTTAAAAAGGTGTTGAGTAAAACGTTTAATATTCAAATCTATTTGAGAACTTGTACTCTTGTTCAGCTCAGTTGAGCTAAAAATCACTTGATGATGCATATTAAAGCATCTAATACCTGCTGTGCAAAAATAATTCTGAAAATCAGAAACATAATTCAAGTCACTTGCAAAGTACCAAGATAAATTATCTCTGACACTTTTAAAAGACACATGCAGAGATAATCTATAATTGACAACTACATGAATATGCATGGATGCAGTATCCATGAATATTCATGTAGTTGTCAACATTGCATATAATTAAAATGATTTCGATTTTAGGAGAGTTAGAAATGTGAACATTCTAATGGTTAGGTTTTAGGACGGATCAAATAAATATGAACTAACTTGTTGTTTGGTATCTAATGATATACAGTATATTAATTGATACTCAGAACTCTGAATTAAGTGACAGAACTACTAAGAAGATATATTACATCACTGCCTTTCTTCTGAAGGCCTTTAAACATATGACTGAATACAGTAGCTTTTAATAAATATAAGGATTAAATTCATTATCTTTGTATTTAAATCTACATCATTTTAAGGGCTGGACATTATTTTAGGAAGTATGTACGTGATGGTACACATTGTCACTTCTGTCCGTGTAGAGCGTTACAGCTAGGCAACAACATGTAGTCCCTACATGTACATGCACATCAACTGTTCCAATTATGGTATACATGTATATATTGATTACTGCCACAGTGACAATTTGTGCCATTATATTTCCTCAGTGCACATGTTCACAGTAGCTCTGCTCCACCAAAAGGTTTACACTATATAGTACGTAAACTGTATACGATAACAATTAATGATAATGATATTCTGTATTTTTTGTGGGATTGCATGCTCACCATTTGACCAATCAGCAACTTGTGTTACACAAATTTGTTGTTTCTAAAAATTATTTTTATTAATATAAACCATCAGCATGCAGCTGCAATGATATAATATATTCAATATACATATGCAAGCAATGTTAATAGATAATAAGGCAATAATTAATATTATAAGATTGGGAGAATGTCTAAGCATGCCAATTTACTGCCAATGTATGGAGAAGAAATTTAAAAGAAAATTTTACATCTCCTTTACACACCTGTAGCATAAAAAATGGGTATTTTAACTGGCCAACAATTGAAATTCTAAGCCCCAGCATGAATGAAAATGCTCACTGGATTTGAAACACTAACACTATGATCTATCCTAAGTACATGTTAGAAACATCATTTTGGAACAATTTTTTTTTTTAATAAACAAGAAAGGTCCTGCAAATCTGTCACTATGATCTTAAATTGTTCTTTTAATTATGGTTTTATATAGTTTTACATGTATATGTATATTACATCATGTAATTTGGGGGAAATTAAGAGTTGGAAAAGAAATATACATTTCAAAAATTATGGTGCAATCCATATAATTCAGAATTTAAAAGTTTATTTTAGACAGGTGTTAATTAAATTACACTCCGTGGTAAAAATGGCGCAATATAAAGGTATCTTAGACTACATGTAGGTCATATAGAGATAATGGTACAATGTTGTTCTAAATAGATCAAGTAAGACAATGAAGAAAAGTATTCATTATTGTATGGATTTTCCGTGGATTTTTTTCTCCATGCAGCTACAGTACAGAGCTGAATCTTGTGTTTTGTTTGTACCATCATGATTATATAAATAATACTAGCAGTACATGTATATAGACGAAATGTAATTAATGAGCTACTAAGCAAAGTTTAATTTGATAGGCCTATAAATCTTCGAATCATATAGGATTTGACTGTAATAATTATAGTCTGTCCCAAGTTATTGCTTCCATCACTTTTTGCTTAATATTTCGATAATCATAAATACCTCTGTGCCCAAACTACGTTTTTCCACTAGAATGAAGAAAGTCCAGATTATCTGTATTGAAACGCCCCCTCTACCGCTTCAGGTTTCAATACACAACCAAAAATAGAAAGTATACGGGGAGTTTGCATTGCAGAAGACATGAAAACACCTGGATGATAATTAACGTTGAAAAATGATGCGAGGTGTTCCAAGTAATTCCGAATGGAGAAAAGATGTAAACATCTCCCATTATAAATCTCCGTAAGAAATTTGTTTTCGTTCATGTTAATTTCTCCGGATAAAAATAGATGAAGTGTCAATGAAGAAATCTTTGATTTTTCCCCTTATATCAATTTCAATTTTACTTCTTTGACAGGTATGTGTATTTTCGTTAAAAATCATCAAAAAGTGAGGGAAGCAGTAATCTGGGACAGACTATAGAAGTGTTTTATGATGCGATGGTAATCATCAAAGACTCTGTCTAATGATCAGAGATAAATGTAATTCACTGATAAATGTATGTTGATCTGGCCTTCATGTTTGAACTTATTGGATCTGACTGTCCAATATGACATTCTAAGCTTGAATTTGCACAAATTTCCACTTTTCCAATATTTTCTAAATATACAATATTACAATAAGCTTTCTTTTAGCTTTATAATACACAGTGATCATAGGAACATTTCTTCATGCAATCATATTTTAATCATTTATAATTTTAGAAGCAGTAGCAGATTAAGAACATCTAATTTTAATTAGTTCCATCATAAAAATGAGATAAGCTTTTCTTTATGCCATCTTATATTCACCCATGTTCATTAGAAATTATTCTTTTTCTCTCCCCTGCCTCTCTCTGACCAGTAAAAAATGCTTCAAAACGAAATATCTTGCAGGTTGTATTATAAAATTTTCATCAATAAACAATAAAAATTTGTCTTTCAATGTTACAACAATGTAAAAACTATTTTGATCAAACTGTTGGTATAACAGTATGATAAGAGACATGTTACTTTATGTCTCTGTATGACATATCAACATGTAAATATAAAGATCTGTACAATTATAACTTTTTCCTTACCAAAATAGGTTAAATTGTGAGTATATCTCTAGTTATTTTCACATCAAATCCAACATTATTTCAGAGTTCCTGGTAAAGTTTTTTTGTTTTGTTTACGTTTGTTAAAATACGTCAAATAAAAGGGAATGCCGATCGGAAATGGTTGAATGAATCATTAAAAAACACGCATAACAACTTGAGAAACGGGTAAACTAGTGCAACGCCAAGGGACAGAATCGTAAACGAAGTAAACATGTAAAATGGAATATGGTGGACAACACCAAAACTTATGGAATATTAAAAAACCCCACATTAATCGTCGTGTTCTAGATTTGATTGCAGTTCAATATCGAGTATGAGTGACACACTATGAGAAGTAGAGCAAAACAACTTCTTCCCAAACTTGAAGTTTTAAAAACATAATCCTTCATGAAGAGAGATTGTCTTATTCAAGTGAATCAGTATTATATAAAAGGGGTAAGAACGTGCTTACCTTTTTGTTTGTCAATTATTGAGAAATAACTGAGATGTAAACATCATACTTTGGAAATTACGTGATCGACTTCTTGTTTGACTGAAGAGTTCCAATACGGGAGATAACTCCATGCGTTCTTCAAGGCCTTGGAGTTTAGCAAAGCATTATCATTTCACGTAGCATCGTTTTTGAAAGGGGGGGGGGGGGGG